>VXBZ01007193.1:96855-157009 GCA_013399135.1 Heliornis fulica
AAACCAACCCAACAACTTTTGAGGAGACATTGCTAATTTAGTAATTGTGTGATTCAGTGCCCTGACCAGCCTGCAGCACTGGGACCTGGTGAAGGCAACATGCAGAGTGCTGCTTGTTCTGCATATGCCCCCAAACCAAAGCCTGGGCTACACTGTCCTGCCCTCCAGCCCAGGCATTTCTTTAATAGCTGAAGCCAGGAGGTACTGGGAGCTGATAAACTAAAAGCTAACAGCCAGTGCTAAGGTATTATTCCCACCTATTTCACAGAGTGTCATGGGGGATATTAACAATAGGTAAGTACAGGATGCACAAACACCCAACTTTCCCAGGCATTAGCAGTAGAAATGTGCAACCCATGCCAACTGATAAGCAGCTTTTTCAGGGAATTCACAATAGAGTGGAGCCCAGGTTCAGAGCAGTTGCTGTGAACATACTTCTGCTGGGATCGGAGCTCCCACATGAATGGCGTGGCTGACCTCATATGGGCCTGTTTCTTGGTGTGTAACTCCTCCTAAAGATGTTTTAACTGTCACAAAAGCTCTCTGACTGAGATCCACTGAGGCCAAAATTTCTCTTGGTTAAATAGAGATGTCCTCAAAATTGTAAACCCTAACTTCCCAACTCACTTCCAAGGCTTCGTCAGCCCCTCTGGGCAAAGCATTCAGTTCACAATGCTGGGCAAACCATCCAGCTGCAGATGCCACTTCTATTTTGTAAGGTGTGACCATTTTCCACTGAGTAGTCTAAGACTCAAAGCTTTTGAAAAACAGAGGATATATACACACAATTATCTATTTTCTGATCAGTCTGGAAAACACAAGATTTTTGCCACATTTCCAACTATAGAGGGAAAAACTGGCTACGACAGTATGAAAACTGGCAGTAAAATCAATTTTCCTTTCTGCATAACGGTGAATAAACAATATATCAATAAAAGGACCAGAAATCTCATTTCCCAGCATTCTGGCCACTCCTTTGGGATACTGTACAAATCCTCTCAGTTCAAACTAATTCAAGCACTATCAAGACAATTTTATAAAAATCCATGCTAAGAGCCCTGGGCATAGTTTTCTTTGGAATAACCCAACTTTTCCTATAGAGGCTTTACTTCTGCAGAAGACATCATATCAGCGAGACACAGCTGCACAAGTAGGCTTCCTTTTGCCCCTGGTCAAAGCACTGGCATTTAACAATTGTTCCCGTCAACAAATTCTTCCTCCCTTACTCACAGAAATATACTTGACTTCAAGCATACTCAGCCCAGTGGTTACGGCATAATGTAAACCAGTAATTAACCAATTCTCTGTAACTTTTACATTATAGTATGTATGTATTTTCATTTATCTTTGGTAGACCACAAGCTTTTCACTGGCATTGCTAACTCTCTTTATGGTCATCTGTCACTCCAAACTGGGAGCAGGGTTTGAGGTTTCTGTTTGTTTAGTACCACAGCGTGAAACAAACAGAAATGATTCTTAATAAGCACCTCTAGGGAACCACTTTTCCAGAAGTATTCCCTTATAATGGCTGCAGTACAAATAGTATACAAGGTACTGGCAGAGGAAATAGCGAAAAAGAAACAGCAGAAAGGGTGGGATTTTTTTTGTGTGTGTGTTGATTTGGATTTATTTCTGTTTTGTTTGTTTTTTACTTCAAAAAAGAAAGAGAAACAGTAACATGGCTTTTTTACTCTTTTTCCAATACAAAACAGGCAGAGGAACAGAAGAGGTGAAAACTGAGCCACCCTTTCTCATTTTTTTTTTAAACTTGGTCATGGTGAGCAGCTTATGGACAAACCCAACTGCATTTTCTTTACCCCAAATATCTCTTCCTAACTTTTTCTATGAAACCTGCTACTGCCTATTTACCAGATCATTAAACTTGATATTTAATTAAACAAAATCCTAGCCATTTAAAAGAAATTACAGTCTTGTCTTATGGTGACACGAAAAGTGCTGAAGGAATCTCGCCATTTCACAAAAAGATATTTTTAAGTGGTTGGAAGGCTGGTTTTATTAGTAAACTTTCACTTCCAGTCACTTTCAGCATGGCTGTGTATTTACAAAGCAGAGACACCTGTAAGGGGTGAGCTAAAGAAGGGGGGATGAGAAACTGGGCTGGTGCCAACTCTGCCCAGCAGCATGCAGAATTGCCAGAAACGGTTGCAAAGGCTGCAAACACACAAGATGTGCTTAGATGTGAGCGTGCTCCTACAGGGAGAGCCTCATCTTTGTCTAGTTTTCTGTTATCTCCTACTTCCAATAAGATGGCCTTTTTCCAACCGCAAAGATCCCCTCAAGTAGCAAGGTGTTTCATGTTCAAGTGGTAATTGTTTTACATAGTCCTACAGCTTTTGCTACTCAAGTCAAAGAAGAGCAATTGCATAAGAAGTTCCTTTGCAAAGTCAGTGCCCTTAATTTGCCTGCCATGTCTTCCCACAGCTATACTTTAAGTCACTGCTTACGGAGGGCAGAGCTGTGACAGAGCATCAGCATTTTTTAAATGTATACATTTAAATTTACAACACAGAAATCCAGACCATTTCACAGCAGTGCCCCTTTCAGTTACTAAAGAGAATTAAGTAATTGTCAACCTATTTGCTTTACTCACTTGGAAGAAATATAATTTTTATCTACATTTTGAGTATCTAATCCAGCCTATATCACACTTCAATTCCTGTCTCATAAAAAACTTAATATTAAAAAAAAAAGGGTTACAAAAATGGAAAGAGCAATGGGTTATAGAGAAATAACCACTCATTCAATCACATAATTTGTGGATAAACTCTCAATGGTATTAAAATTAATAAGCCAGTGTTTTAACTGGGAGACATCTGAACAAGACAAGCAAAGAATATGGACCCTGCAAATAGGGAAATTGAGTCTGGTTAGTTAAGCACTCTGACAACTTCCTTTCTACTTAACTGGCCATAAGGATTAAAACATTTCCGCATGAAATACTTTTTCCAGGTCAAGAATATCAATTAACTAATTTTACTTTTCTTAAACCTGCTTGCTATCTTCTCTGTATTGTTTCGAAAACAAGGTGCATTTTTATTTGCATAACGTGGCATGTATCAAATAGATTTAGTTTAATAAACATCAGGTTTGACAGCCTGCATGCCAAGGTTTATTCCTTCTGTTCATTTTGTGCTTTTAAAAGACATTTTGACTTTTATACTCTTATTTCATGTGGCTAGAACATGTCATGGAGATATTCTGTCACTTCAGCACAAGGGCACGTGGATTCTGTGTGCCTATTTGCAAATTAAAAAATTCTTGTATTTCTCTCCCCTATTAATGTAATTAACTTGACCTTAAAAACCTTTCTGATAACCAGTTTCATGTCACTAATTTTAATTTCTTATTTGTATTACATATGAGAGCTGAAGGACATATGTCAAAATACCTGGTGAAAACACACTTTTGAGTATTGAAGTTTTCTATAGAGGTGCCTGCATTGTACTTTTTCCAATCAAAATCAGAAACAGGGTTTTTTACACTTGACAGCAACTTAATTTTCCCAACTCAAAATAAAAATGGAAGTGGACTTGCAATTGATTATCTTGGATTATCCTTTCCAGGAGAGACCCTTCTCTCTCCTGGTAGGCAGGTCTTGCTAAGCAGAAAATGTACGAGCATGGACTCCACCATCTCACAGACAGACATGCTTTGACATGAATGGCTCAGCACCTTTATTTTTTCCAGTGTCTAACAAGTTTATGAGCATCTACTCAGAAAGGTACTTCATCAGATACTGTGCCTCAATGCAGGTCTGACCTTCCATCTCTTTCAATGTAAAACAGCTCTACTGAATTTCAATTAGAAGCCTGTCAAGATTCACCTGGGCTTTACTTGCATATAGGCACTCAAGTACAGAACAAGCATCTTGTTATGGTTTAACTAAATTTCTCTATTGTGCTTAGTATTTTTATATATAGAAGGATGCCATATTTTTCTTACGCATGGTTTAATTTTGATAGTTCCTTCAAGATATCTGCACTTCGCTGCTAAAACCTAGACCAGGAATCTGTAATCATAGCAAGTAATTTTATACTGCACCTATACTTTTCAATATTTAGCAGTTGTCCTCATTTCTTCAGCAGGGTGATGAATGCAGGGGAGCAGTGATGTGGTTTTAAAAGTAATTAAGTGAACGCTCAGCCCTGCAGGACTGAGCTCTTTTGAGATGTAAGAGAAGGAAACAAGAAAAATGCAGTAATTTGCAACTCTGAGAATGAATACCTCCTATCAAAGCTTTTCGACCAGGAATACCCATTCCTCTTCAGCATGGATGATGGGTGGACAAGCTGTGTAAGGTGCTTTTGTAACCACTGCAGAGTTCTTTTTATGCTGAGTACTGTTTACCGTCATTCTTGCAAATAAAACAATTTCCCCACAAAACTATCCACACTGCCATCTAGTGCAAATAGTTGCTTTTATGTTTTTTGGGTTTTTTTGGCAGGGAATGGGAGGGTTGGAAAATAAACTGCTAGCTTTAATTCAGGATGTTGTAAGTAAGTTTCTCCCATACATTGTGGCAAAAGGAAATAAGAATTGAAAAGTTCTCTCTTCTCAACAGAGATACCTGCTTCTGCTGGGTATTGTGATCTAGAGTTACAAAGATCTGCAATGAGAGTTGGGAAGAAAGAGTTGCTCACAGGCAGAAATGAATTTATTATTAAATCAGGTATTGGAAACAAGAAGAGGTGTTTCTGCTCCCTTTTTAATAAGCACACCAATTATACAGAAACCAGGGTGTGTCTGGGAACCTAATGAAATGCATCCAGCAAGTGTCAGCCCACAGGGAAAACATGCAGCCTCACCCCAAGAGGGTGGCAGATGTTACAACAAAATTATTATTTGTGTGATACACTAATTACGCTACATCTGAAGCCAAAGCATTGCTGGCTGTGGCTGCTGTCAAAGTAAAACCAGGCAGATGAGGGTTACACAGTTACTTCCCATGATAGTTTGTGAGGGAGCAGAGGGACAGGATTGAGTGACCAAGGCAATGAGCAGGAGGATTTAGGGCCAGTATCTACCCCAACTACCTGCCAAGGATGAGGCAGAGCCGCAAGATGCAGTGCTGGTCACTCGATGCCAGGACATCACTGAACGCTGAGGGGTCCACACTGGCTATTTGTCCTTCTTTTAGTCAGCAGGGACAAGTGAGAAAATCATACTGCCAACCGGGTAGTTGACTCTGTAGTCCAACCAGTCAACTCTGTTTTAAGTATCACTGCCCTGTATCAAAAAAAAAAGAACCTCAAAACCCAAAAAGCACACCCTTTTAGTATCCCCTGAACTAAGGGAGTTTTGCGTCTAACATTTAGCACCCCACTTAAGACAGTTATATGTGGAGGCCCGTCTCGGTCCGGAGATAGGGGAAATCCAGCTCCTCCCAAAAGCAGCACTCAAACCTTGCAGTAAATGCTGAACTTCCCCACAGCAGGGTCGGTCTGCTTCTACCCATCAACTCATAAAGAGAAAATAATGAAACCCAACTCTTCAGTTAACTGCTTGAGTTATGTGATGTTAATATCCCATTTGGTCTGCGCTTCACTTGGGGTAGAGAAATGCCTCTGCACGATATCCAGAAGCACCCACTTTTTCAGCAGTTTTGCATTTTTCTAGATGAAATGCAGGAATGTCTGTGGATGAAGTGCAACACCCTCCTGAAGAAAGACATCTGAAAAGACCCCTCTAACAGTGAAAACATCCTTAAATCAGCACCTTACTCACACTGTCATTGTTACTGCTTATTATCCCCTGGATCCAAACTAAACCAGGAGGTCTAGTGTCCAACTAAGCCAGCCTATCTGCAGCTCTCAGGCAGGATGCCCACAGTTACTTTGCTCAGCACCTGTGTGAGAGGAACCAGAATGGTTTTCCAGCTAGGACAAGATGACTCTCCAACATGCTAATAAGTTTCCTTTACACCTTGGGACTAGACAACCTGAGAGCAGTGATACAGCATTGCTCACTCTCTCAATGGCATCTCAGAAGAAAATGGAAAATCCTTTGGCTTTGTTAGGAAGAAAACAGGTTTCACCAAAGTATGAAGAAAACCCCATACATGAGTGGAGTCTATGTTTTTTTAAAATAACAAATACTTCACCACTGATACAGTCTGAACTGGACTCTGCATTTTTGATCAATTGCTACAGGTTTTCTGTGTTGTGGCCTAAATTTCTGGAGAGTTAAAAAAAAGCCCATAAGGGATCCTGCTGTAGGTTCGTACACCATGGAAAGTGGTTGTTTTCTGTGCCACTTAGCAAAACTGTACTGCTCAGCCACCCTGAGAGGTGAGATCAGCAATCAGTGGACATGCCCCAGTCTGGCACCTTTCTTTCAAGTGGAATTACAAAGCTTTTTTGCTTGGTGATAGGTAAGAGTTCGCTTCAGGGGAGTGGACTCCACTGCAGAGAAAAGCAAATACAGACAGCTGCCCTGTAAATCCAGTCTGTCACCTTTGTGACCAGCAGACCAAGCCTTGCTGTGTGTGGACAGGAACAGATCCATTACAGTTAAAACTTTACCTAACAAAACAAAACAAACAAACAAACAAACAAAGAAACAAAGAAACAAAAAAGAGGTGCCTTGCTTTTCCCAACTTAGCAAAAAGTATGGGGGTAGGGAGGTTAATGACCCAGTCTGGAGGACACCATGGTAAGCAAGATGGCAGCATTAGCCTCCCAAAAGCATTAACTTTTGATTGTGCCAGCTCCAGGGGCAATGGTGGTCACCCTTCTCAAGAGTCAATGGAGTCAGTGGCCACCATGAATTTAGAAGGTATTACCTTTGTCTGCTGCTCCACTTTGCCAGGTGGAGTTTTACCCAGGTCAAGGCTCACTACAGTCCATTGGTGGCTACCTAGCCACAACTCCAAGCTGGGACAGTGCTGGGTCATTTGGTACCAAACACATTCCTCAGTGACATCTTAACTCTGCCCAACAAGTCCTACTGAAGGAACATAAAAGCTGTGGGGTGGGAAACTATCTCTTGGTCTGGAAGGGAGGATGATGTTGCAGCTCCTTGGCCAGCTCACTGTGCTGGCAATCCAGGACTCACCATCCAAAGGCAGCATTGATCAGTATCGACACTGATGATATCATGGCAGGAGACCAAACCTGAGTGGCAAGGAAGGAGAGACCTTTCACTGGCAGAGAGTTATGTTTCCTCCTCTTTCACACTAAAACAATGACTATCAAATATTTTGAAAAAAGAAGCAAGTATTTGTTAAATATGTAAAACCCCTCATCTCTACTAACATATGCAAAACCAAAACAGGATCTCCTTCATTCCTGTTCTCCTCCTCCTTGTGGAGGACAAAAAAAAGAAAGGAAAAAACATTTAAAAGTTCCACGATCATATTTTTACCAGTTTAACAAAATTCCTCTGGCAGCAGCAAAGACAACCATGCATTTTCCCCAGCATTCAACTAATGACACAAGGCTGGGCAGGAGGAAGAACTTCAGTACAATAAACACCAACACACCCCTGACATTTTCAGTATTTTACCAAAATTTAAATTAAGTAATTTTTAAAGTTCTTGTTTTTAGTGGTGTATCAGAGAAAATCTAAACTTCCAGTAATAAAAAGGCATATTAAATACATGGCTTGAAAACTATGAACTAATGCTTCCCAAGTTTTCTTAAAAGAAGGGGGGTGTAAAGCAGGATAGAGAGAAAGTAAAAATGAGATGTGTTCACACAGTGGAAAAAAAAACCCTGAAACTCCTTGCCACAGGACAGAAACTGTCCTAAAAGTCTACACATTTCAAGACGCAATAGAAGAAAAATACAGCATATTTCTGTACCAAGGGCTACTGAAACTACTTGTGGTTTGAGAAAAGCTCTGGACCACAAATTGCTGGAGGTTGGTGGTATATTCTGGGAATGCATTATATACCCACTCTGTTATGTCATATTCCCTGGGCACTTTTCTCTGGTGAACAGACTGAACCCTGTGACTTTCACCAATCCAGAGCAGCCACACCTGCATAAATAGAACACAATGAAGTGACAACAGGAAAGCACCACTTGAGATCGTTCCTTCTGCTATCAGCAGCAGTAACAGAAGTGGTTTGAAACAATAGTGCTATTTTCAAGTGCTCCATTTTTTCATGGACAGATGCATGCAAAACTCAACAACTCTAGAAAGAGCCTTAAGGATAGCACAGTGGTGTTTTGCTTCTCTTAAAGCTTTCCAGGCAGCTGGCTTTCTGGCTTTCTTAATCTAAAAAAAAAAAAAAAATCAGCATTGAGCATTTTCAAGATATTTGGAACATTTCAAAGGATGCATAAGCTCAGTATCCTACCTCCACAGACACATGCCAAAACTTACCCAGAATTGCTAACTAAATTTCAAAGGAATGGAAATATTTGACTAGCTCTGTACCAGGCTGTGTAAATGCCTACAGACAGAACTTGTTTGTGGGGGTGTTGTTCATCCACAAATAAGGCATTTTGCTAAGGAATGCCTAACATAAGTCATGCATTTATTGAGAGAAACATAGAAAATCTAGGGATTATCACCAACTAGGAAATAAATGTCCATTTTTCACACCCACAGCATGTTGTGCTAAAAATCTGTTCTTTTCAGATGGAGGGAGAAATCAGCTCACCTAATTAGTGTGATTTATTTATACACACTGCATGTTATGAAAAACAGCGTTTGCAAAGGAGGCCATCCTGTTGAACAGAGCAAGAGAGAACACCCTTCAGGGCATACTCATAGAGATTTACACAGATATTACCTGATAGCTTAGTCCTAAAGCAACCCTGCTCTTCAGAAAAACAGGGGTGCCTGCTGCCCAGCTGCTGCAGCTGCTCATCCTCACGACTATTACAGAGACTCCTGGGAACCTCTGAAGGTTGCTTTGTTTGTTCTTGGCTTTTCTTCCTCACTTTAATTGTGTATCTCGATGATAAGTCCACGCAGCAACTTCTGCTCTGTTGAGCTACCTACTGCATATACTGGGATTTTCAGCCAGGGAAAGGCAGAGCCTTAAAGCAAAGCCAAGCCTCTGGAGCTGCTTTCTGCCCAGAATATTCTAACATTTAAAAGGCAAAGCCTTTAATGTGTTTCTTAAAAGACTGTTCACACAAGTTTTACCCCGGAGCGAAGCATGAATCCCAAACTGCATCATCCCCGTGAACACACAACAAAAGCCCACTGTTTGAGGGGGTGGCACTGCAGCCCTCTGACTGATGAAGGTAGTCAGACACAGCCCTCCCTGGAGACTTGCCACAAACCCTTTTGGCTGCTTGAGTCCTGCAGGCAGAGGGGCAGCAGGCAGCAGACTCGGATGCTCAGTGCGCAATTCTCATCCTGGCATCTGTTGTGTCCTTGTCACAAATGCCATGGGCAATATTATCTGGCTCTGAGCAACTGCACTTACTGTACGAACCTCTGAAACCCATCTACACACACCTCTCTGCCCAGCTTGCCCCTTGTGGTTTCTCTTCGAGGAGACATGGAGAGTAGCAGGAGATTTGGATTAATGAGTCGCATCCAAATCCTTAGACTAATTCTCTGGCATGTGCTATTGAAGCCAATGCAAAATGATTTCTACAGTATTAACTGTGCAATATTAATACCTTTTTTTTTCTTCAAACAATCCAGTGCAGACTAGCTTAAGAACAATCCTATTTCCACATGGGTCAAAACTCTGGCAGTCCTGCAGGATATCTGACAGCTAGTAGATAAGATCATGTACAGTATCTTTCCTGGGAGCTGTACTTCTGCCTTAGATTCATTAAGAACATTTTTGGAAGACAGA
Source organism: Heliornis fulica (assembly GCA_013399135.1). Lineage (NCBI taxonomy): Eukaryota > Metazoa > Chordata > Aves > Gruiformes > Heliornithidae > Heliornis > Heliornis fulica. Next base: position 106,643 of record VXBZ01007193.1, read on the forward strand.
CAAGGGACTCTCCACCCTGTAAAACTGACATGACTGGGAGGTGTGGAAAAAAAAAAAAGGGTGACAGAAGGGCCTGCACACCTAACACTGAACTGAGAGGATTCTGCTGAGCCAAACCGTGTAGGCAATGCCCCACTGCAGCCAGGTGAGGCTGCATGGCTTACAGAGGGACCATAAACTGCTACAATCATAAAGACATGGCACAGTGATAAACCCCACACTTTCTCTTGTCAGACTTGTTCTGCAAGCCAGCTAGCACAGAAGGGTGCTCAGGGATGACACAGCATTCAAAGTGGCTACCAGTGAATGGCCATTGTGCTTGCTTGAGGCATGTCTTTGTCCAGAGCTCTGAAGGCATCGGTCATTAGGAGAGGTACGGAGGCAGCATGACCGGTGCGGCTTCGCTATAGTGCAAGTGTGCCAGAGAGGGATTTGAATAACGGCAGGGATGGGATCCAGCCCATTCAGTCTGTCCTGGGATCATGGTAAGTACAAGAGCATACCTCTGGCTCCTAGTTCCAGGCTGCAAATCTTGGTGGTCTGTAAACTGATGTCCACCCACGCCCCTCCTTCCTCCAGCTAGATTTTTGGCAGGGTTGATATGGATGTCTCTGAAATCCTGGGGAACATTCCACTATGTATCACTGCCTTTAGTGCTTTCAGCGTGAAGTGAATCATGCTTCTGAAACCCTACAGCCAAGTTTCAACACTTGTTACTATTTTGGACCCAAGTTGTGCTTTTATGTGTAAATACAAGAAGACAATACAAAGACCGACAGAATTAATCAAGAAGTTAGTATACATGTTCAGAGACACTGCTTGGATGCAACTTTTAACTTTCTCATTATTATTCAAAACTTGGACATAAAATACATGCAAAGCCTAATTTTCTTTTTTTAAAAAGTAGATTTCTCTGATACCTGGCACTGTTGTCCTCTAAAACCTTCCAAGAAAATTCTTTATTAAGGGCAAAGTGTACAGTAAACACAGAAGACACCGTAAGTTTCCACTCACCAAGGCACAATAAAGCCACCAAACTGTCCTTCCTGTATAGGCAGTTTAGACTAATTTCCCCATGATCTCTGGATGCCCAAGTTCTTCCATTTTCTTCATACATATATAAAGCCAGGCTTATGACCAAGATTTATGAAAACACTCTCAAGCATAAAGTATAATGCTATTGGGATTAACACTAAATTTTCATAACGAAAGAACAGCCCACCATCCCCAACAGTTGTCCATTTCTAACCTGCAGTGACTGAAGCTGTACAGCAAACCCTCACTATACTTCCATGCATCCTATGTAGAATGAGGACAGAGTACACAAGGTAACTTCCAGAAATTGAACCATTCTGGCAGTGCTAAATAGAGTGTGCATCTGCATGTACTGTCACAGAACACACATGAGGAATCACACGTGACAGATCCAGTGTGTGATTGCTGAAATGAAAACACCAGGTAGGTTTATCTGCACACTGCCTCTATATAAACACACTATTCCTTGTAGTTTGTCTATACTTTGTCAGTAACAGGTGATTCTCAGGATCTCAGCTTCTCTAAAACTTATCTCCTCCCTTACAGAAACTCAAGCTAGCAGCCCTACTTTCATTCAGAAAGACATTAGATACATAGGGACAAAATGGAAAAAAGTTGCTGTTTCCTCTGAGACTTCTTCATTCAAGCAGAGTGATCTGCGCACAGGCACATGAGGTACCCAGAAAACCTCCCTCTGTGCTCCCCAGACAAAGCAGGAGAGCAGAACAGACAGCAAGGAGTCTCCTTGCAGGGGGGCAGCAGCAACACTTGAACAAGGACTCCTGCTGCACACCTCAGCCCCTCACACCATCAGCTGCTTAAAGGAGAGGTCTCCCATCCCCACCACTCTTCCTGGATCCAGCTGGTCCATGGGAGCCTCACTGTAAGCTGATCAGGCAGATGAACGACTAGGACGTCTTGGAGATTTCTGTCCCCTGTAGTGATGTTTTTATGCCTATTTAGTGTCCTGATGCCACTCGCATGCAGGCACAAGGGCTGGTGTACTGGCATGTGGGGAGGTCATGGCACTTGCACTCTTGTGCGTGCGGGTTTAAGCCAAATTAAATCCAAAAGGCACAAATGCACTCCCCTGCCCTTTTGCTGGTCAGATCTCCCACCCGTTCCTCTTTATGCCTGCTAGCTCTCAAGATGGCACTGAGGAACCAGCATGAAATTTGTGTCCTTGTTCCTTCCCCCCACCAAAGGGTTTGTTTGTCCCACTTGCAACACAGTCAAGGCATGTCAGTGCTTCCGAGGCTTCTCCTTGCGCTCCCACAGATCACCAATCTGCAGAGGCATCTGTAAGAGTTAGAAACAAAGCCTGAGGCTGTGCAGTGTCGCTGCAGCCTTGAGGAGCCAGGGACTGCCACACAGCCTTGATCCCACCCTTCTCCCCCACAGATCCTCAGAGAAGTACTTGTGGCAGAGCTCACAGTGCTGTGATATGCGTTTTCAGCAGAGGCGTTTGCTTTGCGTGTTGGACAGCATCTAAAAGTCAGCCTGTTAGGGACAAAGCACCTAACTGTGCACGTGTTAATTAGCACCTATTTGAACGGCAGTCATTACTCTGAAGGATTAATTGCTAAAAGAACACAATGGGGCAGATTAGTCCACTCAGTGGTGGCTCCTGCATCTGCGCATTCAAAGGCACCACTATCACCTGCTGCTGTTCGGTCCTCATTTCTCTAACAGATTTTAATCTGAAGAGCAAACAAGAAAGCAGCTTGAATTTTGCAGCAGCAAAACAGGCCCATAACCCCCCATTAGTGCTTTTGTTAGCTTTCCAGCATCTTAGAAAAAGCACGTTTCATAATGAAAGAGCATAATAATTTTTCAGTGCCTTGTAGCAGTCAATAATGCTACCTCAAATCATCTTACAAACTCACTTGCAGAGCCTGCAACACACGACAGTTTGTAAACGACAGAAGCAGCCGAGACAGCTCAGTTTTTCCAAGGCTGTTCGGGATACCAAAAGCTGCCAGAGTTTGAGAGAAAGTCTGAATTACGGCCCCTCGGTTTGTTCTAGCTGCATGACAGGACACAAACACAGCTAACGTCTTTCAAAATTAGCCTTGCACGGCGTTTGAGATGTTTGAGGCGTAAGCGAGAGCCATCTTACGGACACTGCCTGCTACACCCGCCTGAGCGCAGGTCTTGGCATTGAAATAAACATCTCGTTTGTACAGCAGACATCGGATAAACCCCTGCTCCTGCAGAGCTGTCATGGGGGTTGTGACTTTGGGAACCATGACCCCAAATATACCCTGATTTCCACAGTGATTCACCACTTTGGATAATCACAGGGATGAGTGACAAAAGCATACCAATAGTTTGCTGGCAAAAAGCTTATTTTCTTTCTAAACATGAACATTTCTATATGCACTGAAAATTGAGTTTAGAATAAAATAAAGTCTTTCTCCCCAAGAAAGAAAGCAATCACATGTGGGGTACAGTATATAGGTATTAGCACCCCAGACAGAAATGCCTGAAAAACCTCAGCAGGGATTCTAGCTTTTCCTGATTATGCAAGAGATAAGAAGTTTACAGGTGCCCAAGTTTAACAGAAGTCAGATAAAAACAGCTGTATTTTGGTTATAACAAATTAACAAAAGAATGAACTCATGATCTTAGACATGCCTGAAGGTTTTTTATCTCTAAGAGACTATGTTTATGGACTTAAGCATGAACAACTGCTGACTCTTAAAATGAAACCAAGTAATTTTACATTTCGCTCTCCGTTGCCTAAGGATTAAATTGGCTTTTGCAACTGCACACAGAAACCCAGCATGAAGCACTTATCTACGTGAAGAACACCACAGTGAATGGCATGGCAGAAAACAATTAAGATAAATTACTCTTGCCATTCAGTTCTGTCCCATTCCTTACATGAGTTCTCTGAGTCTTACTCAGTTGATTCATTTAACTCACACAGTAGAAATATTTCTTTCATCAAGTTAGTTTTCTGCTGACCAGCATGCTGAATTAGCAATGCTTGCTTTTGAAACTGCCGTTTCTCCTCCCTCCCATGTCTTTCTCCAGGGCACAACTGTCCAGTCTTGATCTGGACTGGGAATCCTCCACAGGTGAAGGAGCCTGTGGTAAGCAGAATTCACACACACTGGACTCCTGCCTTCTCAACTTCCCTGAAGAACAGGTTTTTTCTGGTATTCTCTCTTTGTGTGTACTCCCCCACTCCAATCTGTTCCTTACAAAACCACAGTACAATGCACTCTTGCGTTTCCTGCACCAAAAGCCCGCACTCAGGAACAGCAATACCTACTCTGTCCAAAGACAGGACTCTTAAACATAAGCTAAGTATTTAAAAGCAAGCCCATTTTATTTCTTTAATCCCCTGCTAAAGAAAGGTGTATGTTTTATAACCTCGGTAACTACAAGGTTGTCAGTAGGGCACAATATACAACTGTTGTATCTCATGAATAAGAACATGAAACAAGAAGAACTATGTCTTGCAAGAACCTGGCAATCTGCTAAGGTGCTGCCACCCGAGGTCACTATCCCCCTACCCACTGGAAAACTCACAGCCAAGGCAGAACTCTAGATCCATGCTCCCCTTCTTGCAGCATGCATGGCTGAAGGCGCTCAGCCAACACCTGTCACAAAGCCCCAGGGGTATAACTCCACATATGACCAATGCAGCAAGAATCTTCTTGAATGCTAATGCCAGGAAATTGTTTAAAATCCACATCTGCTGATTTTCTGCACCCGTTTTATGATGTGGTGTGCCAAGAGATGGAGAGAAGCTCTGAGAAGCTCTGACAGCTTCTGTAACTTACTCATTAATCCACTTTACAGTCACCATTTCTCACTGCTGTACAGGTGGCAAAATACCATACTGTAGCAATGTTTGTGATTAATACGATTAGTGAATCAGGTGGCCTTTCCAGAACACTCAGTGGAGAAACACAAGACAGGAGAGAGATTAGAAACACAGGAAAGAAGAAAAAAAATTAAGAAACACAGAAAAAAAAATTTTTTAAAGGAGCTTCCCTCACAAGGAAGCAGAAGTCATTTGCAGCAAAGCAACAAAGAAAATCCACTGCAAGGTTCTGGTGTTCTCAATGAAGCTTTTTGCTTTTCTGAAGTTATTCATTGGGAATAATGGGTGACTAATGGACTATGACTTATTCCACGTTTATTGGGACTAAAATGCTACACTGCATTTTAACTTTCAGATCCACAGTCTTTCTTCTCAATCTCTTTTTTCTCACTCTCTTTACAAGCTAGTTGCTGTAGAGATATTCAGTGTGTTCAACCTTCTATTTCAAATCCTGTAAGAAAAAATAAGACTATCCCCACACTTCCCACAGGACTGGTTTTCCAAACTGATCCACACACTGTCACAAGCTTTACACTGCATCAAAAAAGTCTTTGCAAGTGGAACATTGCTGTGGCTTGCCATCTTCCCCGAAGTCTTATCTCCCACACATCTGTCCTTCACACCTGTCTTCTCTTTTTACAAGCTCTCACATTGTCTTTTTATGTGGTCCTGCCTGTATATGCATTACTCCTGTATGAAGAACATACGCATATGGAGAGGTAGGTTTTCACTTCAGAGTTTTCAGGATAACAACTGCTGTCATCAGCTCATATCTGACTTAAATGAATAATCTGTACCATTACTCAGAGACTTTTCAGAAGCACCCTACCCAACAGAGAATTTTGTAGTATCACATTAGGCAACCTTTAATCACCTATGGAAGAAGAAGCATGAAAAATGAACTTCTGAAGCTCCTCACAGCTGAAATAATGCTCATGATATTCTTTTCAAAATCTGGGCTTTGGAGCTTTTGTTGCTCAATGTTAGCAATTTCAAAATTAAAGAAAACAATTACCCATCTCTAAAGCACATGCAGAAATCTTTGCATAAATAATATTGAAGTCAACTTTATGTATTCAGAAAATGTAGTGCAGGCAGGTTACCATCACGGATAAGGCTGGGTTAGCATGAGTTAAGCAGATATTCCTCTTCTGAGGGGGAAGCTCTACACAGAAGAAAGCTGCACTTCCTCTCTCAGCTCTTTCAGGCTACAGTTCATCTCCCATGAACACCCCCCAAGCTCTCTTTCTGTTTGTAAGACACCTTTGCCTTCAAAATTTCTTGAACTTCTGAGCACTTTTTATACCTAAGTGTCTAAACAGAAAACCTATTTCTAACATGGTCCAAACAGTTACTCAGTGACTGCTGATAGATCATTAATTGTTTCTGATACCCAGCAAAGGGCATGATACCTCAGTAACTCCCCTTTCTTTTTAACATAAAGAAACATTGCTTGTGATGTTTAAATGGGCATTTTAGTTTTACATAAATTTCCAATTCTTATTCCTATGCATTTTCACCTGAAAGCCAAACCCAGTTAACCAACCCACACCATCGCACATTTAAATCTGTGCTTACCTGCTCAGTCTGATCTCAGCAATGACAAAAAAAAGGAATGTTATAGGCACCTTGAAATGCACAGTCAAAAGTTAAACATAGACACATGAAGTAATGAGATGCATATTTCTCTTGCAAAGTACACTAAACAAACCAAACTACTCCCTGAATAGAAAACCCATCAATTATGATGACTTTGAAGGGCAGTCTCTTGGCTTATAAAGTATCAAGAATCCTGCTGAAATACCTTTTTCTTTCTTTGTTTTCTTTATGTTTTTTTTTAAACTTCTTTAAAGTAGAGGGAAGTTGCTACTTAATTTTATAATATCTAATTCAGAGCAAATTTAAAGGAGCAGTTAACTTGGAAGTGATATGACAGAGAAATAAAAAGTTTGGGGCAATACTCACAAATGAGGGGTAACCTGGCAGAAAACACTCTCCTTCTGTCCTACAATTTTTAACATGGCCAGACAAACACTAATCCATTCCTTCCCTGAGGACATACTTAAAATGAGATGTTCTCTCACCCTTCTGAATTTGGCATGGAAACACTTTTACACTTTGGGAATAATGGACACATTTCAGCAACTCCAAAAATAGATTTTCCTCTGATCCTTCAAAACTTATACTGAGGTTTAAAAATCAGTTTAGAAAATAAAATAACAAAAAGCAATGCTACCTGGTTACCCCCCAGAGAATTAACTTCGAGGTTTCTGAGGACTATTTCAAGTGTAATAACTATTAGCCTTTAAGCAAAGTCAATGGCAAATTTTCCTTTGACATCCTAAGGACCGACAGCTACATTTACCTTTAACAACTCCTTAACAGCTGTACTTATCTGTCTCTTGTGCCTGTGACACTGTTAGCATCTGAACCTTCACATTGATCTTTGGGAAGCAACAGCATGCATATTCACCCTTGGGTCCTTCTGCATCAGAAAAGATAATTTAACCTTGCTGATGTACCCCTATGGAGGTGGCTGTAGTCCCTCATCGGCTACTGCTGTGTGGAAGCAAGGCAGCAAGACATGTCAAAACACATGAAGGCAAGGCAAAGGGCACCGAGAAAGCTGGAACAAAACCTGCTGAAGTTACCTGTGATTTCACTCCAAAGTAAACCACAGGCTCCGCGTTAAGATGGTGACCCCAAAGCTATTGAGGAGAAAATTCCTTGGGTTTAAGACACATTAAGCCCTATTATTCATGGTGCCTCCTGAAGTTCTTCAGTCTATTTGTATTTTTAGCCTCTCCTTCCAGCATTGCCTTTCCTGTAGGCACACTGCAGAAAGTTATCAGGAATACAGTTTGCCTAGTGCTAAAAAAATAAATAAAACAATTCAAACAAAGCAATACCAATTCAATTCTGCATTTTTATAGCACAGTGTTCGAGGTGCACAAGAATATCCTGCATTCGACCAGGGGGAGGGAAGGGTGAGGAACCTTGAAAAACAGCTTAGGATCATCTGAATTCCAAATCTTATTTACCTCTTTTTCCATTTCAAAACAGGCTTCTGCACTAAAACACAGATCACATTCCAGATACCTAAAGCTTGCAACAAGGCCACACATAACTCCTTACTCAATTATTTTGTAATTAGTTGGAGGTGCAACCATTTTAGCTGAGGTTTAACTGATACGACCCACCCAGCAAGTCTTCTGCCATTCCTAACCATGTCTGTTTGTACTGCACACCGCTCAGCCATGTTTGCACTGACGCACACTGGGAAAATCTATGCTGCCATCCCCAAAAACCATCATTAAGAGCAGCATGGAGGGAAAGGAGGAAGAAAGGAGAAAAGCACCCTGAGGCTACACGTGCTGTATAGGGCAGCGCACCTCAGCACACACTACATTTCATGGAAATGGCAGTAGCTGCCAGCCAAAATGGCTGTTGGGAGAAGAGGGTTAAGAAAGAGTGTTCTGCCTTCTGGGAAAAAAAAAAAAAAAGACAGACTTGCCAACTTCATTGTGGAAAGATAATCAATAAAGACAAAACATGATTAGTTACCACAGTTACAGACATTAGGCAAGGACACAGCTCTACCTACAGCAAATTTTACAGAAAATTCATTACTTTTACAACTGAAAGTTAGTTTGATCTAGGTATCTGGTGCACCTATTAAAAGGTTTCATTAAGAACCCATTTTTATCACTGTAGAATGCCTCAGAGGCGGTAATAGCGTTATTATGAGTGGTAATTTGCTAAAGTCAGCATACAGTTCATTATCCTCCTCATCTCTTTCAAATTAGTGGTGGGCAATATAGTGTAATAACAAAAAAAAAAAAAGAGAAGAAAAAAAGATTTATTTTTCCCCATGATGATGTACCCATGTTGCACAGGGCGAGCATGTCCTGCAACCCATCCAGCAGAACCAGTGTTGGTACTGCAGGCAGGCTGCACTGCATTCTGCCATAAGCAATGATCCCACCCAAGGCTTCACCTCGTTGTGGCAACAGGTTGCAGGTTTCAACAGTGAGGTAATCTGAGCACAAGGCACCTGCATTATAACCAAGACAGGTTTTGCAGCACTGATCAAACCTGGAAGAGGCTGCTGAAGTTTGTCCCACCTAAAAAAAGTTTTATACACCTTTTTGTACACAAAGAAGGAAGGATGGAAAGAAAAGGAGTTTTCTTTCCTTTATAATACGGCATGCTGCAACTTGTTATGGACAGAGCACTTGGTGTTACACTTGGGTGGGGATGGATGCGACCACACGTTTTACCCTCCTGCCCTGTGTTTTCAAAAGGAGAGTATTTTCAGCTGTACCTCTCAAAATTAAAGGGTGTATGTCCCATTCCCCCTCCCCACCCCTTAATTCCTATACAGGAAGAAAAAAAAAAATCATAATTTATTTTGATGCCGTTAAAAAGGGACTGAAAAATAATGAAGAGCTGACAGAAAACTTATGTTCAGTTGTATTGCTTCACTTGCCTTATTGTTCTCATACTACTGCATCTATATGCACCACTAGGAAAAGTTGCATGTTTTCCCTTATTCCTGCAACAACTCCACTGGCTGTATAGGATTATGGTCAAACACTAATTACGCTTTTTCCTCCTTGTATTTTGAACAGCCATACTTAACAGGGGGTAGGAAAATTTTGCTGGGGTGGTCCCTGTATTTTGAGTGTGGCCTGTGGAGATTGGCTGTGTCAAGGTGGTCTCTTAACACCTCATCCATCCCACTCCCTAGGCCTCCTCCACCATTGCTTTCCCAAGGGTAAAGAATTTGGGACAGTAGCAAGCAACATTCAGGTGACTTGCCTACTTGATTTCTAATCTAGGTAACTTTCTCAGAGCCACTTGACCTTCCTGGAGTTAAACATACATACTTTGTTAGAATGAAGAAATTACAAAATGTCACATTGCATTAAAGCTCTTCTGTTAGACTACTTCTGGTTGACTTCCAGGGGGGTATATGAAAAGGTCACAGTAACTTCATCTATGCTTCCAGAGAGTACCTGGGGGCACAGAATGCAGAATCCATCCCAGCTGTGCTTTGTGATGTTCCCTCCTCTTACAATTTTTCATTACAGGAGCCACTAACAATGCCAGTGAATGATGCTCTTTTAAAGAAAGACCAGGAATAAGGAATTTTCAAGACTGAAAAGACTTTTTTTCGCTATCAAGGTATACTTGTTTCAGAAAGAAAAATATATATGCACTCCCCTGCTCTTCAAGACCATGTGAATAGAAGGCGGCTGGCTGTCACAAAGCCAGAATTGTACTAACATGGGTGAACTCTGTCCTTCTGTATGACAACACAAACAGCTGCATGCTTGCTCCAGAAACAAAATCACACGCATATCAATGTGCAGCTGTTTGTATTTTCTCTAACACCAAAACAAAGGTATCCTCTTCAGCCAGCACAGAACTTTTAGTTGCTTGTATTATGCCTGAATTGCATAAACTACTGGAAGATTTGCCGGTTTGGTCAGTGAAGTGAATCATTGCAGAACTATGAGATGACCTATGGAAACCTCCCATTCCTATAATGGCTTTCTATGCATCAAGCAAGCCACAGAATTCTTAATCTTGGATATCAAAATAGCCTGCTTCAAAAAGTTGAAGCTTTCGTTTAAATCCTCACAGACACAGGGCCCCTTTAAGATAATATAAAATAATTTATCAGTGGAGTTGAAGATTTACAAAGTCAGTAAGAATTCATAACTTCTGCATGTTAATAATTCAAAGCCACTGTATTTGATTTACCCCACAATCAGAAAATGAACAAGTTTTGAAGAATGAGCTATTGAATTGTGAATTTCAGCAACCCTCTGTCAATCAGGTTAGTGCTTTTTCCATTAGTTTTTCCTGCCTCCTGATTGAAACTATACAACCAGTTTAGGTACTTGATTACTTAATGACTTCTTACCTGAACAGGCTGTAGATAAGTGAACTAATACATGACAACAACAACAACAACAAAAATCAGAGGAGAAAACCAAAAGCTTCAGCGATGACATTTGCTGGGAAGGCTCTTTGATATTTTTGCTAGCAAAAAATATTTTTACTTTATAATTTTTTACCAGCAAAAAAAGGGAAAGAAAATTGTTTTTTTGCTTTATAGTTTTCAGTCTGTTGGGCAGCTCTTCATATATTTGTTCAACTACAGAGAAAGCACTGTATAGTTTACAGCACAGTTTTATATGCAAATTATATTTGGTAAACTCTCTACTCATCATAAGTGTCAACAGGAAAAAAAACCTTGACAAATTTAAGACTGTTGAGATTTTTCATAAACTTTGAAGGAACACTGAAATTACAAAGCATGCCTAACTCACTGTAAAGCATTTTCTCTTAGCATGTGCCAAATCATGTGTACTAAAGTGGTTTGTTTGGGGGTTTTTTTGTTGTTTTTTTTTTTTTTTGTTTGTTTGTTTCTTTTAAGATCTATGATTAGATTTTATGCTCCACTTTAAATTTCTTAATATTTATGACAATTGTGAGTCCTGTTGTCTGCTTTGCTTAGCTGTCTTTGAAATGAAGCTAGTTATTACTACTACTTGGAAAAACTGTTAGATCTGTAGCACTAGAGAAAGCTTTCACCCCTACACAAATCAAAACTCAGGAGGAAATTCAGAGTTTGGAATGAAGAGATATTTTACTGCAAATGGGGAAAAAAAAAGTCTTAACGAATCAGCCAGCTGTTGCACTAACAACATCAAATAAAGAAATTGTGGAGCTTATTCTACCCTTTATCAATAATGCATGGCTGCGCACAGACAATTTATAGCTGTTTTCCATCACTGGGTATTGTGTAGTACTAAATTAAGTCTACAAAATTCAAGGACAGTCCACCCACACAGCTACTGTAAGCCAGCCAGGCCACTTTGAATAAACACTTTAAAGGCATAAAGTGAGTTTTATTAGCATGCTGAGCCACAGTTCCTAGTGGACAAAGCATCTCCTTTGAAAAAGTAAAAGTAAGATCTAGCAAAAGGAGAGGTAAGTTACTCGTCCTTGCACCTTACATGCAGAGAAATTGCAAAAAGGGAAAAAAAATATATGTGAATGCAACTACTGAGCATCCTTTTTTTTTTTTAAGGCCAAAAACATGAGACAAGAGAATTTACTTTCTACACTGGAAATTGATTGTCAAGTCTCAAAAAATCCTGAGAGAAGTGCTGAAGAGTTCATGCTGTGACAGCAAAACAGCTAAAAACCAAAATGTTTTTGACAGGTTTTGTTTGCATTTGGGTAGCTCCAAAGAATAATAGATTTATGTTTTTTAATCCTTTACAAATCACATAAATCAGAAAGGCACACACACACAAACACACGGCTTTCATCAAGATAAAGATCGAGTTATCGCACTGAAATCGCATTAACATCAGTGAGATTAGTAAACAAGTGACAGGTGGGGTCCTCCTCCAGGCAAAATTACCCAAGAGGTGGGATGCCACAGGTCGGCTACTTTCGGCCAGTCCTACCTCCTCCTACCACAGCAGCACCAGCCCTTGAATGCTTCAGGCGTAAGAAAGCACTGAATAACTCGGAGCGAAGGAGCACACAGATGCAGCTGCCAGGTCTGCACACCCGAATTTTACCGAGGCGATGCTCTGGTGGTCATCCAGTGTGCCAAGGGGGCCCTCAGCCTGGCCCGCACTAGCTTTGCTCCAGGCACGGAGTCAGGTGTCACCAGCCACAGCGTGGATGGCAGCACCACCAGGAGGTGGCTCTGGGTCACGCTGCAGACTTCTGCCGCTCCTGTCACAGATGCCCTGCCCTGCTCTGAAAGACATGGGCTAGTCTGAGGTTTGTGAGAACTTTTTCCAAACTAGGCTACCATTTCAGGCAGACCTTCCAGGGCTCCCCAGTAACTGAGATGACAAGACCATGTTCTTGCCTGGGAAAACTACCTTTGTACAACGTGGGAAGATGGAGGCTGTAGCACAGAATGGCTGGGCAGCTTGATGGCTTTGTGGAGTATTTAAGCACAACCACAACTAAGAGCAGGGAGGATGCAAGAGATAGAAGTTAAACCATGTGTTGTAAGTTGGTGGAAATATCTGGCCAAATAAAAAGAGGACTGCTTTTACTGAGTGGGTGTGGGGACAAAAAAAAAAAACAAACACAACTCTGATCAGAGGTATTTAGATACAGATAATTTATTTTGTGAAGTGTCTAGTACTGTATAGCAAAGTTTAACTTCAATTACAGCAGGTGTGCTTTCTGAAAATCAGCTCCCCATGTGCAGATGCAACTAACTTGCAGAACTCTGAAGCCACTGGATACAAGTCTGATTTAAATGCTCCATCAAGTCCAGAAAATTCAGGAAGAGCCAGACTTGACTAAATCCACTCACTACACTGCTCTGACAGGGCAATCAATCCCCAGCCTCTGGTGAAGCGCATCATCCCTTTGAAAGCAGAATCTGCTCTGTCCAACAAGCAGAAACTACCCCAAATTAACTTGTACTAAAGATCTAGTCGTGGGGGGCGGTTTTAAAAAAAAAAAAAAATTTTACAGTACACAGAAATATGCAAAAAACCCCCAAACCAACCAAATCAACACTTAAAAATTAGCTAAGAAAAGCAACTGCTAGGTGTTTCTATTTAAACCTGCCAGAAATTCAAGGGGTTCGCTGGAGGGCTGGTTGGGGATTTCCCCCCACCTAATCAGTTATGTTCCTGCTGTGCAAAGCAAAACTGCTGTTTTGAAGTCTGATGACATTGGAGTAAAATCCTTGGCTAAATCAGGGTTACAGGACATGGCAGTGCTTTAAGAAAAGACAATCCCACTGAAGCAACCTTGGCTTTTTGTAAATGCAAATTAATTTTAGTAAAAATGCTGTTCATCTCACATTGCAAAAGGCTGCACTCCAATTAGAAGGACACTGCTTTAATGACCTGCAGAGGGATCGCATTCAGTGAAATTCAGAGACACACAAAATGCTCTCTGGCCCTCTTCCCCAAGCACGTCAGTCCAGAAGGATGCTGGCTTCATAACTCACAGGCACTAGAGTGGCCAAGTTAGTATTTAGAAGCAGCAGCATGGGATGCCTTGAGCATGGTGAAGCTTTACTGTGTTATGGACACACATGGTTTTCAAACACTGCCTTTTATTAGGAGAAACAGGGCCCACTTTTCCAGAGGTTTGCTATTTATCAACCCTAGTGTACTGAGGATTAATTTGTAGTCTCTCTCTTCAGGGATGGCTATTGCCATTAACGCCTGTACTTTCTTCTCCTCTGTAACAGAGTGGCAGCCCAGCACCAATGTACAGCAGGACAGTTAGCCATGCTGCTTGGTCTAAGGATACACAAAGAAAGTATTCAGGTACATGCATAACACAAGGGGTGCTTAAGTTCAGACTACATAAGAAACCCACCTCTTCATCCTGCTCTTTTGTTAAGAGACTTGTGGCACAGGAGCTGCCTTTATTGTCTGTTTGGTGGTGACTGTAAGTGGTGATCCTGACCTTTCTGGGGAGGAGCCTAGAGTTATCACTACTTTAGCTCCATGATAGCATGTATAAATACGCTCTGTGTTTTCCAGTCTTTCTGCACCCATACTCTCTCTCTCTGCCTGCCCACATTTCCTCACAGCATCCTCCCCTCTTTGTCCACCCTGTACCCCACAGAGTCACCCACACACTCCAGTGGACATCCTGGCCATCAGTACATTAATTTATTGACATCTACTGCAGTGTAGCAGCCAGCCAGGTCAGGGAACACCCCCTGCACATATCCACATTTCCTTTGCACAGAAGCCCACACTTGGCTGAGGGGGCATGTTTCTACAGCCAGGACAAGGGCTGCAGCACACAGGCACACAACAACTGGGACAAGCCTAGCCACAGCAACAGTGGGCTTCTGTATTCAGCCTTTTCTAAAGCATTCTTCCTCTCTGTCAGCTACAGCCATACCTCAGGGCCCAGCAGCAGTCGCAGCTCCTTTCCACCACTCCTGTCCAAAACACTTCTTTGCCACCGAAAAGACCAAATTCACCTACAAATGCTTTTCCTAGTGATAAGAAGGAGCTCCATAAAAGTAAAATGGAAGAGAGTGAAGAGCAGAATCCAGCACCACTCTGTGCACCTCTTTAGTCTATGAGACCAGGAACCACTCTAGGAGCAAAAGCCCAGGGCTGATTTGAAATGCACTGGTGTGAGGTCTGCAGTGGAAGCACATGAAGGCTTCTCAGTCACAGAGGCTTCCCAGAAGCAGCTTTCCCCATCCTCTGCCACTCTCTGAACTGAGTTTTGTGCAAGAGAGGCAAAGGGAGAGTCAGTGGAGCCCAGGTGCATGCATGTAAAAACACCCCCCACCCCCCCATCTAAACAGCAAGTTCATTCATATTCAAGAAAATAATTAACAAAAGGTAGGAGATCTGCTCTTTCACACTCACTACATTGCAGTTTGGGGAAAAACAGCCTGTGCCCCTGTAGCTTTGCTATCACTAGATTCAGTAGCCCTCTACCTGTCCCAACAGCTGTCTGCAAACCAAGCCCATATCTGTAAGCATGATATTTACTCCACAATCAAAATCCAAACAAACTATCCCTCCACTTCTTGGTTTCACTCCGATTAAAGCAACACAGACAAAGAGTTAATCTGCAGTAAACTATTCTAAATAGTGGAAATAGCCAAGCACCTAGGTCTTTACGCTTGAGGAAATTTCAGTTTTCAGAGATTCACAGAGGGGGTTGAATGTAGGAGTTGGAAGGGACCTTTGGAAATCATCTAGTCAATTCCCCTGATAAGTCAGGATCACCTACAGCAGGCTGCCCAGGACCACGTCCAAGTAGATTTTGAATATTTCCAAAGAAGGAGACTCGATAACCTCTCTGGGCAGCCTGTGCTCTACCACCCTCACCTCATATTGAGATGGAACCTCCTGTGTCTCAGTTTTTGCCCATGACCCTTTGTCTTATCACTGGGCACCACAGAGTAGCCCCATCCTTTAGGTATCCACCCTGTAAATATTTATAAGACTTGATTAGATCTCCTCTTAGTCTTCTTGTAGAATCATAGGAACTTGGGGCAGAAGAGACCTTTAAAATCATCAAGTCCAACCACATCCTAAACCTGCTTAGTCCACCTCTGGATCATGTCCTTAAGTACAACCATTTACTTGCCTTTTTAATACCTCCAAGGATGGTGACTCCACCACTTCCCTGGGCAGCGTGTTCCAGTGCTTGATAACCCTTTCAGTAAAGAAATGTGTCCTGATATCTAACCTAAATCTCTATGGTGCAATTTTAAGCCATTTCCTCTTCTATCACTTGTTATCTAAGAGAAGAGACCAACCCCCACGTTTCTGCAACTGCTTGCAGGCATTTGTAGAGAGCGGTAAGGTGTCCCCTCAGCCTCCTTTTCTCAAGACTAAAAAGCCACAGCCACTGTTCACAGGACTTTTGCTTCAGACCCTTCAGCCATCTCTCAGCCTTTCCTCATACAAGTAATGTTCAAGGCCCCTCATCATCTTTGCAGCCCTTCATTGGACTCTCTCCAGTAGTTCCCTGTTTGCTTTGAACTGGGGTGCCCAGAACTGCACTATGTTCCAGAAGTGGCCTCACCAGGGCCGGTTAGAAGGGGAGGAGAACCTCTCTTGACTCTCTGGACACAGTCTTAATGCACTCCAGGACACCACTGGCCTTCATCACCATACACACTGCTAGCTAATGGAGAGCTTGTTGTCTACCAGGACTCACAGGTCTTTTTCCACAGAGCTGCTTCCCAGCAGGTCAACCCTAACCTGTACTGGTGACTTGGGGTTATTCCTTCCCCGGGTGCAGGACCCTACACTCACCCTTGTTGAACTCTACTAGGTTGCTCTTTGCCCTCCTCTCCAGCCTCCGAGGCACTGAATGTCAGTGTAACATCCTGGTGTGTTGGCCGCTCCTCACAGCAAACTTGTTGAGGGTACGCACTGTTCCTTCCTACATATTGTTGATGAGCATGTTGATTAAGACCAGACCAAACACTGACCCTCGGGGCGCTCCACTAGCTACAGGCCTCCACCTAGACTCTGCTAGTCTGGTGTAGTCATTGATTGGTCTGCAATCCAGAGACAGAAACCAGCAGCAGCATTAAAGTGCAATGGACAATCTAGCTATGAATCCAAAAGATGGGTACAAAATACAGGCAATTAACTAATGAAACCAACAGTGGCAGCAGCTGAGTCAAAGCTGAGCAGTCAGTTTTCTAGATACAGTAGTATCTAGCTTATACACCCCTCAGTTTCTCTTATCTGTATTTTTCTTGGTGAAGGACTTGTCTCAGCCTTTCCAATAAGGAACAAAGACTAAACTCTTTACTACTGTAACTTTGTTAATATAAAGATGTATGTCGAATGATTTCTAATGCAAAGGTATACAAGCACTTAGGAAAAAAACAGACAAGGTATTTCTCGATTCTATCGATTTTTACCATCCTGAAGTCAGTGAATTTACTCATAACTAACAAATACTGAGAGTCAGGTCCAGTCTAAGACTTCACGTTAGTGTGGTTTATTACAATGTCAAACCTGGGGCTGGGGCAGTGTATGATATCATGTCCATCATCTTCCCTCTGCCCTTGCAAAAGCATCACAACTTACCTTAAAACACTAACAGAAGTGTCAATCTTCTACTTCCCTTTAGGCCTTTGTAAGTACCCGAAAAAAGTGCAGAGGATTCAGCTAGTTCAGTGCTTCAGCATTTGAAAGAACATTCAGGAACCTGAAAGTCATCCTGTGAGAAATAAAAAACAATTAGACATTGTACGTGTTGGGCAATACATCACATGCTTAAAACTACTGATGCCTGATAAAGGTGTGCTGCTAAACAATAGTGAATTATCAGAAATTACAAATACAAAGGCTAAGTAATTTTTTGCAACCAAGGTGAAATGTGCAAGCAGTATTTTGGTTACAGCAGCCTGGAACAAAAGCATACATCTTACAATAGATGTGTAACCCTACAGTGCCTTCCCAATTCAGATACTCTTTCTTAAAACAACACATGAATACACAGAACTAAAAGCTCTAGGCATGTCAGGATACACCAGCCATGTCAGTCACAGAAACACAGCAGTAAGAGCTAAAGCAAAGGCAACTTACTACTAGCTTGAACTGGGAAATGTAGCAGGAGCCCATAGGAGCTAAGTAGTAGCACTACATAAACCAGGATGTTGGTGGTACGTGAAAGACACATGGAAGTAGGCTGCAGTAAAAGGAGACATCTACAGCTGGTTTGTCTCATCTCTCTGAATATGCCTTTTAAAAAATTCTCATCTTGCAAGGACTCACACCTATTGCACTGTTACTGAGCAGGCACTCCAGCTGCAGCTAAGTTCATGCCTGTACCACAACAGCATGCAAGACATCTCTTCCTCCACAGCAATTCAGCTAACTTGCTCTGTCACTACAATTTAGACACTTATTCCTCAACTCCAACTCACTTGGCACATTTAATCCCCAAAACAAGCAAGCATCCCAAAACCACAGATGCACAGAGACCAACACTGTTCCTTACACAGGGACATCCTGCCTCACAGGAACAGAGCCAGCCCACACCTCGGGTCCATGAGGATGTTCAACTGCTGCACAACGCTGCTGTGACATCTGACAGCTATGGAGGGATAGGACCAAAGGAACAATTCATCTATACCTAACATGGCTACGCAAGAGATTTTTTTAAGATTTCCAGGGAAAAGACACTTAAAATCCAGTGCTTCATTAAGTACTTCCCTAAAGCTTCAGTATGAAAACACATGGTGACTGCTGTCCCAGTTTGTAAAACTATAGAGGCGTGGGCTTAATGTAATCAATTAAAAGAGTATTTATTATGAATTCATAAACCAGCACTCAATGCACATCACAGACCAATGTCCGTACATATGTATTGTTCTAATTCTGTGTTGTTTCAAATCTCTAGAACAGCCTAAGGGTCAATTCTCTTCATAAACTAAAATAACAAGCATTTGAAGGGGAGCTACAAGGGTCTATCTGTGGGAGGAGAGGAGGGTGGATTTAAGCAGGACACCTTACACTCTGGAAACATAAATCAGGAATGCAACATCTGTTATAAAACCAGAGATCAAAAAGTTCCAAGCTTAGGCAAGCTCTAAAAAGTGTTCCATGCTCTTAAGCTACCTCAAGGATGTGCGAGTCACTTTCTCTCCCCCTCCCCATGTAACAACTTCCACAATCTGTTCAGTTATACTTTCAGCTATTTACATAAAATATTAACTTGTTTACACTGCATGTTGGCTATTCATGATATTCATGCCTGTGTTACATTTCAATCGGAGTGCATTCCAAGATGATTGCAAGTATCTCTTTTCACATAGTATTAAAAGAGTAACACATTAGAAAACGTGAGATGACAAAACAAGTTATAACTTTGGAGGTATTCACAGATATTAGGATGTACCATAGTAATTATATTTCTGTATAACCTCCTGCTCAATGCTTCTTTATAAAAAGTGTTACAGCAGTTTCCTGTAAAAACTCTTGAGTGTTTCAAGATTTCAGCCTTAACATGTGCATATTTGATAGTTACACATCCAGGACCGCTGTTCAGCAACACAACAAAAATGGCTTTCAAAGTCCAGGTACCAAACCCAACACACTATGTCCCCTTGACAAGGAGTCAGGATCATTACGGTATTTCTCATGGGTTAATTTTGCTCCAGCAGATTACACTTTTGCATAGTGTCACATAGCTAGCATAAACTGCTCCACATACTTGTCCTTGTTCCCATACTTGACCTAGATCAGTGTGAAAGCACGTCAACTGTTGTGGAGCAGTGGAACAGGCTGCCCAGAGAGGTGGTGGATGCCCCATCCCTGGAGACATTCAAGGCCGGGTTGGATGAGGCCCTGAGCAACCTGATCTAGTTGGGGGTGTCCCTGCTTCTTGCAGGGGGGTTGGGCTAGATGACCTCTGGGAGTCCCTTCCAACTCTAGCTATTCTATGATTCTATGATACCATGAATTGTACAACACTAAAGGCCAGAACTAAGACATGGGTCTAGCTCCAAGATGAACTAGAGACAACTTTGTGGGCGTCTCTCTACTTTCTCTGAGGACAGGACTGAACAAAAGTCAGAAACCCTTCGGGAGGCTACAATTTATCACACTACTTCTTTTCACACCAGATGGAAAGAACTCTTCTGTTTTGCCCTTTACCCCAAACAAATCACAGCATACCTAATCATCTGACTCCTATACATCCAAGCCCATATAAAACAAAAAACTCCCATTAGGCTGCACATCCCTTTTTACCCCTTAAGGGAATAACAAGCCACACCTAACAGGTATTAATAAAAGCACCAAACATCAGAAAACATTCTGATACAGTGGGGATTTAAAAAAAAAAACAAACACAAAAAACCACAACCCAAAACATAGTACTATAAGCAAAACATAATAAAACAGTTAAGTAGACAATGTATATACAAAGGAAGCATATTGGTGGATAAAATAGTTTTCACAGGAACCTTTAAACTCTATAATATTTTACATTTAAACAAAGCCTGGGTGCAACAAATTATTTTTTACATTCCCAAAGATATAGCTTCACCCTTTTTCCATGGTAAGTCTACATTCTTCACAGCACATGCTAGCCGTAGCAAGTTCTCCGCATGCAGGTAACACATATATTCCATCTTCTCCCCTTTTCCATTCTAATGTTAACACCTCCTCCCACACACTCCTCTAATGCATGCACCTCCCTTCAGCAGCCAGATTCACTTATCTAAAGAGGAATTTATGCTGGTCTGAAAAAAACCACCAACCCCCTCAACTGCAAAGATATGCCTGGATAAAATATTCAGAGGTGCCTCACACACTGCGTCAAACACTTCCAAGTTGGTTAAAGATGTACAGTACAGCATCAGAAGGGCAACTGCATTCTTGCTGAAGGTAACATTTCCAGATCTAACTATGCTACTTCACGGTGAATATGTTCTCAACTTTTAGACAAGAAAGCCTTGAAGTAGTCAAGCAATATTCAATTTTGGTATGCTTCACTGGCATAAATTCTCGTAATTGCTAAAGGAAATAGCTAAGGCTATGTCTGCATGGCACAAAGCACCATGCTAATTAACCCTGCAGAGACACTAATTAATCTGGGCAGGGCGCCATGATAACACTACTACTCTGCTACCACGGGAATCTCCCCATGCTGCTCTATCAAGCCATTCAGTCACACACACCCCCCCAAGCAGTCTCTTCCACATGAAAGAGTCTTACACCAAAGATGAACCCCCCACAGAGGGGTGTGTCCTCTCAGGAGCTGTTATACAGCTCTTTGTGGAGGTCTGTGACCTACAGCAGACAATACTCAGACATACGTTGCACTAATTCTTACATATATAGCAAAATAATTACTACTGAAGATCCTGGGCTCCTGGGAGGAGGAACAGGAGACAGTGTGTAAATGAACAGTCTCCTCAGACCCAGTACAGAAGGTCCAGTAGAGTTCTCCATCTGAGAGAAGCTAGCTGTAATGAGCATGGTGATCATTTGCCAACCCTTCAGCTGCAGCAATTCAGCCCACAACACTAACTTCTCACCTGGTCTCAAGCAAGGAAGGAGACAACCTATGTATGCTAGTGTAAAAGTCCTGGAGTCAGTATGTTCCAAGCAGCAGATAATGGAGCCAGTGTGGATTTTAGCACATTAAAAAGAAAGGTAAGTTCCTGCCAAAATGACTCCACGGCTTTCCTTTCAACAGTCTGGTGAACAAGTCTTGTGCTCAAGCCAGATCACCTTATCTCCTGTACCTGATGCCACCTCTTGGTACAGAGACCAGCTCTTCATGTACTGCAAATGGACTTTGAGCTTCTTGTGACTTGTTAAAATACACACCATAAAGAATAATGTACTCAGGAGCAGCTTGAAGTGGCTGTCCCAATAAGGACCGGTTTCTGAGCAGGAGGGAAGAGGAAGGTCTGACATACAGGTGCAGCCTGTAGCAGAAGGGTCACTCGCATCTAAAAACACGGCCTTTCCAAGACAATCCTCTTAGTCTAGGACTTCAACAATGGCCTCTCACCTTCTGCAAAGCACAGACATGAATTTACACATGAGTTACTTCAGCGAGGGGATTAATGTTCCTGGTGAATGCTGGATACACCAGCTCGGCTAGAACCTGGCAGGCAAGCCTGGTGTCTCCTGTTCCAGTCCATTTGCATAGGCAGAGGTCACAACATGGGAAAGGGCACCTTCACCCTGGTCCAGGGTTTGCACTACAGCAGCCAGTAACCAGTTTCAACAAGTATCTTGTTTCTGTGGCAAAAACACAGGGACACCTGTTAGTCTAGTATAAAGTACGCTGCAATGAGACAGGGAGAAGGCACATTAAATAAGCACCATCAAAACCCTCTCGAGCCTTTCGTGCTTTCATCAGAGCAGGCAATTACTTAAGTCTGCCAGATCCAGCACGATGCATAAAAGTCCTAGATCACTGCAGAAAGCATATCCACTAATTTAAGGTAAATTAAATTGCACTTCATAACTAGGTCTTAAAACTGTGGTTGTCACACTTGGATCCAAAGTGCATCAGCTCATGAAAAATGGAAAACTGTAATAAAAAGACAGACTTGCTAACAGACTGCTTTCAAAAACAGTAAGACTTCCCCTTCCCACAGGCATCTTGTGCATATGTAGCTTTCAGACTGACTAATAAAAATCTGTCTCTTTCAATACTATTTAATTTCAAGTATTTAAAATAATACTATTTTTCACCCAAAACCCGAATGTTTGTGAATTTTTCATGGTAAAAGTGACAATTTATGTAAACACTTCAGTCTCTAACCAACAGCAACAACTCAAGGTTGTGATGAAAACAGTAAAAGCCAACAAGCCACACAAACAGATACTGATCTCAACACTTTTAGCTGAGATTGACTCATCCATCTTCACTGCACTCTTCGAGGCCAGACACGCCCCACTTTTTCCTCCAGCATCCTTTCCTATATAAACCATGGAATTCATAGTGGGCTTTCTGAATGGAAAGCTTTCTTGGCAGGACAGTGCCATGACAAAAACATCATGGCAATGGAGTCCTTGAGCTGGCAAACAGCAACCTAAGCTTTAACCAGAAACTGGTAAACCTTTGCAAAGTACCAGTGCAAACCACAAACACACACTGTTAGGTGAGGCTGCTGCCATGGGTGAAGCTTTGCTGACAGCGATGAAGTACACCCAGTGCCTTCAGATAAGAAGAGGTGAGGTATTTTAATTCAGGGGGCAGGAGTGTCCTTTTTTTCACACGCCCCTTTCTGCTGGCAGATCAGACCTGATGCCTTGTTCACTGACTGCATCAAAACCAAGACTGCCCAGATTAAAAAAAAACACACCAATGTGTTTCCCAGGACTCTATAGCTGAATGGACTTTACAAGCCAGTTTAGTTGAGATACTTGATATTAGGCAAGAAATTGAGGCAGAAGTTACCACAACTGAAGCACTGGTGTGGAGTCACCTAAAAATGGTTTGAGAAAGAAGAAAAACTGGGAATACCCTCAGCTACAGATAATTTTCTTTTAACCTTTCTCAAATAATGAGTTATATCTTGTGCATTATGCCTTATCCAGGTACATCCTTTGCTTGTTCACATCACCATATCACAAAATACCTGTGATAAGCAACAACACATGAAATAGGTCTGTGTTTGCTTCCTTAAGGAGAGTGGAGATTAGGAAAGGGCAGGAAGGTCATCCTTTTGTCATGCAGTGAAAAGGAACTGGGATGTGGAGAATATAACTGAAAGGGGCCATAAAACACTATCTTGCTTGCCTGGTTCCTAGGTCAAAAGTGGGACACAGGCACAGAGACAGAGTGCTCCTGATAAGAGCAGCACCTAAATAGTAGTCTTCTGATCCCACCCAAGCAAGCAGAGGAACAGAGGGAAAAAGGAATGCCCGTTTTTAAAAGGCAGAAGATACTTTGCTAAGTAATCTTAAACTTCAAAACTAATTAAAAACCTAGAGCTGATTGCCTTTATCTTCAGAAACACTAGTAACATTGATGGGCCCCAAAAAGTCTTAATTGTTGGATTTCAAGTGGCAGAAACAAATCTTTCTAAATTCTGCTCTTTCTTCCTGCTGTTTCCCTATCCCCACAGAATACTTAAGCGTTCCCCAGCTGACAAGCATCACTACATATGTTCATGTGTGTAACACTGCTATAGCCAACAACAAAATATACATAGTCAGTTGATCTAGAAGCACACCAAGAATCTGCCCCACAGGGAATATGAGGAGAATAAGGAGTAGAGGGAATCCATATCCTTCACATATCTCTGTATCTAGGCCTGGAGGCTGAAGATCCCCAAATTTGTGTGTGTGTGTGTGGTGGGGGGGTGGAGCGTACAAGCAACATACCAAGGCTTTGAGATGGCAGGGAAAAACACAACAACAACAAAAATGACAAGGGATGCAAGTCCTTCTCTGGCACCAAGATAAAACTTGGACCAGGTCACTTGGCATTGCAGCCCAGGCTTTCCACATGCATGGTACCTAGGTGCCTTTGGGATATTCAAACTGATCTTACCATCACCTCAGTGATATTCCAGAGTGCAATAGAGCCAAGGGATAGGAATTGTGAAAGGGATGTGGTAACCTGGCCTCGCATTTCCTGTGCTGTTTGGGAATGACCCTTGATGTCTACCTCACACTCCTGTAATAGGTCTGAGAAATTTTTTATATTGAACCAAGATGAGAATAAGCCTCATTTTCAGACTAAAGCTTTGAAAACATGTTGAATTAGTGAACCTGAAGCTGCAGAGTGCTGCTGGGTAGTAAGCTCCTCACTACAGCAGGCTATGACAAGGGATCCTAAAAAGAGCAAACAGTCACACATCACTGAGGGCCACTGCCATCGCAATGCTGCTTTCCTTGTGCCAAAGGGGGAAAGAGTAGATATGACTGCTGTCTCATCAGATGTTCCAAGTTAATAATGAAGAAAAGCTAAAAATAAATTACTTTTTAACTTATTGCCTGTGAAGCAAACTAATCCAGAATAATCATTGTATGTCCTTACACTTTCACGAGCACCATGTTCTAGACATGCCAGTTCATTTTATGATGGGTAAAAAAAAAACAAAACCAAAACCACAAACATTTACAGTGATACACTGACCAGGAAAATTAAGCAGAGAAGCACTTGGTCTCCAAAAAACAAGACAGATTATTCTCCCTAGTCTCACCACTAGCTCTTAAGAGAACTGTTTTCCCCAATTTCAAGTCAAATCACCTTATGAAAAACTTGACAGTGTCTCTCAGAAATAAAGCAGAAGAGTAGCTGGATCCTAATTATGGCATAAGCTAGAAAGACTAGTAAGGGGAGAACGAGCATGAGACATTCAGTTCTGGTCAGGAAGTTCTCTGTTGAAATTGTTATCACAGCTAGCATATGCAGCAATGTCACATATTAGAAACTCAACAAAAGAAGGCAGAGGAGTAGTAATATTCCTGTCCTTCCCACCAAAAAAAAAAAAGCTGTGAGACTGTCATTACAACAATGTTACTATGTATTATGTGCACACACACAATCTATAAGTGCATCAGTGGATTTTCAGGCTCCAGCTCACGGACATTAAGGTTGTAATCTAGAAACCTAATCTCTCAAACTACACTAGGAGAAAACATGCACATGAATTGTGTGATCTTTGACTCTTATTTCCCTCAAACAGTCAAAAGAGTAATGTAAAACTGCAAACATCCCCTCTCCACACACAGCCCATAAAACATGAAGGTTGCAGAGCAGCGTGACCCGAACCCATTCTTCCTGAAAAGTTGCCGGCACGCCTTTGCAAGAGAAGCCAGCAGAAGACAGGACGGGGAAAGGACAGAGTGGAAAAGCAGAAGAAAAAGCCAGCCAAAAGCTTTGTGACAGTGCTTTATCACATCAGGGTGAAAGCTCAGCATGTCTGCAGGTACTCAGGGTCAATGCGGATGAAAAGACGCCAACTTAATCGGCACCCCGCCATGGCTTCTGCCTAGCAGGCTCAGAGTCCTGTGAGGCTATCTGGGTTGCTGCAACAGTTTGCAAACAGTTTATCCACCAGAGACACCAACGGAGGTATTTCACACACACGCACGCATGTATGCATGCACACTCTCTGTAATACTTCTCCTACATTAAGTGAAAAATACTCAAAAATAAATCACCACTTTGAGACATGAGTACTCTCCCATTGAGGTATATTTTAAGCAGTGTATTAGACTAACACCAACACCTACTCAGTGACACAAGCCAGATCAAATTCCAGTATTTCACAAAAAAGCAAGAAAAAGAAAGACTAAACTTACAGTGCTGTTAGTCCACCGCTTCTGGCTAGCACACTGTACATCATTGAGCAGCAATGCCTGAAACAGTAACTTGACCTCTCTGGGAAGGTGGGCGGTATTATACAAGCTGAAACATTAGAAACATGCATAATTACGCTGGGTATTTGCTACACATTCTTTCAACGGTGAACAAATATGAATGGAAATGTCATACTGACACTCCAGGCTTAGATTATGTCCAAACCATAAATTAAGAAAATTTTTCATCAGGCCCCGAGAGAACAAACTTTTTTAGTGCAGGAGAAATTTTCTTTGGACTTAAGCAGTGCATATGTTACAAAGACACAATGACAGCGCTGCCATCTCAAGCCCAAGACAGCAGAGGGCTACACCAGGGATTTTTTTGGCTTTCTTCCCCACTAACAAATGGTGTCATGTTTGTCCTCCTCCAACTCCATGCACCCATTCATGTGGCACTTCTGAGGATGCCTGGCATGGCACTGGCCACATCCTGTCACCCATGGTGCTGCCTTTCTTGTACCCCTGTGCAGTGCCTGCCTGCTCCTCTGCACAACCATGCGCCTCCAGCAGATCAATGATCTCTTGCAAAAATAGTCCAACCATAAAGCTGGTTGGACTGAAAACACTACTACAAGGACAAATGCAGCAGGCAAATGGAGAGAAGGCACAATACTTGCTCCTAGCTTTATGGACAGGCAACTACAGATTGTAATCTGTAGNCATGCAAACTTCTCTTCAAGGAAAGAAGCATTCATCTTTTGGGTGACAAGACACAGAAGACAATGAAATATCACAAAAAAATATTCACAATGGAGCCTAGCAAAATACACACCACTTTCAGAACTAAGCCTATCTCATAAGTCAACAAAAAAATTCATTTTTTTTCTTAGGAGGTAGAAAATGCAGTTCCCAAAGGCAGAACTGTGCAAACATGTCTAATTGTACTGTTCTCCTGTTACAATTAAGTTCTCCTATTCCTTAAAGTCAAGACCTAGCCACAATATCTATGATTGCTGTGATCCCAGCTGCCCCTGAGCTTATTTTGCTGACAAAAGCCACATGTTGCTGATCTGGGCAACTAACTTGTCCATTGCTTTTCCACAATTAAACACTTCCTGTGCTTGCTTGCCACAAGTAGATGTGGAACACACTGTATTTATTTCAGCTGATTCCCCATGCACTAGGGACAATGCATGCATTTGGAACACTGTTCCAGCTGATACACATGAATTATTCTGGAATAATTCTTCTGTTTTGTACATCAAGAAGCCCAGTTCCCTCTGCCATTGCATACTTTTGAAAACTTTAAAGGTCACAGCAATGCATGAAGTACCTCAAAACATGTATGTCAGGTTCTGCAGTTTTCCAAGACCTGTTTCTTCTCCATGCCAGATAACCACATACATCAGTTGCCGTCATGAACACACAGAACGGAAGCAAAAAAAACCAAACTTCCCCCTCAAAAAAATCCCCAAACCCCAAACTTACAAGTTTTTCCACGTATATCTGAAATATCAAGATAGGAAAATAGGTCAGCCTCAAGTTATTAGCAGAAATTGCTAGAGGGATTTATAACATTTGTTTTAAAACCACTGTCGCTAATTGTGGTTTATTCAGAGGTAGCAGAAACTGCTACACAGCAAAGACATGAGTTTGCATCAAATCCTGGTTGGAATCATTTGACACTATATAAGAGCAGGAATTTCTAAAGTCTTTTTCAGTATTTGCTTTCTCGGTAAACACAAAGGAAGGGAAAAGTCAACACCATAGTTTTAAGATTCCAATTTAGAAGGCTGTTTGATAACAGCCTTCCCCAAGTCATTCTCCTCTAACAAAGAGCTGTTAGAGCACAGAGCTAATTAGGGCTTAAGCTCCTTCTGCTTTGTTCAGAAAACTTTGACAAATAACTTATCCATGGATAGACCTGGGGGCCTTCACAAATATTTTGTATTCCACTGCAAGCTTAGGCACATTACATAAACATCTGGTTTGCCCAATAAAATGCGAACACCTTCCCCTCTGCCCTGCAGTATGTTAATGGCACTGTTTCATCAACAGTGACAGAAAAAAAATAAAGAGCTTCCATCCAAGAACTTTAAAAGCTATAATCTATAGCTTGTCTATACATACACCAGTGTTTGGGGGAAAAGGGAGGAAGGGAAATTCAGGTGCATAAACAAGTTTTTCCAATCCTCCTTATCTAACTTGTGTGATAAAGAAAGTGCTTCATATCGTTAACAAGAGGCTGTTTCCAGAAGGGTTGAAGACTACAGGCTGCTCTGGGGAAACATGGCAGTGGGAATCAGGTATGTTCAACTTCTCCCTGAAGGTGCACTGTAGTTTGGAATTCCTTCCAGCATCCAGAACTTAAAGACAATACCAAGTCTTCCAGGTGTACTCTGACATGACTGCAGACCAAGGGCAGAGAGAAAGCCACGGACACAGTATGAAACATGGGCTCCTACAAATGGTCTCATCTGTGCTGACCATGCCTGTAACAAATAAACCAGTTGTTCACAATGCAGCAAGTACTCTGATACTACATTACACAGCACAGCTGGATTGGAGCCAAGGAGCTACTTTCTACAGGAGTTGAGCTTTGAGGAGGGAAAGGCTCAGGATCCTCTCTGGGGCACTTTCCTCAATCTCCCAAAACTGCAAGTCCAAGCTGAAGGTCCTCAGGTTGCTAAGATGCCTGCAGAATTGCAGCAACTGAGCCTAACCACCAGGCAAGTTTTTTAAGGCATCTGTTTATTTGTCAAACCTGTAGAGAAGATGCACCTTACTGTATGTTTGAGCAACTGGGCAACAGGCACAACGTAGTTATGTCACAACATTCCCTCCACAAAGCCAGGGAAACTGTATCTTCCTTTTCAGGGCTGCTGCACAGGAGAGCAGTGAAGACTTCTGGTGAGGCAAAGGCAGCAGCACACAACTGGTGCAATCACTTCTCATTCACATTTTATTCCAACGAGTAATAATTATGTGGGTTTAAATATATACAAAATCAATTGATATGTCCTCAAGAGCTGGTTTGCTCTGAGGTTACATTTTTAACGCAATAATTCAAGCCTCTTCAATGTGACCTTCCACAGAAGCCTCAGGGGTCAAAAGAGTAGCAGCTTGTATGAGTTGGGCTACAATGCAAATATATCTCTATATCAACAAAAGCCTTCTATAACAATAGGACCCACAAGTTTCAAGTGTGAAAAGGATTTCTTTATACACCTGCTAAGACTGGCGCAAAACATAAGTGAAAAGTTGTTCCTATAAAGGCAATTTCAATGTCACTGTGTGGTTGAGAAAAAAAATAATTACAGATTCACTTCCATGTTTTATTCGCAAATAACTTACTTGCTCCTGTTTTGGTAGAGTGTAAGAGATTGCCTCCTTAGAACAATGGTTAATGAGCAAAATGAAGCTGAGAGACACTGCCCTGTCAAGGACCCGGGCTCCAGGAGAACAGCAGGTGAAGATTCAAACTGAATCCTACTCAGCTGGCTCTGTATAAACAGCCTCAGGGTGGACTGCATCAAGCCATGAAAAGAGATCATCAGAGGAGGGTTTTTTTTCTCCTCATTCTTAGGCTTTGCAATCTGAGAAGAGTGAAAGGGGACACCAGCTGGCAAGCAGGTTGCTAATTAATTATTCCTCACACAAGCACTGCAAAGCTTCTAGCTGCAAACTACCTGGTGATCTAGGAAGAGGCACTTGATAGCATTTCTAAGAAAGAGGCTTGACTCTTTAAAGGCATTCTGAAAAATGCCTTTAAAACAACAACAATCACCTCACAAGATCAGTCCTTTCTTTATCAGCAGCAAAGAAAGACTAAAGCAAGTCAGCATCGCTCTTGCCTATGTTATTTTGAAGCCTGGTTAATTTTCAGAGCACCAACTTAGGTTGCACAGCGATTTTTGTGGCATGCCACAGGCATAGGAAGATTTACATAAGGAAGAGTTCTCTCTCATCATCTCAGGTGAACAGGTTTTCCTTGAAGCGACTGGTAAGGTCCCACAGGGTAGAAATGTGCTGCTATAAGGTCTGGATCAGAGAGCATAGAGTGCAGGGTGATGTGTCAGTTTATGGTACAGGCAGCTAAAGCACTATAAGAAGCAGGAGTATTGTGTCTCAGGTGTCTAGCCTGGATAAAAGGCTACAAAAAGCTCTTTGGAAAGAGCACCGAGACAGGAGATACATCAGACAGAAGGAAAAAAAAACCCACACCAATGGACCTTGCAAAGACATTTCAACACACTTTAGTACTGGGGATTCCAAGATTTCCGCGATGGGCCATAGCTTGTTTGCCTCACCAGATTGACCTGTTTGTACTATCACAATACAAACGAATTCCTGACAGTGTCATCTGAAATACCTGCGGCTCAGTTGTAGACTTTTGGAACACCAAAGGGATGTGACAGTCATTAAAACAGAGTAACATATACACCTGCAAGCACAATGACTCATCTGAACAACTTTCATCCCTTCTCTATTTATGAAGATAACATATGGTGCCCCAAATTTTAGCTAGGAGACAAGGCATGAGGTTATCGAAATTAAGTTTCTGGGTGGGTTTGATGAGGCAAGGAAAGGTATAAACTTGTAAAGATCTACTATAAAGTAGCTCTAATGTCATAACTCTTTTCCAGTTATGTTTAAACATTCCCAGAAGTATTTCTCTTTGCTACTTTCTTCTACCCATGGCAAGTGGGGAGCACCAAGGCCACTTCCTCACACTGAATGAGTCCAAGTAGGCAAGAGGCCAACTGGACAAACACAGGCAACGGAAAGGATTTTTTTTTATTTTACTTTTTTTTTTCTTTTAAGATGTGATCACCTCCTGGGCACACAGAGTGCCTGCTGAATGCACAACAGATGTGCAGCTTAACCAGCTGTGTTCTCACATCAATTTTTCATTCCTTTGTCCCCATTCTGAAATTGCTTTTCTTTCTACCTACCCAGCAATCTCTGCTGCTTCCCCCTCAACCCCACCCCTGCTCCTCCCCGGAAAAAAAAAAGGGATTATAGTTTCTGGACTCTACCACCACACACAAACTTCACTGAAATATGAGAAGCAAGAATGTTTTCCTTGGTTGGAATCTGAAGACACCTGCAGTGTCTCAGGTGTGCAATTCAGAGCCAACAACAAAAGAATGGAAATGTCAAGGACCAGACACTTTCTTAAACATACCAGATTTTACTCTGGGAAAACAATGGGATTACTGTTTATTTTTTTCTTTTTAAAGCAGAAATCCTCCATTGTAGAATACATGGTTGTAGGTTAATGAGTTTGTGCGTACAAGCTCATCTCAGATGATCTGACTGGCTTCAAACCCTTCACTGGACAGGTAATCTGGAAGAGATCAGCCAGAGAACCCTGAAGATGCAGACAGGCTGGATCAGGAATGCCAGTGGCCAGAACCCAGACCGGGTAAGGTGGAATCAGGCAGCTATCCTCTAGGTGATTACTGAGCATTTCAGACCAGTGCTATCAGAACTGAAGAAAAGGACCATTAACAAGATATGTAGTGACACATTCCTTACTACTTCTTCTCAGAAGGCAACAGAATGTCCTTCTCCACTTGGAATAAACAACTTGTGCACATTCCTACTTGGAATCACACTCCCTTGCAGGATGACTCAGTTTGTTACTGATTAACAGCTCACTTCAAATCTTTTCTGTGTGCCTCAATTCATCTTGTATCAGTCAGACATCCTGACACCATCCCTCCCTTCCTTATGACTATGCCCTCAGGTGTACCAGACAAATACTAACTCAATAGCCCAGAGTTCATCATGTACCAGCAATCTTCTTCCAGCACAAACCCCACCTGCTTGCAACTATGCAGTGTCACTGAGCAACCCTTTCATATCCCCAAAGGCTCTGCAGGCAGTAAAGCAGGACTGTCCCAGATTTCTGTGCATGAAGAGACTAAGCTGTGAGTCAACAGTCCTGTCAAGGTAAAGCTCTGCTCACTCAGGTACCTGTGGACACCTTATAAGATACTGGGCGATGGTAGACAGCTGGACCGCCATGCAGTACATCACTCACTCATGGAGAACAGGGCCTGGCTGGCTCTTCTGCCCAGAAATGAAATCTGCATGTATACAGGGAGGGAAGTAACTTTAGGGTGACTGACAAACACGGTGCTTCAAATCAGAGCCTAGAGGAAAAACAAGGCACATCAGGTTTTGGTGTATTTCACCCAAATAAAATGTAGTAAAAAATCATCCCTTTCCTACATACTGAAGACGAGGTGTCAGTCCTTCATAAATTCTAGGACTGCCATCTTGAACAGTCCTTCAGAGCTATGACCTAGCATGAACAAAAGGCAGTACACATACCCCAGAAAGTTTTGCTGCAATAACTGCTGGAAAGGTATGTTATCCAGGCTGGACCTCACCATCTTCCATCCTGACCCCCACCACCAGAACATCTTCCCTCCCCATCCTCAGGCACCAAGGCAGAACGCCAAACTTCTGGAGGCTTCCTTTGCTCCCAGCACACTGCCTCTTAACAGAAGACCACCTCCATATGCCTGCAGCTCACACTTCTCCCACCATCTGCACCCTACTATCTGCACAGGCAGTGCCTATACCTGCCCCTTCAGCAACACCCTGCCTGCCTGCCTCCTGGGGACAGAGAAAACCTGAAGAGAAGGGTGAGAGCCTGTGCTTACTCTTCCTCCATAGTGTGGTATTTCCAGTAAAATATTTACAAACACACATACACACAAGCTGTGCACACTGCCAAGTCCTGCACAGGAGTCTTACCCTACTGCATATTTTCACTGCACAATGAGTGCTCCAAAGTTCTTCCATTGGCATGAGCCCCAGTAGTGGCGCAGGGATGAAGTCACATCTTCATAGCCTTACAAAGCCTTCAAATGCCGAGGCAGTGCCAAGCAATAAGCAACTGTCTGTCAGAAATGGAGGCAGAAGAGGCAGAGACAAGTTGCTGCCAGCACTGGAAGCTTGTTTGATAGTTCAAGTTTTAATCAGAGATGAGCTAAAAAGACCTTCTCCTGCCCATCTGCATTCAATAACTGATACACCTGGTCTTATTTCGAAACCTGACTCTTAAGAGTCCACACAGGCTGTCACAAATCATTCCTGTACCAGCAGCACTAGTAGTTCCTATAAACACCAGGCAATGTTTACATCTGCATCAAACCCACGGTTTGGCAAAAAGAAGTTAATTCACCCAAGACTGCTTTGATCCTCTGACAAATCATTTCCTGATTCAAGTTGAAACAACACAAAGGACTTTGGACACCAACCAGCTGTCGCCCTTGTGTTGTGAGCTGGCACTAAATTCCTCACAGCCAGAAAAGAAAGATTTAGGTGGTGGGAGGGAAGCAAATGGTCCATTTGCATTCACAGCATGTGAGAAGTTTCCCCTGGAGAAGCGATTCCTCCTTTTTCTACCCTTCTGATTGATAAGAGCCGACAGAACAGGGATCCACCACAATTCATCAACAGAGAAGCAGCTGCAGGGCACTTCGACAGAACTGAGGTACAGCAAACCTGTTGGATGTTCTACAACACGGAGGGGGGTGAGGGGGGCGGCGGGAAAGAGGAGTTGGGTTTTTCTTTGCTTTGCTCTCCAAAGGATTCTTACACACTGACAGATCTCAAAAAACAACAACCCCTTTGTGACCCCCAGGCACGAGCTGAGTGAGAAAGAAACTAGAAGTTAGCTTAATAAAAATCCGAGACAGCAGTTGGCAAAAGTGAAGGCAGAGCTGAGGTTTAATAGACATCTATTTTTTTTGTCCTGTTTAAAATGAAGCATTCACACGCTTGCAACCTAAAAAAACCCAAACAAACAAACAAAAAAAAAACCCCAAAAAACACAACCCCAAACCAAAAAAAAAAAAAACCAAACAAACCCGAAAACAGCACACTAAAAACCTGATGCTTTCAACATCCTACCTCAGGTATTCTGTCAGCACACACGTATTCATATTTTCCTGTGGTCTACTAGCAAATATAGCACTTGACAATTGCAAAGAAATGCAGCTTGGGGGAAGTGGATTAGAAGCATACCTTGCTACATAGTTCTAGTATGAAGAACTCTAAAAGCACATTATTAATTCAAGCTGTTGAAAGAAACAGTCTGCAGAACTAAGTAGTTCCTTCTAGATTCCATCCTAATTTTAACTGATGTGTTTTATTACCAAGCTTTGAGAAATTTGTTCTACGGTCTTACCAAATGAACAGGCCACAATACACCAGCTAAAAAGAAGCAACTGACTAACCCATGAGATGCTCTAGAAGTTTTTATTAACTTATTTTTACTACAGGCAGTATAAAACTGAACTACCAAAGCTTCTTTGTGACAGGCTTGCTATTCTTCTATTTCAGCCTCATTAAAACAAGTTTTGGTGGTGAGGCACCTCTCAGATGTGCTGCTTGACCTGCCACCTGCCCAGTTCCAACTGGATCAGTGCCTTCGGTCTTTACAGCACAAAGGCATAAATTTTATAGAACTCATGCCTGGCACTTTGAACTGCCAAATGCCAGATCCAGTGCTGACATTACTCCAAGTCTCTCATGCGTCTCTGTTGTGATGCAAATAACGTACAATCCCCAGACACACACAAAAAAAAGTCATTAAAGTGGAATTAAGAGTTCTAAATAACAGGCGACTTGAAGGAAAACCAGGGTTAAAAGGAACACTGAAGAGATATGTACGAAGAAGAAAGTACTGCAGCAAACATAAGCACAGGTACAAGGAGGACAGCCTGGCTCAGCAGGCAGCCGCCATCGCGGGCCCTGCCTGCTTTCCTTCCCCAGTGCAAGGCATGCACCCACATCACCCTTTCCCCCCAAAAAATCCTGACAGACTGCCATCCAGCCCTGCCCGTGGTCTAGGAGTGCTGACAGCATTTTAACTTTCAGCTCAGCACGCCAGTCACATCGGTCGGCAAACAAGGCTGATGCCAGCAACAAGCCAGCTCTGTGTGGGACCTGGAACCAAGGCCAGCCCATCTCCAGCCAAGCTCCCTGCAGCTCCCCAGCTGCTGACCAAACAGGGAATTGAGCAAACCGGGCAAATGCAGAGGGAACACTCACGTGGTGTTAGGTCAGGAGTTAAAATATCTCTGTGACCTTCAACTTCCATCATGAACAGGACTGACGGATGCCAGAGCCACCGGGAAAAGAAGCTTAGCTATGAAAAAAGCCAAAACATCCTGCCTCTGATGCAATTTCATTGCTCCAGATAGCCAGCAAGCAAAAAGTAAGGATCTCCTCCCTTCAAATAGAAGCTGAACCATGACTTAAAGCAAAGTTTTCAAAGAACAGTTGATGAAATTCCTACATCTAGTGGAAAGTTCCTACATCAGAGAGAATGATCCATCTAGAATGATTTTCTTCCATTAAAATAAAGGTAACGATGAGCCTTGTTTGCCTGTAACTCCCATCTTCAGCATCAACCCTGACAGTACTGTGGCCATCATTCACCTCACCAGACTTCAGTCCCAATCAGGCCACCTGAGATTAATTAAAAGCCAATCATGGAGCACAACAGTCTTTTTTTCCACAGTAAAAAGACACAGCCTGCACAGGAACATACAACAAAAACTATGGCTATTCAAAACATCAGTTCAAAAACCATACATCAGTCAGGCTATAAATGTGTTTGTTCATGGCTGAGACAATACTGGATTCCTGCAGATGGCAGGAAGCATTTAAGAGAGCAGCTGGCAGAGCAAACACATAGTCAGTGCCACACACTCATATCGTTAACAGCCCATGGCCAGAGGAGAGGACAGCAAGAGGGCTAGTCCACAGCACACACTACCTAGATGCAAACAACAGAGGCTAAACACAGACCAATGACACTTCAAAGCATTGGCATGTTGTGACCCCTGGCCAATACATCGTTCATCTCAGGTCATCTTCTGCTCTATTTCTGAGAAGATGACAAAGATTCAAGTTCTCACACACACAGAGCCAAGATAAGATTCAGGTCATTTTTGCCAGGAGGTTTTCCTCTCTGCAATCCACCATGAAGTAGTATATTTATTAGATACACATAAAATCTCCTTGCAATGCTGAGGACTGAGCTTGATACCAAGAATAAACACAGTATGCTTTCTTTATCCATTTCCAAAGTAGAACAACTCAGGAAGACTACAGAAGCCTGAAAAGTTGTGATACTTTCCCATTGCTGTGTTACTGTGAGAAGTAGCTATGTCTTTCTGCTGCACACACAATGAGGAGAAACGGAATTGCTTATCACTTCTATTCCCACAGAAGCCCCTTGAGACAAAGTGGAAAACTAGCAGAAGTTTGATGACAGGCTGAAAACATGAA
The DNA here is from genome assembly GCA_013399135.1 of Heliornis fulica. Taxonomy (NCBI): domain Eukaryota; kingdom Metazoa; phylum Chordata; class Aves; order Gruiformes; family Heliornithidae; genus Heliornis; species Heliornis fulica. The sequence continues at coordinate 143,141 of VXBZ01007193.1, forward strand.
AGGAAGGACAGTTTCTCAGGTCAAAGTTTCACTTGTCAGATCAGAGGAACTCAAATTTTGCATATATTGAGATAACATATAATCCCAGAACAGTTTGGATTGGAAGTGACCTTAAAGATCATCCAGCTCCAATCCCTCTGCCATAGGCAAGGAGACCCTCCACTGGACCAGGTTCCCTAAAGCCCCATCCAACCTGGCCTTGAACACTGCCAGGAAGGGGGCAATGAAGGCTCCAAGGGAGCCTTCTCTTCTCCAGGCTGAAGAAGCCCAACTTTCTCAGTCTGTCTTCAAAGGAGAGGTGCTCCAGCCCTGTCATCATCTTTGTGGCCTACCTTGACTCACTCTAACCGGGCCATGTCTTTCTTGTGCTGTGGACCCCAGAGCTGTGTGCAGTACTCCAGGTGGGGTTTCATGAGAACAGAGGCGCAGAATCACCTCCCTTGGCCTGCTGGTCACATTTCTTTCAATGCAGCCCAGAACACAGTTGGCACTCTGGGCTGCAAATGTACATTGCTGGGTAACATTTAGCATCCTGTCCACCAGCACCCCCAAGTCCTTCTCCTCAGGGCTCTCAGTCCATTCTCTCTGCCCAGCCTGTAGTAGCACTTGGGATTGCCCTGACTCATGTGCAGGACCTTGCACTTGGCTTTGTTGAAATCACTTTGTACAGTTCACAGGGCCCTCCTTCTCAAACCTGTCAAGGTCTATCTGGATGGCATCCCTTCTCTCCAGTGTGTCAACCATATCACACAGCTTGATGTCACCAGAAAACTTGCTGAGGGTTCAATAAGAAGAGCAAGAGCAGTCAGAGGCAGGGTGAAAGAGAAGCAGGCATGACTTGACAGTAAATAAAGCATGTGCCGGTTAGAAAAGTTAAAGAGTCCAGAGACCCAAGACAGAGGAAGAGCAAAAGCATGAGAACAGCTGAGATGTGAAATGCTTCACAGACATGTCTGGGCAAATATTCAAGGCCATGAGGTAAAACTACCAGAAGCCAAGAGTTACATCGTGCTTCTTCATGCTGCAGTAAAAACTATCCCAAACATCTCCTGGGAAAGACCCACAGGGAACACAATGTCTACTCCAGCACCTTGTTCAAAACTGGGAGAGACCAGTTGTGTTAGACACTCAAGCCCCCCTTATCCTTCTTAACCAATAGAAGGCTTGTAATCAACCTGGCTTAAGTGCTCAAGATGAGCAATGGGCACAGATGGGACAAGCTCACAATCTTGGTCAGGATGATGGTTGGTCAGCATCGACCAGAGCTGTGGTAACTCTCCAGAATTATTGTCGTAATAATTCTCCCAAACCAGGATTATTTTTTTCCCCTCAGGACAGTGCACTGAAACCCCCATCTCCATGAGCTGTCCAGCCATCCCACCCTCTGTGGGCAGATGCTACTTGCTGTGTGGCAGGCTAGGCAGGTGTTGGAGAAACAATTTCAGCTGACTTTAAATTACCTCTGCGTGCAAGTCAAAACCATCTCAGCTAAGGTCAATCTCTTTCTAGCAAAAGGCAGGATAATATACTGCAGTTAAATCTTCACCTGCAAGGCACCATTGTTTTAATTAGAATGAGTCAAATCCAGGTTTTTGAAGTCTAGACATGGTTTAGCAAGGGCTTGTATGTGAGCAATTTTTTGCAAGAGAAGACAACTCTTAGAAAAAATTAGAAAGATAAAACTACATGTGATCACTTAGCTCAAGCTTACCTCAGTTTTGGCAAAGAAAACCTTGTTGCATTTTGACAGGGCAACAAAGTATTCAAGCATCAGTCCCAGTGAAGATGTTTCTCAGGAAAAGAAGGAAAAGAAACTGTTAGTCTTTGGAAAGTGTTAGGCTCCAAATTTAGCCAGCCACAAAAGGCTTTCTGTTAATGGCCTTGCTCTGAACATTACAACATGGCACAGAAATGTGAATCTTGAGGCAATACATACTGCTGACTTCCATGACTTACTCTGGCACCTTCTGTAGCCTCTCTGCTACTCGGGTTTTAGGCAAAGGTAGGAAGATAAACAGAAAGGAGAGACAAAATGCTCACAGAATACCTACTGCTTCTGATCTACAGCAGAGATGTGCCTTTCCCATTCTCAAGGGCCTCTTGCGCTCATACCCCTACTTGGAAAAACCTCAGGCCAACAAGCTTCATCGCTTGACAACTTCTGGGTTGAAATGAAGGTGATGACATGCTCCAGCTCCATCACAGTCAGTGTGACTAAGCTTTAATATACTCAGCAAACTGCCGCTGGATGACAGAAAATATAAGTGCCAGCATGACTGTGCTCCTGGCTGTGCATAAATACATTATTTTATCACTATTTTTGATTTGATCAAAGAATCTTTGTCAGAGTGTTGACAAGACATGTGGAACATCAGGGTTTCCAAAGACTGGATGTACTGGGGAAAAGGCCTTACATACCCAGTCAGTCTTTCTACAGGGCAACAGCAGTATCACAGGCCAGCCAGTCCTCCTTGTAATGACAGTCTCTCAGCATTGATACAGGAATAGCCATAACTGGATGTTTCAGTAATACAGTATTATTAACCTGTTCAGTTAACAGTTGTACTTGAATGCACCTGTATGAATCATCTGGGTTTTTTTTTTACTGGCTGAATAGATCTTATTTTTGAAGCTTAGTAAAAAGACAAGCCTGTCTCTTTTGTTATGCAAATGAACAAGTTGCTTGGAGGAAGAAAGGAAAAAAAGACCTTTTAACTGAAATCACAATGAAACTTCCTCCCTACACAATAGTCTGAGACACCAACATCCACTGAGCTTCCTCCAGGATTCAGTGTCTCTCCTTTAGACTGTGCACACCCAGCCCCCCAGCCCCTTGATTGCATATCCTTCTCACACACCTGCCATCACCAAAAAGACCTGGAACCACCCAGAACTGATAACAGATGTCTTAAACTGCACTTTAAAATGGAGGATGCAAATTACTACTCTGAAGATGTAGCTACAAGGAAACTCCTTCATCAAGCAATAACAGCCTCCAAAGCAAAACACAGTCCCAAATGAAATGCAGTTCAGGAATGTGAGCTATATGGGCAGGGGGGCTCTGATGGATATTGAGGAAGGAGAGGAGAAGGCAGGCTGGTTTCACAACCAAATGTGGTTTCCTAACTGGAGCAGAGGACCAGCTTAGCCACACTTACCCCACGTGTGTACATGAACAGACACGCTGGCACAAGCATAGCTCAGGAATGTGAGTGATGTGGACTAGGGTGGTGGTGGTGGGAGTTCATTGCCTAATAGAAAAAGATGGGACCGGGTATGAAGGAAAGAACACACAACCATGAGGTAACTGGGGTTGCTTCAGGACTCCCTTGGAAGAGGGGTCTGTAGAGGTCACAAAGGTTGACTGCAGGCTGCAAACCAGTTAAGGGTCCCTTTCTGTGCCAGTCAGCCTGTGCTTGTGGCAAAAACCTTTACATGCAACTCAAATCTGCTTGTCATTAACTTCTACCAGCTGAAACACACTGCAGGTCCCCTGGCTTTTGGCTAGCTGCTGACATGAAAATCATACTAGCACTAAGAGTAATAAACACATGCACTTAACAATTCCTGAGCCAGAGATGTGATACTAGGCTGTAAAAGCACAAGCCCTTTCTCCCCCAGGCTAACAAAAGATGGAATTGCTACAGATAAAGCAGACCTGAAATCCTCCCAAGCCTACTTCAGCCAAAAAAAAAAATTTCCTTACAGTGGGAAGAACGTGTTCACCTGCTATTTTTAAGGTTCTTGAAGAACTCCATTTTATTTCTACCATACTCTCTTTGTCCACAGGTCTGAGGGAAGGAGTACTGCATGCCTGGGGCTGCAGCCACACAGGAGGGTCTCATGTCTGTGGCCAGTAGGCACCTCCCACCATCGGGTCTTGCAATGTCTACATTTCCTTAGTGCGCCTAACGCACAACTCGTGATGATCACAATGTGTGCACAGAAACAAAGAAGGGTTTGTTTCCCTTAAATTTCCCCAGCTGAGAAGGCTCCCAGCAGCCACTGGTACTTTTGCTGATGTAACCGGCCTCGCACATTGCTTAAAAACACAACAAAGCATCACAAGTGGGATGAAAAATTGCATGAAAAACACAAATGAGTAAAAGACTGAGTGATAAAGCACAGATGGGATGAGGGTCAAGACTGTGGTGACTCCCACTCTGCATAGGGGCACACGTTAGAGCCCTCATCCACTTGAAAAAAACCCACATGGTTAAAACAGCCCACAACACTTCACAAAGTTAGGAAGCATGCATGAAGTTTAGTGATGCTGATGAGACACAAAATGCAGATAATCATGCCAACATCACTTTCAGCACCTCCTGGTTTGAGAGATTCAACCCTAGGACCTCCTTGCAGGTGATTTTTATCCCACCTTGGAAAGGTACTGACTCACCTTGCACAGAAGAGAATCTGAACAGCCTGATGGCAAATCACACATGTGGAGAATATGATCAGTGACACCAGAACAAGACTAGCATTCACCTGAAGAGCTTACCATAAAAATAAAAGCAAGCTAAGAATTTAAAAACAAGTTCAACACGACATGTCAGGAAGGACCTACAAGAAAGATGGGGAGAGGCTGTTCAGTAGGGCCTCTTGTGCCAGGACAAGGGGTAATGGTTTCAAAATAGAGGGAGGGAGATTTAGATGGGATATTAGAAAAAAGTTCTTTACTGTAAGAGTGGTGGAGCACTGGAACAGGTTGCCCAGGGAGGTGGTGGATGCCCCATCCCTGGAGAAGTTCAAAGCCAGGTTGGATGAGGCCCTGAGCAACCTGATCTAGTTGGGGTGTCCCTGCTTCTTGCAGGGGGGTTGGACTGGATGACCTCTGGGAGTCACTTCTAACCCTAATCATTCTATGATTCTATGACTGGAGCTCACACCAAAAAAACTCCTCTTGTGTTGCTTTTTGCAGGATTTAAGATTAGGCTGGTTTTAAAAAGCAACACAGTTTACTCAAAAATGTGTAACTTTAAAAAAGTACCATGAAGCATCTTAATTTTAATCCCACTCCTGTAAATCCGCACTGAATACTTGAAAAGTATTCAGACAACTTTAAATGCCTTAAAGCGCCAAAAAAATGATTCCCCTGCTTAATAACCCTGTCATTTTACAGTTTGTTGTTTCTTGGGTTTTTTGTTTTGGTTTGGGGTTGAGTTTTCTTTTTTTTTTTTCTTTAAATACCCAAATTGGATTAAAACAAAAGAAAAAAAAACAAACAAAAAAACAAAGGGCTGAAGCTGAATTAATTACAGTGAAAATCGAGATCTTCTGCCCTGTGGTTTGTTTGTGCAAAACTGGACGTTACCAGCAGAATTCTGAGCAATTTGAAAACTCACATTTCTATTAACATATTCATTGTGATGTGGTTTCAAAACTGTGGCAGTTTTGGGCATTCGTCCATTCTGGGCAAGCCCATTTTTTGGCTGCCGGTCTCTACAAGATGAAGTGTTACTGCCAGATGGACAGAAAGCCAGAGAACACAGGGAAGGTTTAAGAGAGCAAGAGAAGGACTCCAAAAAGCACAAAAGCAATACAAACCCTACTTTGATACAGGTGTAAGTCCCACCCTGGTATGGCTACACGATACTCCTTACCATCCACACGCAGTTTTGACAACCATCCTCCACATTATTAGTATTTCTCCAGCCATTCTGCACCCATCTTTTACTTCTGGTGTCTTGTGCACTTACAACATACAAAGAAAAAAATCTAAGCCTAGGCTGCCAAATTACTTCTGCTTCCTGTCCCTACTTGCCCCAGAAACCAAATTACAAAGTTAACTCATGCTATTGGAGCCTGAAGGGATGCACACTCACACTTGGCAACATAACAGATCACAATGTATGAAAAGGCCGATTTTCACCCTGGTTTGGTATCTCATGTGTAAACAATGCATCTGTTCCAGAATTGTGGATACAACTTGGTCTGTTCACGGGCAACTGGAATGAAAAGTCAGATTCTAACAGACAACTTGCCTACTGAAGTACTCTGATATATAAAATCCCAAAACAAACCTACACCATGCAGTAGGGTTGACCCCAGCATCAATTCCAACTCTGAAGAAATATTTGATTAAACTAAATATATTTCTCAGCAGGTATTTTTGCTGCATCTATCGAGGTACACCCACTCAGAAGAAAAGCAAAAGCTCAGCCTTAAAGCAGCCCTCAAAACACTGGGCTGCAGTAGGAACTGGATTATGTCTCAATATATCAACCTTCAGCATCCTTTAAATGCGAGAACAGGATTCAAATCAGTACAGCCTGTCTACTAGCAGCTGAGTTAGTAACAAAGCACTGGTGAGAAGAAAAAAAAAAGACCACAAAACCTGAAATTGTCTTTGCCAAGCTGCAAAACAGAGAACACCTATCAATTAATTAATTCCAATTTCTCTTCCATCAGAAGTACAGAAGAGATAAATGCTGCAATATTCATCAATTTCATAAGTATGCATGGGTCATGTCCCTATATGTTTGTCTGATAATCAACATGTTGTCTGCCCTTCATTACTTTTTGAACTTTAATGTTAAAGCGCTCAAAAGCAAATAGATAAGACTCTCCTGTCTTAATCCAAAGAATTTTCTTCCCCTCCCCCACGCAACCCAGTCACTGGAGAAACATAAAGCATAGAACACTCATGTCTTTCTTTCTCAGTCCAAACCAGATTAGTTTGGAGTAAGTCTTAAAAGATCCTCTTCATCACCATATGCTGAAACAGATGAAAAGAGCAACATTTGCAGGGAGTTCACTATTGTCTGAGGTCCTTGGGGGTTTTTTGACACAGCTGTTCCAACACAGCTCAGGAATGAGTCCCATCCTTTTCTCATTTAGAAGCCCATGAAGTGAATAAAATCTCGGTGGTAGAAGCCCCATGCACAGCCATGTTTATGCACCTAAAAAACCACATTCAATCTCTGACATAGTCTCACTCCAGAGGAGTGTCTCACTCCAGCAGTTAAACTGGGGAAACAGTTACAGTAACAGAAAAATAAAACAAACCACCTCAGGGGAAATCATTGTTTTAAACTAAACTCTTCCATCTTCAAGACAAGAAGTTTCAGGCTGGGGGTATGCATGAATGCGAAACTCAAAGCAAGGAGCTTCCCCCATCCCACCCACAAAGTGGGATGCTTCTGATCATCATTTGCCAATATGGCCCTGATGGAGCAAATTTTAGAACAAGTCACATCGGTTTCCAACAGTTTGTGGGCTCCAGAGGGAATCATAGTACCATGATTTCATGCCTATTAATCTCTGACACAGCCCCACGCTGCCACTGAGAGGCTTCCCACCCTCTCCTGCTAGGCTGGCACAGCATGTGGGATGCTGTGCTGTTCGCACAGAAAATAGCCTGGGGAGTATTTTGCCAGGTTCTTTTCCAGCCAGATCAGTCCTCCAATCTGTTTCATTCCACAGCCACATAAATATTAGCACCCTCACAAAGAAGCTGGCAGCCGAAGGGCAAGAGGAAACCTCGCTACTCTCAGCTGGGCAGAGATTTACTGCCTACCTGCAGCCCCTGTGTAACAGGCAACTGCAGTCAAGGGGAAAGAGCCAGGAGGTGCGGAGATCCACATGGATGCCAAATAAACCAGAAACAATTCTGATGCCACTTTAGGAGTTGGTGGTGACAGACAGAGTTGAGGCTGTTCAGCCTGGAGAAGAGGAGGCTCTAGAGAGACCTTATAACGGTCTTCCAGTACCTCAAGAGGGCCTACAAGAAAGATGGGGAGAGGCTGTTCAGTAGGGCCTATTGTGATAGGACAAGGGTAATGGTTTTAAAATAGAGGGAGGTACATTTAGATTAGATATTAGAAAAAAGTTCTTTACTGTGAGAGTTGTGGAGCGCTGGAACAGGTTGCCCAGGAAGGTGGTGGATGTCCCTGGAGACGTTCAAGGCCAGGTTGGATGAGGCCCTGAGCAACCTGATCTAGTTGGGGGTGTCCCTGCTTCTTGCAGGGGGGTTGGACTAGATGACCTCTGGGAGGCTCTTCCAACTCTAGCCATTCTATAATTCTATGATTCTAAACCTCTAGGCCAATCTGGGCAGCACCCTCCCCCTCAATAACAACACTGCAGAATTGTGAAGGGATAAGTAATACGTAGGAATCATGAATGACTTAAAAAAAACCCAATCCAGTTTTTAACAAACCAAGCAAAATTATTTGGAAGGTGGTGGGAAACTACATAAAATATAAAAAAGTGCATAAAAACTAAATCAGTGTTTGTCATCTCAAGAACGAGGGATGAGCAAGCCATGCAATTAGGAGGCTGAAATACGCACACACACACTACAGAACTCATTATCACTGCACAGCAGCCAGGAAAGCTATCAGCAAAGTTGGACCAAGGGAAGGGTTGGACATTTGCGCTGCTAACAGCTCTATCTGGAGCGCTACAGTTCAGAATACCAATTGAAGTCTTCAGGAGAAGACAAAACCAACCAAAACCCAACCAAACAAAAATAAACCCAGAGATTTATGGCTTAAAAGTCAATGTCTGCTAATTACAGACCCATACAAAACATAAGGTAAGAGACAGATTAGCTCTCAGTTTTAGGTGTATGGATACTTTACAGTTCTCAAAGCCCCTGGTACAAAACCTCTCAGCACAAAGCAGCTCTACCAGGGCTAGCACCTGGTAGCACAACCAACATTTTGACTGCTCTGGCCTCCTCAGAAAACACAGCACCAACCCCTGCCATGACACTACTGCTTCATCTATCTGCACTGGTCACCATTTGGGCAGATAAGATGGTAGACCATTAAGAAACCCCCAGGTCTTTGGGACAAAGCACAGTACATTTGTGTAGCGAGTAGCTAAACAGTAAAATACTGCACTTGTGCTCTGCAAAAGCAGCTGCAATTAAACCCTTTTGTATTTCCCCAGCATCCCCTACCAAGAAGTCAGGACATAGACAGTCCAGAAAGGCCACCTTTCCTTCAGACCAATGGCCCATGATGAAGTAGGTTTTAGAGATCACCAAGACAGAGCAGACCCTCAATCCATCCTAGGAAGCGTGGTGCTGTGAACATTTGCCCAAGAGATTTAATGAAGCATCCCTCCTGGACACCAACCAACACCAGCCAACAAAAAGATACCCTATAGCTCCTGGCATACACAGCTGGGGAGAAGATCAGAGAATCACAGAATGATAGGGCTTGGAAGGGACCTCTGGAGACTATCTAGTCCAACCCCCTTCTAAAGCAGGATCACCTAGAGCAGGCTGCACAGGCCAGCATCCAAGCAGGCTTTGAGTATCTCCAAAGACAACAACTCCACCACCTCACTGTGCCAGTGCTCTGTCACCCTCACAGTAAAGATGTTTTTCCTCATGTTCAGATGGAGCTTCTTGTGTCCCAGTTCGTGCCCATGCCCCTTTGTACTGTTACTGAATGGTCAGGCCCCCATCCTCTAGACATCCCCCTCTTTGGCATTTATAAGCCTTGATGAGATCCCCTCCCAGTCTTCTCCAGACTAAACAGACCAAGCTCTCTCATCCTTTCCTTATATGAGAGATGTTCAAGTACCCCTATCATCTTGCAGAAACAGCTCATGTTTTGCATGTGAATCACTCTTCTCTCACTGCTGTTTCTTCCTCCTGGTCTCTGTTAGCCATGGAACAACACCCCAGTGCTTCAGGACAGCACAGACACTTCCCTCTGTGTGAGGAATGGCAGAGGCATCATCCCTGACTCCAGAGACAGGCTGGGACACTGTCACTACCAACCAACACCCACCTTCACCAGGCAATTTACTGGAGATGCCTCGTTTCACAGAAATGCAATTACAGCCTCCAGTCCGCAAGAGCAGGTATCTCAGTCTGGTTTGGGCTCCTGGGTGCAATGGGAAGCCTGTACATGGAACAAGTACGCAGAGAGCAGTTCGGCTTCTAAAAAGGCCAGACTCACTTTGACAGAGTTGCTTACCTGTAATTAAGTTCCAACTGCTCTTGTCGGGCTCCTGAGTCTTTAGTGTACTTACATCTCTAAAGAATTAAAGGGACACTCAAAACATGCGTTCATGACTCATGGTTAATTGTCAGCTGTTCTTCCTAGTACAGACCTAATTAGAAATCAGAAACACATTTTTGAACACAGAAAGAGACAAAAAATAATGGCATTAACTGCCAAGGGAAGCCTGTGGGAGCATTTTAAGTCTAAAAGGATGCCTTCTTCTAAGTTGTGCTTTAGCCAAACTAGTCATTGAGCTTAATACAGGGGTAAAAGCCCAGGGCCTGTGACAGCCCAGAAATGATAACAGATGCTCTTCTTGTCCATCCCAAATGACAGAAGTCTTTTCATTACTAGGAAAGCTCAGAGAGCACTTCCAATGCTCACAACAGTACCTTAAAAATAATTTCCTGTTTCCCTCATCAGGGACACATCTTTAATACTGAAGAAGTCACTATCTCCACAGACTTCTTTCTGCTATTTTGCAGAATTGCATAGTTAGTTTGCTATTTTGAGACAATATGCCCAAAAGTAGTGTTCAAATTTAACTACAAAACTCAACACCACTGTCATGATTGCAGACAGTTTCCCAAAGGAAAACACTTGGGCAGCATTCAGAGTTAAGAGAAAAAGATGGACATTACAGTTCACAATGTACTGCTAAGCGTAATCTGCATAAATCATATAAACTGCATAAAAATAATGCTGGTTATTCATTCTTGACACATATTACTTCCCTTCAGGTACCAGACTTTTGACAGATGGTATATAATTTACATGTTATTTCTCCTCAATAAATAGCACCTATAATGGGAGCAGGAGGTAACAGTGGCATGTCAGAGTTGACAAGCTTTAAGTGTCTTCCCCAGTTTGTCCATTACATGCCTAATGCTTAATTACAGCCCCACAAATTAACCACAGAAATGGATACTATTAAGATACTTAAAACTAATAATTTCCCACTGGAACTGAACAAGCTGTAAGTTTGATTGAAAATCTGAGTCTCTAGTCAAGACAAACTTATTTCAGTGCTTATGTAAGGTTTTTTACGTATTTTTTATAAAGCTCAAACAAATAAACCTCTTCAAGTAAGTCCTGTAAAAAGAGTTACAGCTGGCATTCCAAACCACCTGCATATCTGCCATACCTTTAAGGAAGTTAAGTGGAACCAAAACTTTTCACAAGTTGCTTATGGCAACTTGATGTCGCAGTTCCAAATTAACTTCTCATCATTATGACACAATAACCCATCAGCTAGCTTTAACACTTGTCATCTTGCCACAGCCCACAAAACTTTAGATAAAATTAATACCTACACAAGTAGACACCCAAGCTTTCAAGCTACTCTGCAAGTCCTATGTTTCTTCCCTTTTCTGAGGGGCACAAGCAAATTCAGATGGATCAGGAGTCTTGTGCAGTGATGATGACGCCTGAAACTTCCACTATGGTCCATTAGCCAATTCCATTAGCTAAGTAACTAGGGAAAAAGCCTCCTTCGCTGTGACCTACTACTACAACAGGTGCTGACACCACAAGAAAATTTGCAAGTGTCCTCAATTAACAACTTGTGCTTTAGTAACTAAAAGCACAATCAGCTGCCCATTTCTGACAGCTTTTCACGGTGGCTCTGCATCATTTGCAGAAGAGATTCTTCATTTCGACATTTTCATTTCACTTTTGGCATCTATTATTCAGGCATATTGGTGGCCGCAGAAACTGAGACACCACAAGTCATACTAGGGGTTTGCAAGCCTGAGGAAACCTGCCAGAGTGGGAAAAGGCAGAGAGCAACTGAGCAGACTTCTCATACAGAAATCATTCACGGTATGAGAAATACATCCACCCCAGTTCTCCCAAGGAGGCATCGTTTTTAGATAACCCTGAAACTGCCACCTAAAACTGATCCACATCTGGTTTTCAATCCAAGGACCCAGTTTTGCTTTCTGCTCTCCAGTACAATTTTAGAGTCAAGCCTAATCTCAAAAGAAAGCAGGTCTGTACAAATTTAAAAACCAAGACTCTGGGGACCCTGCCATAGAGGCTGGAGTGCCACCAAATTAACCAAAGTGGTCATCAGTTAATTTATCTAATGGTAGAATCACGTTTGCCACTAGGGAACCATTCACCTCAGATGATAAATTTACATTTAGTTAGTGCTCACCATGGCATGAAACAAATGAAGCAACAGAGTTCCATGTAACATCATATTCCACCAAGCACATTGTCAGCAGCATCAGAGGTTCTGAGATACACAGAGCCTGTATATCCACCCATGCATCTGCCCAAGCTTCTCTCTTGCAGCAGGAGTTACAATGCTGCTGACCCCACCACTGGTGTGACCGGTATTTCCCCACACCCAGCACTGCATGGGATGCTTGTGTGGGATGTTCAGGCAAAGAGATTCCACACCCAAGACCATCCCCCCTCCCTAGCCCTGTAACCTCTTTTTCTCAAAAAGGGCTGGAGGAAGGACCTGGGACCCCAGCTCATGGGACAACACCCCTCCTTCTGCTGTGGGAGGCAGTTTTGGAGCAAGATCTCATTTTACCTAGTTGTTAACGTGGCTGGTGTTCCCAGCCTGAAGAGAGATATGATTTCAAAGATGCTGCTTACTGTGAAGACAGAAGGGCAGTTGGCACCTGTTCCCTTTTGAAATTTGATTCCAGAGCTGAAGACCCAAGGACTTGAAGACACAACGCAAAGAAGTCTCAGGGCTTTCTTTGAACACCTCATACACAATAAATTAGTTCAGCCTTTCTGAAATTCACATTAACCTGATCAGCTTCTTCTCACCTATCTCATATTTTCCTTCCTTCACAACATGCACCCACACAACCTTTAAACAGATATAGTCATCCTGCTAGAATGGGTGAAATAAAAGGATAAGGTACATCTGATATTTTTAAGCGGCAAATTGCCATGATCACCTTTCTTTCCTGGCAAAGAGGCAAGGTTGTCAGCTAAGCTACAGGACTGCTAGATGAGCTCTGCTGTTAATTAAATGTTTGAGAGCTTTGATTTAACAAAAAGCACTCTATGCCTGACTTCAACACTGGAACAAGAAAGTTGAACTTAAGTTGGACTAATATGAAGCCCCTGGCCAAAGAAATCAGAAGGAAAGGCACCATTATTCCTGAGGCTTGTAATTATGCCCAAATCAGTTTTTACACCTAACGATGTACCAAGCTATAAGTATCGGGCCTCACAGCGTTCTTTGTCCCAGAAAGAGTAAGATGGGTTTCAAACATTTCAGGGTGTCTTCCAGAGCTTTTGGTGATCCACAAAAAGCAGCCGAAGTTGAGGCATGTCTGTAAGCGGACCACCAAAGTCCAAGACCTTTCCTCCTACCCCCCTCCTAAAAAAACCCCAAAACCCCCAACAAATAACAGAATGAAAATTGTCTCCTGTCTTCATGAGGTGCCACCTCATGCGTTAGACGATACCCAAGACAGCCCACTGAAACAAAGCACCGAGGAACACAGCTCCCGGCGGGGATGTGACCCACTCCGTCACCACTGGTACCCGGTCCTCGCCCCGTACCCCGCTCCGCCGTACAGATGCTCCCCTCCTGCACTGGCCTCACTCCCGTCCCCAGCTGGGTAAGGGGGAAGCAGCCTGCGCTCAGGGTCGAGGGAAACTGCCAGCATCAGCGACGGGGGCACCGCAGCTGCTCCGAGGAGCTCGCCGGTCCGACGGGCACCGTGCGAAGGGCCGGGATGCTCCTGTGCTTCCCCGAAGTAGAGACGGGATGCAGGGCCGCACGGAGCAGCCCCGCCCACGCCCCCACGGTACAGCCACGCGTTTTCACTCCGGCCGGGCAGCGCGCACCGGTACCAACAACCCCCCGCGACACGCTCGCACGTCGCCGGCTGCCCATCGGGACCGGCGCCTTCCCGCCGGCGGGGCG
>VXBZ01007194.1:0-20343 GCA_013399135.1 Heliornis fulica
TCTATGATTCTATGATTATTTCACATTGTCCCATGATCTGGGACATTTGGGAATGCCAGCATCTTACTACAGCTGGGTTAAAGTTATTCGTATGTGATGTAGCAGATAACAGTGACATAGTAAGTACTTCTGCAACAGTAATGTATGTTTGTTTATTGCTCTCCCTATCTTTATAGGTTGTCATTTTATAGGCCATATAAAACACTCCCTATTTATTACTACACCAATTCAAACTATCGTGGTATGACACTTGAACTGTTCTCTAAGATTAAGTTTCCAGGTCTTCATGAAGACCTTTTCTTGAAAGTTTTGTTCCTGCCAATCATAAATACGCGGCCTGAAAGGGTCAGGATTATCATGCTGGAAAGGCAAGGTCTTTGACAGGTCTGAAGTAAAGCTTTCAATTAATTCATCTCTACCTTCCTTTCTAACAGAGTTAAACCACCCTTTGCCATAAAAGCATGAATGGGGAACACAGGGAGTAGCATTCCGAGCTCCTCACTTGTCACGTGTTCTGTGAAACTGTCGGTTGGAGCACTGGGGCAGAGAACTGCGCTCCGAATACAAGTCACAAGGGGCTTTTTGTAGTCACAGTCTACTAAAAGCACCTTTTTTCTATTTGAAGCAGCAAGATATGTTATGTTTCACTTCATAGTTTGTGGCAGACATGAGAAAAGAACAAGGCAGCTATGAAACACTCCTGACTCAGGTGAAACCAGCATGAGAAATGTGGCTCGTTTCTACACTCAGAATAAAGCATTTATGAAAGGAGGATGAAGACTAAGCAAGCAGGTAGGAGCAGGAGCACTAGGGACCCCAACGTGAGCATTTAGGCAGAGTTTAGGCAGTTGATTCCCTGGCAATGCCACAGAGGTCTCCAAGTGTATCCAAAAGGTACATACATGCACACTTAGCTACGGAAAAATTACTATCATGCATATACTTCAGTCTGCACGGAGCAACACCTGGAAAGTTACTTAGATATACCAGATTAAAAAAAGGAAGGTTATTAAGTTGATTACTTCTGCCTCACATGTATCTTTGACTTTTATGCTATGAAGTGATATATGAAACACTGTATTGAAATACAGTATTTTAAGTGACATGAGCCAAAATTTGTGCAACCCAGCCTAGTATTTCTCCACACTGGAGAGAAAGGGCACCGTGATTTGACCATATGGTGAGAAAAGGTTTCTCTAAACAAAGACACAGTTTGGGCTTGAAAACAGGTTTCTTCTAAATAAAACCAGCTCTCCTCCTGATAACACACATTCACCACACCCTGCTACAAGTCTTCAACAGTATGCTTACATGTGAGTATAAGGAATTAAAGCCCTGATAAACACAGTGACTATACTTAACATACAGTTAGGCATGTAAGGTCAAGACTGTAATGGTTATAACCACCAGCTCCTAAAAAACAGCTTAGCAGTCTACAACAAGACTCTCCATCCCACTTAGCAGACCTGATAAGAAAGTTTTAGGCATTGTGTATAAATAGGCAGTTAACACACCCCACACATCTCCCCCATCAAAAAATTGGAAATAAATACCTATTCTTCAGACTCTATTTCCATTTAAAAAGTTTCCCCTCACAATTCTGTATTTTCTAGCCTGTAAATGACCTATACAAACCCTATAAAATTCAAAAATATTGTTTCACAGAAAAAAATTGTAATTTTACTTCAGCTATAGGATGATTGTTAGCTGATGGCTTTAAGAGCCCATTAAATATCTTTAAAACATACATTTAAAAAGTTCTATGTGCACATCTATAGATAAAGACACATTTTGTGTATCTATACATATAATGGTGAAACCTGCATCATTATACTCTATGTTTAGACCTAAATTAAGCAACAGTCTCTGGATACAGAACAATACATTAAAATAAAACTACATGACCTCAGGAACTTCTGTACTAAAATTATCTCTCCTTTAATTCCACTGTATTAGCACTGAACAGGAATCAAGACCAACAGGTGGTGGTAGGTATCAGATGCATTGATCTAAGACACAATTTTAAAAAGTTATATATATGATATTAAATTATATATATACACACTTGTAGACACTCTCAGCATAGAATATGCTATATAGACTTCTTATTAACCTTACTTTCTAACTACAAATTGCTGAAGCTGTAGGAATAACTGCACAGCAGTTCCCATGTCTCCCTGCTGCTCCTGCTTTTCCTTATCCCTTTCACCTTCTCCATCAGCCAACAGGATTTGAATGCTGACCAAAGCTTCAGTACTCAGCAGCCTTTCTCAAGCTTGCTCTGCGGACAAAAATTTCACAGGCTTTGGAAAAATCCCTCTGCAATTTCAGCAAATAGGATATGGAAAACCCTGAATATGTAACTTGAATAGTTACAGAATAAACAGGCGCTTACTTCATTTAATGCCCACCCCCACCCATCAGTATGGCCACTTAAAAGAAGTAACTTTTGGAACCTGAAATTTCTGAAGAAACCTTGAAACTGTGGTTGATGAGGTCATGTCAAGTATTCCTTGGAGGTGCCCGTCTCTGCCTTTTGGTTACGACAGGAGTCCAGACAACGTGACTCAGTTGCTTAACCTTTAAGCAGATAAAGTGAGATAAAGCCAACCAATAATCACAAATGTTTTCCAAGGAATTACTGGCTCCTCCAAGGCACATTCTGCTCTAAGGCTATTTTTCCATAGGCCATGACAGTAAAAAGAAAATCAGCCCCTTACAGCTGAGTTAACAGTACCGCTGAGATCTGAAGTTATTGATCAACAAATGTCCTAGACTACCACCAAAAAAAGCAGCCCAGCTATACCCTTTCCACTCCCGATCCCTTATGCCTACACTCACAGAAGTCCTCATCTCTTGCACAGACACAAGCATGTGTGACACCAACAGATAAACCAGCCCAAAAACTATCCACGTGGAGTACCCCTTCTCCCTCACACCTTCCCCCCAGGCAAGCTGTCATTTAGATAACGTTCCAGACTCCCACATACTGGTGCTTGGGAAGGGCCAGTACTGGGGGCAAAGAAGCAGGCAGGTAATGGGAATGCTCCTCAGACTCACAGCACCAAACTACCTGGGTTTAAGTGGTTAACTCCAGCTGGAATTACTCCAGGTTTTCCACTTATAAGACTTTGTTTCTGTTTATTCAAAGGTTTTGACAGACTTTAACCTGCACCTTGATTTTTCCACTGGGGAGCTGTCCTAATGCCTGTTTCTTATCCACATTAAAATAGTGCAGCCTCCTCAATGAAGACTTATAGCATCTTAAAATGACAGGGAAGTATGATCTGGAGTGACAGAGAAAGAAAAAATGGAGGGTGCCCCAGGAGCATACTTTATTGTCTTCAGCAAAATTTGCCTAACATATAAGCGTTAAAGCTTATGAACATCCAGTAACAACTTTGGCAGATTGCTCTGCTAGAACCCAAAATGTTTTAAGGAACAATGAGTGCATTCCCTGAAGCCACCGAAAAAGGGTGGACACTGAGAGGGAACAGAGCTGCAGCTGAAACTTCAATCTTGAAGAAGAGTGGGAGAAGCAGGAAAGCAAGCTGTGTCCCAAAGCTACAATGGGAGATGGGGAGAGAGATGGACATATTGAAGATGGACATGGGTTGGCACTGCATTTGCTATGCAGAGAAAAAGAGCCAATGGAGTCAAAGAGCTGACAGCCTGGTATAGCTTCCTTGCTATCCATTTGCAGGGGAAAGGGCAATAAATGGTTATGATGATGGGAAGGGAGAGATAGATCATTATGGAGTTGATGAAGAGGGGAAGCAAGTAGTAGAGAAAGCAGCAAAGAACTAGAGATTGATTCACAACACAAGAGCACTCAGGAATGTGGGTGAAAGAAGCCTGAAGGTACAGCCTGACGCCTCCCTCGGCTATTTTAGTATTTACACAATGCTACCTCAAATGGACAGAAAGCACACAGAAAACTTTAAAACACAGACTTTTGCCCTACCAGCTGGATCCAATTCCTTAGGAATTCAAAACTCTTCAATTAGGCTGGTGCTGCTTACCCTGCACCAAGCCCCATTCAGGCAGAGGAACAGGTTACATAAGGAGGATGGAGTTGGCTGGGACGTGGGGTGACAGTGAGAAGCAGCTAAGGGAAACGGCAGCACTCCCTAAGCTTTGGAAAGCTTCTCACTCAGGCACATGCCCACCAAGGACTGTCCTCAAGACTTGGATGATATAAGTGCAAGCACTTGTATCATCCTTATATCATTGTTGATCTTTTCAATATTCCTGAACATTGGGCAACTCCAAGTATTAGAAGAACATCCTGAACACATCTGTGTCCTTCTATTAGTTTAATAGAGATCACAATCACTTTAATTATAGCACTTTTACAGAAATAGTTTTGGACAACTACCTCTACTCAATGTTAACAGAAACAGTAATGCACTAAGAGATGGGCTTGCAAACAATCAGCATAAGTTTAGCTACTCATGAACTGTAGCACATGCGTGATGGCCAGGGGATCAGGCCCAGTCAATACAGGTTTACAAAAGGCAGATCCTGTCAGACTGACCTGATCAGCCTTCTGTGACAAGGTGGACAAGTGAAAGGCTGTGGATGGAGTCTACTTGGACTTTAGTAAGGCCTTTGACACTGTTTCTCACAGCACTCTGCTAAATAAACTGGCTACCCCTGGCCTGGTCTGGTGCACCCTCTGCTGGGTTAAAAACTGGCTGGATGGTCAGGCCCAAAGAGTGATGGTTAGTTGGGCCAAATCTATCTGGAGGCTGTCACAAATGGTGTCCTCCTTGGCTCAGTCCTGGGTCCAGTCCTGTTCAACATCTTTATCCCTGGATGAAGTGATTAGAGTGTTCCCTCAGTAAGTTTGTGGATGACTAATCCAGGAGGAAGTGTGAATCAGCTTGAGGATATGGAAGCTCTTCCATGGGACCTGAAGAGGCTGCACTGATGGACTAAGACCAACAGGATGAGGTACAAAAAGGCCAAGTGCAGAGGCCTGCAGTTGGGACATAGCAAGCCCAAGCAGTGCTACAGGCTTGAGGAAGAGTGGCTGGGGGGGGGCCAGGGGGAGAAGGANCCAGGTGGAGAAGGACCTGGGGGTGTTGGCTGACTGCAGATTTATATGAGCCAGCAGTGTGCCCAGGTGGCCAAGAAGTCCAGTGGCATCCTGGCTTACATCAGAAACAGTGTGGCCAGTAGATCTAGGGATGTGATAGTGCCCCGTACTCAGCCCTGGTGAGACTACACCTTGAGTACTGAATTCAGTTCTGGGTCCCACAGTAAAAGGAGAACATCGATGTCCTGGAGTGCAACCAGGCTGGTGAAGGGTCTGGCGGGCAAACCTTATGAAGAATGGCTAAGGGAGCTGGGGATGTTTAGTCTGGAGAAGATGAAGCTGAGGGAAGCCCTTATCACTACCTACAATTACCTGAAAGGAGACTGTAGAGAGGTAGGTGATGGTCTCTTCTGCCAAGTGACAGGTGATATGACAAGGGGAAATGGCCTCAAGCTGCACCAGGGAAGGTTCAGATAGAATGTTAGGAAGAAATTCTTCACCAAAAGAGCTGTCGGGATGTGGAACAGGCTGCCCAGGGAGGTGATTGAGTCACCATCCCTTGATGTATTTAACAAATGGGTAGATGAGGTGCTCAGGGATATGGTTTAGCATAGGGCAGGGAAGTTGGACCTGATGATCTTAATGGTCTTTTCCAACCTAGTCATTCTGTGATTTTGTTGCAAAAATTAACCTGTCTGGAAATACGTCGTTAATTAGATCGCCCTCGTGTGACACGGAACATACCCAGAGCACTATCAAATCACAGAGTTGGAGCTTAAAGGTTGATCATGAGCCATCTTCCGCAGGAAAAATACCTGACTAGTTAAATTAGCAACATGGTCTGGTATTACCAGATCTTCACTTACATGGTGATGACTTATACATATATAAGTGGACAAAAAAAACCAAAACCAAACCCCCCAAATAGGTTTGCTTAATAAGACCTACAGAAATACCCTCTTTACTTGCAAAAAATAATTTAAAAGACACTTTTATTGGAATAATCTGTTCATCTTGGCAGTCACAGTTCATGAGGAGGTACTCTAAATACTGAAGAATCACTGCAACCAGGTATGTGACTACTCCTTGATTTCTCTACACAATAAAGCAAGACCAGTAACTAGAAGCGATTTACCTAAAACGTTTTATGAGTATTTTTAAGAGTACTGACAAGTACATCATTACACAGTTGCTACAATCCAGCATAAATCTGCATGGCTACCAATAGTAGTATCTTTGTTTCACCTCCCTCAAACAACTTTTCCAACACCAGTAGAGGCAGGAATAAGCACCAGATGAACCAGGATGGGCTTCTGGATGGAACACCCCATCTGTCAAATTTATGATGCAAATACAGCATTATTTACCACAGCCCAGATGCAACGCAGTAACTGGTTACCTCTATACACTGTGTATAGCCAGACACAGAAAGGTGTGGCAAATTAGTCCTTTATATCAGTGTTACTTACATAATTATAGACAAATAATTTATTGCTGACAGTTCTTCAATAAAAACACTTCAATTTCCATAACAAAAAATTTAATAAAACAGTAATCATTTTCCTTCCCAGGTGCAGCTCTTCCAGAGGTTGGAATGAAATGAAGAAAGTGCCCTTGAAGAGGGTGGCAGAAACTTCTCAGACTGTTGCCGTCATCACCAAGTAGAGACAGAGAAGCTATAGGGTGGGTTGGTCGGTTGTATACAAGCCTGTGAGGCCTATATTGCAGTCCAGCTATAGCATTTCCATTTCAGAGTATGAGGCCCCTGGTTGCAAACCAATTCTGATTTTGTGAAAGGATGCTGGGAAGCAATTGCTAGGCAGTGGGTAAGGGTAACTCTGCCTGAAATTCTGCCACTCGTGACGATCACCAAAATGAAGGTTTATCACTTCCATTTTTCTTTCAAGATTGCTACTCAGCTGTCAGTTCGAGTTTTATAAGTAATTAATTCCACATCTTCAGAAGACTTTGCTTTTACTTTAAATTCTTCAACACAGCAGTAACTCAAAGTGAAAGACAAATTCCCATTCTAATGAACCCAGTGAGCTAATGAACGCACCCTGCTTTGGCTCAGAACAAGCTTTCCTTTAATGGCTGCCTCGTTGTACAGTTGAAGAGTTAAAGAGTACAGTGATTATAAAAATATCTTTACAAGAGTATGTGTTAAACAGTCTAAGTTAAGGGCTGAATGACAATACATGTAACAGGCATTGAGGAATTCATTATGCCTGTTATTTATGGAAGGAAAGAAAATAAAGTCAAAGCTAAACACAGTTTTCCCAGTTGTAAAAGCATATGCAGAATAACAGCAGAATTCAATAGTTAAGTATAAACATGGAAAAATATCTCGAAGGAAAAACCATGATGATTATTCTAAAGAACATAAATTTTATTCATTATATCACTTGCTAGATAGTATCTCTAAGATAACAAGGATTTAAACACATATGCCTCACCGGGACCCTTAGCAGGATACACGAAATTGCTCAGAGCAGCACATGGTACTTCCCTAATGAGGTGGAGGAAAGTTGTCCCAAACACCATGAAGAAGGAGGAACAATGAACGCAACAAGGAAAAAAGAAACCTCAGATGACAACAATTTTCTTCAGAAGACAGAAGTTTCTAGGAGGCTAGTTCTGGGTGTCTGCTAAAGCTCACAGTCTATAATCTTTATCTGAAGAGTTTTCTTTAGTTTCAGTTCTCCTCCCAGAAGAGGAAAAAAAGAGAAGGGAAATTTGTGAACCACCTGTTTAGACCCAACTCCATCACCTTCCTCTAAACATTCCTGCAATTCTTCCCATACTTTTCTATGCAGTAGGGCATTACAAGCAAGGCAGGATCTCCTGGTTTGCCCTTATGACTTGGCACTGCACTTACATTCACTAAGTGGCATTTAGAAGATGGAATTTCCTACAATGTTGCAGTAAGGGTTCCAGGCACCATCAGCATCTCAAAAGAGTTGCAGAGATTCTGGCCTAGAGAGAAAATACTGCCCAAAGCTGGCAAAGCCAGGCAGCAACTGAAGAGACACACCATGCATGTAATGAAGTTCTACAGATGAAAGTAAAACCAGCCTCTTAATGAAGGGCATGGAGTAAATCCTGACATTGGACCCAGTACCTCAGATTGGTCAAAATACACAAAAACCACATTTGCCACTAATTCTTTCACACTACAGTTCAATCAAGTACAAATTTATGTTTCTTCAATTTGGTCCTTGGAAACTTCAGGACATATCCCAGGTCGCAAACAGACAACAAATTAATTTTAAGTACTGAAATTAACTTTTGTACCCGCATAACGCTCAAGAGTCAGAAAGAAATAGAGAATACTAACTTAGAATAAGTCTTTACAGATATAGCAAGTTGCCAAAGTCAAAGCAGCATCCCTGCACCCAATCTGGCACCATCCTGGCATAGAATCATAGAATTGTCTTGGTTGGAAGGGACCCTTTTAGATCATCAAGTCCAACCATCACCACAACCTGCCGTCCACCACTAAACCATGTCCCTCAGCATCACATTTCACCATACTTTGAAACACCTCCAGGGATGGAGACTCCACCAACTCCCTGGACATGAGGTAGTTCAGGATCTACCAACCACCCACAGCAACTTCAGCATGAAACTAGACAAACCCACAGAAAAGATGTCCACAACCAGATAGTGAAGGAAAGACACAGGGGCATGTCTTACATGGGCCTTGGTCCAACAGCTGTGGATGTTAGAAGGGCACAAGGAGAGTGAGGTACAGGTAGTGACTAAGCCCAAAGTCTTCACCAACAGAACAGCACCTGCTTCTGAGACTGGCAGAGGCAGAACACTTGTCTAGGCAGAGCAGTAGTGTGTCCCAGTGTAGTTTTCCTTATATTCTTATGCTTTAGGCTAGGCTTGACACACACCCAAAGATCTGCAAGCCCGGTTAAGCCTCTGATAAATTCAGTCATACACAGCTGGTTACCACACATAACTGAGCTCTCACAGGTCTTGCCTGACAGTGACATCTTACTGTTAACAGGTATAAACAACCTTTGCTGGTGTATTTCACAGACTGCTTTGAGAGCACATCTTGTTCCTTAACAAATCATTAAGGCCATTAAGTACACAGCTCGAAGTTTGTAACACACAAGGTAGCTAGTCCCATTAAACCTCTCCCTGTGCACATGTGGCAGCAGAAAAACTTTCAAAGCATAATGAACACGTCAGTTAAATCATCATATATCATCTTGAAACAGGCTCCTAGAAACAGCTTTTATGTGAATTTTGAGGAAGCAGTAATTACTATGACATGCTTTCCCCCATCCAGTTCCTCAGTATAAATATGAGTAGTACTTTGAAAGAGGTAGTTTAACCATACTTGTGACTGACACATTACAAAATGCTCTCCAGTCAAGACACGTCTTTACAATATATGCACAGAATTATTAGGAAAGAGAACAAAACATCATTGTGTCCCTATACGCCATCTGTGGTGTCCCACATCCGGAATCCTGTGTGCCCTCCTGGCTCGGCTCCCCTCCCCTCCTTGCTCTGTGGTCTTAAAGAGAATTAAGAAAGGTATGAAGCTGAATGATCAAAGGTGACAAACAGCTTCATTATAAAAAGCAGGTTACATAAGTGAAGAACCTTTAGCCTGAAAAAGAAAAATGGAGAGGGGGACTCGATCACACCACAATCACAGAATTGTTCCTTGCTTTGTCAAGGATGAACACTGGGCAAGTTTCACACATAATTAAGAGGTGTCAGGCTGAAGACAAGCAAAAGGAATCATTCATTCAGTTTGGGAGCTTGTTCTTTTTAGATTTATTGCGAGATGTATTAAGCAGATACAGAAAGGTGCTGGTGTCAAAAGCTTCTGTGAACTCAATAAGCACCTAGATAACATGCAGGAGAGAAGTCAACTGAAAGATATTAAGAGAACACAAAATTATCCTCGACTGAAAAGGGGTGGGGGGATGGAGAGAGAGTCCACAATTTGCCAGCAGTCTGCAAGCATTTAGTGACACTTTCCATTTCTTTGCTCAGAAAGAGGTTGTCAATTCCGTCCTGAAATTTGTCAGGGCCTTGGACAGTAAAGGCATAAATAAAGAGGGGAGAAGTCCAGCCAAAAATACTACTGAAAAGGTACTGGGAGAGGCAGAAGAGGGGCTGTGGCCAGGTGCATGTTGCCATGGCTGCCCTTCCACTAGGAAAACCATGATGAGCCTGGGGACCTTGAGAGCATCCAACACCTGATGTTGGGCTTTGACACGGAAGCCCCCAGCTAGCCTAGGAGCAAGTAGCAGGTACACACTGGCACACCAGGGTTTCAGGGCTGCTCCCAAGCGTGGTCTGTGGATTGCGAGGTGAAGAAACAAAGCAACCCAAGTATCAATGTGCCAAGCATTGGGTAAAATAATCAGTGGCATGGGAATCTACAGGGCAGCTTATAGGACAGGAGATAAAACAAAAACTTTTAGGGGTCAGGACTCACTCAGCACTGTCATCTTGCAGGAAAAGATGTGCCCGTGGCCAAAGGGCAGCCTTCACCTGGAAGGAACAGGGGAGAAGGGGAGGGATGAGGGTGTGACAGATTGCTCCTCGTTATGTGCCATGCATGAGGTTTCAAACATCATCCTCAATGGTTAGCTGCTGTGCCACAGGGGCTGTCCAGTGAGCCTGGCCCCACTGGACTGCATTGAAAATGGCATATGGTGCTAACCAGGAATTTCATCTGCCCAGATATGGCCATTCTTCTATTCTTACAGGACTTCCACACTCAAAACATGCCAGAAGCCAGCGAATCATGGAGTAAAGCAGCAACTTATGGGCTCAAGGGAAAACCACAGATCATCTGTCTGCCACAAAAGATGAGGATTTGAACATTTCATTAATTTACTGAGACTGTTAGCTAAGATATTCAAATAGTTTTGTTACTACAAAGAGCCTTTTTATGCTATTAATCCAGATTAGTAATGACTGCACAGTTTTGCGTTTGCCTAATTCTTTAGTTCCATTTGATACAACAGAACAGCCTAATTCTTCCTTCCTTTGAAGCATGGTCCTGCCCATGGAAAATCCATCCTCTTTCCCCTACTTTCCTGATCCAAGACCATGGTTCCATGTGCTTTTACTGCTTTATCGGTCTATCCATAACTATTCTGGAAAGGAAAGTACTCTGAACTCCTCTACTGCTCTATAATCCTTTCCTCTGGTTTTAGTGACTGTTTTTGGGCCCTGCTGGCCCAGCCTCCTGGAGAAAAAAGCAGCAGAGTTCTCTTGAATCATAAAGATCCTCATCATTTTCACAGCTGATGATCAGAGAAACAGGTGGCTCCTCTTGGGCAAAAGAAATACAAATGCTTTTTTCACATGTTGCTTTCTACAGCTTTTAGCTGTACCAGTTGAGTTTACCCTGACTTGAGCACCATCATCTTGGAGGGAACTGTAACTGCAGAGATGACCCTTTATCAACCAATTTCCCACTCTAAGGTGGCCTGAACTCAGTCCAAGTCCAGACTGTGCATCAGACCCACCTCCCTCAGCAGAGACAGCAATTCCCTCCTGTGAAGGTTACAGATGATCTCATGTGCCCAGCACTATTAGCAAGGCATCCCTGGCAAGTGAAAAACTGAGCCAAGGCGGCCACAGGCTGCCCACCTTCAGGGCTCCACCATGAAGAGCCTGGACCGTTCTAAACTGGGTGTTTTAAAAACAAAAGTACATTCCATGTCTTGGGGTGAACCTGGGAACACAAGTAGGAAACACAGCATCACCAAAACCCCAGAAAGCGCTCGGAGAACCTGATTTTGGGCCTTACCTCTTGGCTTCTGCCGCCTGGCAGTTTAGATGAGACCCCACAAAAGACAACACGACAGAGACAGGTCAACACCCACCAGCATTCAGTCCTGTCGGTGGGACATTATGCAGCTGTTAATGTTCCCCCGAAAGCTATAGCCTGTGGTTCTCAGTGGTTTTAAATGAACCAACATTTTGCTCTTCAGAAGAGCAACCAGAAACACACCCAACTGGAAAGCCAAAACAATTGTCCTCCGCTATCTTCCTTCCTGGAAAAAAACACTTGTCCACATTTAGTAAATCTTTTGAGACTCACCAGTGCGCCAGCTGTTAATTAACAGCAGCATCACACTTCCTCAAACATCACAGTATGTTTCCAGTTTAACGATACCAAGGAAGATAAAATTTTAAAAACTCCTTACAGCAAAGAAAGGCTGAAGTCCTAACCCGAGTACCTTGGCACACACGAGTACAACAAGGGAAACGGTCGCACTTGTACCACAGCAGCACCCTGCCCGTTGCGCAAGATTTGCCCTGGAGCGGGTGGGGCAAAGAGGAAGTCCGGGTCCCAATTGAATTTGGAAACATCTGTCCCTAGGCAAGGGACAAACGTCACCCAGGCGCCACTGCACAAGTTTCCCTCTTGGTTTCCTCACGGTTAATTGCAGTGCTAATCTAACTGTAAGTAGTGAGTCTATCAAAACAAAGCCTACAGTCTCCACCTCAGAGCTTTTACACTCGCAGCAAAGTATGCTTCCACCAAAGGCACCTGCGGCCAGTTACTAGGAGGTGTAACTGGACAGTTAAGTCGTTTTCTGCACCAATCTTAAGAAGGAAAAGCAGCAGTGGTGGTCTCCCAGTAACAATGAGCGTACAAATAAGCAGAGATTTTACCCACAGTGGTACACCAAATAATCAACGCCCCCCACAAGCCTTTCAGGGGGCAAAAATCAAACACTCTGACTTCCAGTGAAGCCCTCTTTCATGGCATTCGCCTGATCTCCCAATTCACAGCAGCCACAAAGCTATCACAACAGTGTGCAGTAGTTAGACAAGAAGAGTGACAGGTCAAGACTAAAGTTCAGAGCTCCAAAGACAACATTTTGAAAGGAAATAGGTTATGTTGGTTTTTTGTTTTTTTTTTTTAAACCCTCTAAATTACTTCCACCATTGTGGCAAGAAACACTTTCCCTTCTTTCCTTTCCTCCCTCTCAAGCTTTCCTTATGTTGTAAGCTCTTAAGAACAGCTTTGTTCCTTTCATCCATGTTGAGTTTAATATGCATACAGCAGAGGTGAGACCACCTATGTGGAACTCAACTTTGACCACTTTCAAGTGCAGGTTTGAGTCCAAGTTCCTAGTCTTGGTAGGTACAAGATCCATAAGCAGGAAAACTGGTTTACAGCACTCTGTTTTGGCTTTCCCTAGGTCACAGGGGAGCCACAGAATGGAACCCATGCAAGCTGCCCTCACAATGCTTCGTCAGCATGAGCCTCCTAAGACGGGGAATACAGTGGGCAGAACTGGAAGGTGGATCCCACCAGCTATAGACAGTGCACCTCAAACAATAGCTACCAGTATTTGCTTCACACATTTGTGTACATGGATCCCATTCTTGCAGGGTAATAAGCAGAACCACCTATATGGAAAGGGGTGATGGGCTTTTACTCAAATCATAGTTTATTAGAATGCAGCACTGCTAAAATTAACTAATAATGCTAATTTAATGCTAAAATTAATTAATATGGAAGTAATAGATACCTCAACACCTAAAACTGCTGTTGCCTCCTCTCTGTTCCTTGAGCAGACTGCAGGGGTCACATACCAGCTCTATCTCTTGGCCAACTTGAAACAAAAGCAGCCACAAAACAAACAAACCATCAAACGTTTCACTGTCTAAATAAATACTAGTAAGTACACAGAAGCAACATGTCAAGCTTCACTGGCATTTGGTGTGCTGAATTCTGCAGTCAGAGAAAGCTGAAGCTAGAGGAGCTGTGCTTCCTCTGAATGATCTCACAGTAGAATATTTCAGTTGGAAGGGACCTACAANTTTCACTGTCTAAATAAATACTAGTAAGTACACAGATACTAGTAAGTACAAATGTTCCACCATTTGACCACCCTCTCAGTAGACAAATGCTTCCTGATGTCCACTCTGAGCTTACCCTGGTGCAGCTTTGGACCATTCCCATGTGTCCTGTCACTGGGTACCAGGGAGAAGAAAGATCTCAGCACCTCCCTCTCCACATCCCCTCGCAAGGAAGCTGTACAGGGCCATGAGGTCACCCCTGAGCCTCCTTCTCTCTAGACTAGACACTCTTGGAAGTCCTCAGCAGCTCCTCACAGGATGTGCTCACAGCCCTGTCCCCAGCTTTGTTGCCCTTCTCTGGCCACAATCAAGGACCTTCACATCCTTCTTAAATTGTGGGGTCAACATGACATGCAATGGTTGAGGTGAGTCCACACCAGTGCTGAATACCATGGGGTAGATGGATATCTATTGTTTCAGACAATCTTTTTAAGTCCCACATTTTTTTCTTGCATGCATGGTTGGGGAGTGGGGGCTTCCCCCTTTGGAGCCTTGGGAAGGGAAGTGAGGTAACAGCCAAATGCTGTGTCTGCTCTCAGAAGCAATTCCTTACGTTCAATTCTCCCCTTCTCTCTCTCAACAGATCAGATTTTATGGATAAGGAAAGCCAAAAAAATTAAACTACTTAATGGTGTGAAGGATTCTGCTCTAGATGACACCCAATTTCTGACATGACTTAGGTCACAATGCTGCCACAAGCAGCAGGAGTGACACAGGGGATGCCTGTTCCCACCTTCCCTGCTCCGCAGCAGCCTTCTGGGCTCTCCCAGAAATTGTCCAATTCTTTCCCAGTATTTTCCCTTTCAAAGGTTAAGAAGTTCTTTTCTGTTAAATGAGGAACAGGATGAGAAACACCTTCAACAGCTTTGAAGCTACAACCTCGAGGTCAGGCTGTTTGAAAATTGTCACCAAGCAGGTGAAATCATTGTGCAAACAATATGGGGTACTATAGGGTCACAGTGACAGCCACATAAGATAATTAATGTTATTAACTTGTCCAAACAATCATCTTTCATTGAAGTTAAGCATAATCAGGATGCCAGCAGCAACTCCATCCAGGAAGATAATATTCACCCATACTCAAAAGACTACAAACCAGCCAACACATACCAACTACTATTTTTATTTCTTTTTTCCCTTCAGTTATCAGGCAATTTTTCTCCCCCTGCCCCAAGAACAGCATTCCTCTTGGTTTCTTTGCTGAATATGAGCATCCCACAAAAAGATGCACTCAACTGACAATTGCACTCTACATGTTTGTAGGAGCTGCAGCCATATCAGACAAATCAGTAAATGGCAAAAGGAAAAGCTAAATTACCTCAGAGCTGGAAGGATTGGTTTACAGTGACTGCAGTGGAAGAGTAGAAGAATAAATGACTGGCAGTTGAGCTGTTTTCTAAGAGAAGTCTGAAATGCAACAGAGACGGAAAAAACACAGTAACACACATATTAAGTCATCAGAAAAACTTCTGTTGACAGATAAACACAAAGCAAGAAAAACAAGATCTGTATACAATAGGAATTCAACAAACCATCTCCCACTGTCCCCCCCAAGCTATCAATGTTTTAAATTAAAATTCTGTTGCAATTTAGGCTGCCCTTAGTGCCTTGAAGCAGATACACATGAAGAAGAACTTGGTATTACTTATCCCTCAGGTTAGAAGCAAGGTGGAATTAGAAGGGTGGGGGGAAAAAAAAAGGTATCACACATTTATAATAGTTAATGAACACAGTTCTACCTCTCCTGCTCACTCAAAGCTCGATACTGTGCCAAACAAAACTCTTTGGAAGCCACTTCAGACTTTTGAAAGAGCGTACATCTGTCAAACCACCACCTTGCTTGGAATTTCTTTCGATACATTCTACCAACAGCTGTAGCACATTTTTTACATAAAGCAAGGATATTAAACTTGATATAAGTTTACCAGCTTGGCTTCAGTTGGATTCCCTTTGTTGCAAGCATTTTGTTTCAATGAATCACTGACCCCAATCAAAAAGCAGCAGCTGAACTTGAGACTACAGACTTCCAGTCCCACATGCAGGATATCAGTGGGAAAGGATTATTACCTTCACCCTCCACTACAGCAGCCTGAATAACAAGTCCCAGGTTTTTTTTAGTCAAATCAGTGGACACACCTCCTTGAAGAACATGCAAGAGTTTAAACACACACTGAACCTAAGTGAGTGTAAAAATAATATTTTTGATTGGATGATTCTGTAAGCATCCAAATGCTGCTGTTCAAGTGACCCCAAAGCCTTCCTCGGGCCTTCAGAAGAACGGGTATTGGTCAGCAGTAATCCCATGAAGTCCCTCACCCACACACAAGTGTGTTACACCAAGAACTAGAAAGCGCCATGAGCTCTCAGCTCAGCACTGTACTGTACTCACAAAAAAAAGCTCAGACAAGGTTTAGTAATTAGGTTTGCAAAAGCACTGCTTAGTCTTCAGAACAGGAGCTGTTATAATAATTATGTTCATCCCATTGTATCAGATACAAACCGTGCTTCGAAACAAGACAGCATCATTCTGTGTGTATGTGTCAAAACAGAGTGGTTACACACATAGGAAAAGCATAGAGCAGACAAAACAGCAACAGCAGAAAAAAATCACATGCTCTCTACCCACTCAATTCACTGCTTGAGTACCGGGAGTGAGGTTTATGCTTGTTTTCAGAGCAGAAAACCTAGCCTCATCTCTCACCCGTGCACGTAATACCACGGTGCAGACTGAGGCACGCTGCGTAAACTTCAAGGTGGCCAGAAAGCTGGTGGGTTTGAGATTACATCATCAAGATCCAGGAAACCCCAGGAACTGACACACTGCTTCCTCCCACACTAACAGTATTAAAACTTCATTAGCCACCAACTAGCAGCATTTTATGATTAGAACAGATTACTAACAACAGTTATCTCTCAAACAAGGAAGCATACAAGACACACAGAGTTCGGGTGAGCACACTTAGTTTCACTGCAAAGGACAAACCACAGAACCACAGCACAACTGTGCTGTGCTTTGTGCCGTGTGCGCAGGGACGCCCCGTCGCTGCTTTCAGTGATGCACTTCAGGACAGGTTAACACCCTGTAATTCGTTATTCCCGTTCTAATACAAAACCAGGAACCCCTCTATAAACAGAAGTTTAAACCTCTTAAAGACACACGGGATGACTGACCCACATCGCTTTTGTATAGTCACACAACCCTAAAGAATAGATGATGCCACAAAACAAAGGTTCGGGTACAGCACCCATTCCCAGTCGTGTTACTGTTGCATACCCTTGCAATCAATACTATGGCCGTCACAACCTCCTCCTGCCACCCTGCCAGCACTAATGCAGTCTAGGCACACATTGCTGTCACACCTTCACTTCAGTAGCTGCCCATGTATTCCCTCCAGTTCATTTTTAAGCATTCAGCAGACAAACAATAAAGAATTATTTATGTTAAATACTTTACCCTCCCAGGTAGGCAGCATATAGTCACCACACATCCCCAATTCAAACCTACCTAAGCAGACAGAGAGTAAGTGCATTAAAGAGTCATTAAAACATTCACACACACCACAAGGAGCTCCAGTCTGGAGTCACCAGTGCCACACCATTGCTCACCCTCTCCTTGCGTGGCCACTCCAAGCATCACTGCCAGGCAGAGAGGCAGCCAGTGCCTACCAAACTGCAGGAACAATGAGGGAGGGCAGGCGGGTTGACTCCCCCAGCTCTCCCTTATGCAGGGAGAGAACTGAAATACCACGTTGTCTTCCACAACAGACCACCCAGTTAGAGAGAGAGAGAGTGAGGTGTTGCCATGCCTCCTGCCCCACTGGGGAAAGGTGAGGTGCAGATGCAAGGTGATCGCCTCATGAGGATTTAGTCCTATCCCACCAAGCAGACAGTTCAGCTGAAAAGTATTGCTCTGGGCCCTGTAAGCTTGTTAAATAATGAACTATACCCTTAGGCTGAAAAAAAGGGGGGCAAGCAGTGTTGCAAAAGGTTATCAGTGCCCACTTGCTGCGGAACATGCCCTTGCAAGAGCTGTGCATGAAGAACTACTACTATTTATATCTACAATGCTTCCAAGCTGCTCCAAGTCTCCAGGACAGTAACACTCACCTGCACAACACCCTTACTTTCTGCCCAGCTTGCCCTTCTTTTCTGAAGGGCCTTTACCTCATCCACACTTTTTAAAAGGTTCCTAAGGATGAAGTTCATAAAATACAAGTGAAGGCAAGTAATTATTGTGCAGAGAGTTGACCCAAAGGGCTGTATGACCTGCACTTAGCCATCGGTTTAATATGCAGCAGGATGGCATACAGATGGGAAGTACAGACAGAGGAAGCATAACATCTACAAACACAAACTGAAACAAACACACACTTTTCACTGACACTGAGAAAGTTCAAGCAGATGACATTTTACTGACAATATAATCATATTTCCCTTGAAACAATTACTTACAGTTTACTTATTTAATCCTTTCATAATTACTGCAGACATTCATCTTGCCATTCTCTCACCACAGGAACAAATACACACAGTACTTGCTCACTCAAACAGTTCCAGCAAAAGCAACAACTCCCAGCTAAAGACTTCCAACAAGGCTAAGTCCACTTGGATCAAGCCATTCTCTCTTTTCCCCTACTACTCACTAGTAGTAAGACACAGAAACATTTTTCTGGTAATGAAACATGCTATCCCACTCACTTCCCGATCCCCCTGACCTTTCTTCCTTGGGATTGCTGAGCATTCCTCCCCTTTTTCCAGGGACCACTTGCACTTCTACACAATGCATTGCAGCAGCAGGTCCCAAAGTCTTACAGGTTTCTTCAAGGAACAGGGACTGTCCACAGTACACAAATGGGAACACTTAGAACATCTGCCCTTTCAGCTGCTCTACCTCAGCAGCTGAAGGGTACTGAGCACCCACTGTGCTCCAGTTTGAATGCTTTCTACCTTATCAGCACAAGCTATTCCGAAGGTTTGCAACTCAAACACCAGTTTCACCCAGTAAATAACTGGTTGACAGTCAGCGACTGGAAAGAGGTTGAGATATTTTACCCTTCATTAGGTTCTGCATTTTTTAATAAACATTCTAAGTGATAAGAGCAACTAGCTGAACTGACAATGCATTCCTACTTTTAAATATTTAAGTTTGAAAAAACAGTTTAGAAACATTTCAACAATACTATCGCCAACAGCCAGCTAGCATTCAGAACTGCAATTTGGCCGAAACGGAAATATCTGAAGAGACGCTACAGTACACTCAGTAACCTTTTCCATGAAAAATACTATTTGAGAAGTACAAATTCTGTGAACAACACGTGGTCTGTAACAGATTAAGTACAGCTAGTGTACACTACCACAACTTGGCATCCCATGGATTTACAGTAAAGTCTCCCAAACTTCAATTCAGTAAAACAAACAGCAGAGAAGAAAAAAAAAAAAAAACAAACAAACAACAAAAACCAAAACCCCAGAATATGGGTTTAACTTTTAATCCACCGGCTTCCCCCTCCCCCCATAGCGAAATGAATAATGAATAATGAATGAGCTCAACCATGATTGCTATCAATAAGTATGTCAGAAATCTTCAGAACAGTGAGAGGATGGCAAGAGCGGTTAGAAGCTCAGACATCAAAAGCCTTTCTAGTAATGCCACATGCTTATACAGCTACGGACGATGCACGCATCGGGTTTAGGCATCAGCACACCAGGAACTGCAAAACCCCAAGTACCAAAGGTACTGGAATTGTACATTATGAAACCTCCTATGTATACAAAAAATTAACACAGAATTGCAAGTATCTGAGACTGAACTCTGAGCGTTTGAGACAAGCCTTCACCGTGTGCCTGGGCCGGGGGGAAGTTTTCAGACTCCAGTGTCACCTTACACCTCCCTCTGTCAACCCTGTCACGCAGCGGCAACTCTTCCGAAGTGTCAGTAACTCCAAGAGACTTCCTAACAAACGGAAAGGCTCAAAGTTCTGTTGTCATCCTTCCCCCACGCCTCCCTCGTCGCTCCGTCCCTGCGCACAGCTGCTCCGTACAGCCCTCCCTCCCGCGCCCCCCGGCCCCCGCAGGACCCGGCGGCTTCACCGATACGGGGCACCCGGCTGCCGGCACCGGGGTCGGGATGAGCTGGAGCTCTGCCCAAGCTCCACCGCAAACGGCGGGGCCGGGGGGCCTCTCCCCGCCGGGCAGCCCCAGCACCGCGGCAGGATCAGAACCCCGGAGCTGCCTCTGCCCATCAGGTGTAAAACACTGCTGTTTCCGCACAACCTGCCCCCCGCAGCCCCGAAAGCCCAGGCCATCATTAAATTACCTCTTTCAGCACCCTCCCTCCCCCTCGGTTCTAAAGAACACACACTTAGAGAAGCTTTTCCCACCGAGTAAAAGATTTGGGAAAAGCTTCTCTAAGTGTGTGATTTCCAGCGGGGGTC
>VXBZ01007194.1:28119-53411 GCA_013399135.1 Heliornis fulica
CCCCAGTTAATTTACGCAATAAGGGACATTCTTAGGACAATTCTTGACTGTTTCTTCCTTTCAGCGCAGCCTGATGTCTTGACTTTCAACACCTGAGGCTTGACTAGGCAGCTGAGGGAACTAGATCATGGATGGGCAAAGCAGCCTTATGTATAGCACATCCATCATCCTTCTGGTTGCTTACCTCTTTGTTACTTGAATTTAAGCAGCTACTACTGATTTACAAAGCAGGTAGCATGCTGTGCCTAATCTATTTTTAAAATTCCTATCCCATCACAAACCTACAGCTATACTCTGCAGGGACACTTCAACTAATCCTCCTGAGCATAAAATTCTGAAGTGCACACTCTGAAGGGCAGAGCAACAGACCATTTTCAGGAGCAGGTTCCAGCTGTGGAACTGAACCTAATCTTCTCTATTGATAATGAATATAAGCCAGACTGTATTCAAAACAAGAAACAACCCCAGCTTCTAAGTAAGACTCCTTGCTGCATAATGGCACCTTCCCAGAGTAACCAGCTGATCCCAGTAGAGGAGGAGGAGGGAGAGAGACAAGTATTAAATAAAAACCCAACCCAAAGAAAACCCTGAAGTGTTCAGATATATATATTTCAGAACTTTTTTTTTTTTTGCAATAGAACATAACTTTAAAACAGCTTCCAGTGATGCACAGAAGTCATCCTTGCTTAGCTTTTCCGCTTTAAAATTTTGAGCAGTCCAAGTGCCAGCTCTGTCATCCCCTTTTTTTGGAGCCAGTTTGGTTTACCTCTCTCCAGGGCCACTGAGCTATCAGAGCCCTGGTCATACTTCCATCTCCCTTCTCTGTTCCTTTGAAATGGGACCAGTCTGAAGCAGCCCATGTACTGCGAGGAGGCTGTGGGATGAGGGAACATGCTGGTGCTGGGTTCTGAGCCCACGTGGGGTACAGAGGAGATGATGAAGCTCACTGGTGAAGAAGCTCAGTGAGCTTAAACTACATGGCACTGCTGCCTGCTACAAAGGCAAGAGAGAGGTGATAATTTAACATCTTAATATGCTCCTTTCAAATCATATCTCACTTTTATATGTGATTTTTCTTTTTCTTGCTCTTATCCAAGTATGTCAACAACCTATCCGCAAAGGATAACATCCTATTTCACTCATACAGAAAGATATAATCATGCAGTGGTATTAATAGCAAGGCTGTTAATATTCACAGGAATCAAAAATCTTTTCTGTTTTAAAACTAAGGGGAAAAAAGCATATTCCTTTTTTTTTTTTCAACCAGAACTTCAAAGTCTAGACATCCCAGTACAGTAGTTTCAATGGGTTTTCTGTGTATTTATTGTATGACCAGTTGTTTATTTAAACTGTGTAGCACATGGCTTGTTAAATAATAATGCTGAGTGCCAGTAGGAATACAACTTTCTGAGTTCAATCTGCTCTCAGTCAAGGTCAAAGAGAGCTGGAACTAAACTCAGTGAGTTTCTGAAAGCTTACCCTGAACACACAATATCAAAGTTCGTAATTAAGAAGGCTCGTTTCATCAGTCAGCTTCATGTTTGCACAGCAGCGGGAGTAATTATAACACTACTCGTTCTTTCAGGTTGGCTTGAACACTTGACCTTATAAGCAAGCTCCTTTCTTCTCCTCTCCTAAGATGCAAAGCCAAATAATTTGGTTTTGAGAAAGCAGAGCTGTCAGTTTGACATTCCAAAGTTCATTTAACTGCTTTCTCTTATTAAAGAGTTTATCTTAAAACAAAAACAAAAAACATTTACAGACTATTCCTACTGATTTTTTTACCCTACATGGACTTAAAAATAAACCCCAGAACCATTTCTGGTTGCTTGACCTTTTCTTCAGTTCATCATTTGAACTGCATTTATTCTAACACCCACAACACACAGATATCCTCCAAATCATGTAAATGCCAGGATGCCTCAAAGGCACTGCTGCCTTGATATTCTTCTTGCATCACACCAGCATTCACTGACTCACACAGGGCCAAAGAATGTGCAATCCAAATGTAGAATTACAATTGTTTTCAGAAGTAGTCATGTGTGGGCAGATATTCAGCAAAACTAACCGCACCCAGAAAGAGGAACGCAAATGGAAGAGGATCTCTTGCCTCACTTTTGCCATCTCAGGATTAAGGTTTAGTCTAAAGCCAAACATCTGGTTGCCCATTACAGTCAAGGAAGAGCGTTAGGTCTCTTCCAAAGATTTCATTCACCATTTCTTTGGCACTCTACTAAAATATGTATTTTCTCTGTTCATAATGGGGGGGGGGGAAGTATATATGCTGCCTCAAGATCTCTAAAGTTACAGAAAGTCTCATGTTGAGAATTGACAACTGTGACAAAATCTTTCTCTGGGGAGTCCCAGTGCCATAAAGGGACATCCATGAAACACCAGAGGAAAGGGAGCCAGGAATTTATGTGAGGCAACTGATTACAACTGAAACTAGTCTCCACCTTGGCAAGTCAACTGTCCAAACAGAGCAAAGGTAATAGTGGCAAGCTTCATAAAATAAGAGGAGTACTTATTTGATTGTTGACTGATTGACTTGATGCTTTCATTTTACATTTATGTCTGGCTCATTCTTTTTAGCTCTTTATTTAATAAAAATGGAAAGGTATGATTTTAGACATGTTTCTAGGTTTTACTGGGGAATTCCCAGAGTAGTGGAAAAAAAGTTAATTAACTGAATAAAAATTAACTGAAATCAGTCTAAAAACCTATAAAGTTCAGGTAATGTAATGTAAAGAAGATGGCTAGTGAAGTTCCATAAGATCCATTGTTGGTTATCACAGAGTTTTGCGGGTTTTTAAAGAACTTTTGTAATATTTACAAACAATTTGAAACACCTTGAACTAATAGCTATTTTTGCTAATTCTGAGAAACAAACTAATTCTCAGCACTTCTCATAATGAGTCACCACTGAGACCAAGAAAAAAAGTATTATTTAGACTGGTAAAAAACATTTTTTTTTTTAATTAGAACTCATTACTCTTATTTATGGAGAGGTTTTCCCTCTCCATAGGACATAGTAAAAATTGATTTATCTAGACAAAAATTAAAAAGAGCATCAAAAGAGCAAAATTATGTTGACTGTCAAATATACTGTGTAGTACAAATGTTAATGGTTGGACTGGATGATCTTAGGGGTCTTTTCCAGCCTTAAAAATTCTATGATCATCTACAATACCCTGATTCCTAGTGTTGGTATACAGAGTTATAGAGCCAAGCTAGCTCTATAATTCTTTTCCTAGACAACGTAGGTTATAGCAGCTAGGTTACTCTTAACAATCAGAAACTAAAAATTCTACTATCTTTTTTTTTTTTTCCAAATTATTCAGTTAAAGGTCTTCTAGTCAGGGACAATATATATACCTCGGATGGCCAGACCAGATGCTCAGAAGCTTGTTTTCCTCTATATCTATCTACAGTAATCTTTTTCTCCAAATCCCCCATTTGCTGGTGTTACCTTATGTGCACACGTGGTGTGCTAGGCT
Source organism: Heliornis fulica (assembly GCA_013399135.1). Lineage (NCBI taxonomy): Eukaryota > Metazoa > Chordata > Aves > Gruiformes > Heliornithidae > Heliornis > Heliornis fulica. Next base: position 31,617 of record VXBZ01007194.1, read on the forward strand.
GTGAAAGCCTAGCATGCAGCCAAAGGCAACTTCTCAACGCCCACAGCTCAGCTACATGGGAAGAGAAGAACCAGAGATGGGATTTTTTTCCCCTCGGACCAAGTGTGGTTCTTTATTTGTGTTGCTGCTGGGGGAGTTCTGTACAACTGTACATGATGGAGAAGGCAGTCAAGTCCTAGAGCTATTAAGGCTATATTATAGAACCATGATTTTATGAAACATGCCATAAAAAAAGCTTAAAAAGCTGAAGTGGAGCAAACAAAGCAGATAAAGAATAGATTACAGGCCACTAAAGAGACACTTCCCCCCAGCCCCCCTTTTTTTTTTTAATTTCCTCACTTGTTCAGTATGAGGTCTTTTTAATGAAACATTAACTACAGTAATTACTTTATTACTACTACAGAAATAATTACATCTTAAGAGGTCTAACCTTCAAATTCTGAGATGACTTTCTCAGGGAAGGTGGATACAGTAGCTCCCCCTACTTTTTTTTTTTTTTTTGCTGCCTATCTTGTAAATACCCAAATCTGAAAAACAGTTTAGTTTCCCTTCCTAGTTAAAGATCCTTTCTTATAAAAGTGCTTTGCAAGAGAAACTTGCTAACAATGCTGACTGTGTGATGATGTGTTCTCCATAGGTCCAGCTGTCTCACAGCTCCTTTACTTTTTCAGAAATAGTGCATTCAAAATATTCTGGCTAGCAAAGTGAGCAGATAGGGCTTATTCATAAAGGCTATGGTTTTATCAAGGAAGAAGAAACCATATTTATAGGTTAGCTCTTTGCCATACAAGAGAGCATGCTGTTGTTCTTCTTTGCTATTTCTTCCACCACAATTACAAGATGTACACACGTTTTCATTTAGCATGGTAAACTACCTCACTATTATCTGTATGATAATAAGGATCTTAATTCCTTTAAGCAACTTGGGAAAGATTTGTATAGAACTACCGTGCTTTATAGAGTATCTTACTTCCTGGAACTGATGCGTGTGTATTGCACAACATACACAAAACATACCCCAAACCTGCCAGGAAGCAGGAGGACGTTTTACAAGTCTGAATTTATTGTAGGTAAAACTACAGGCTTGGGGCAGAGTGGCTGGAGAACTCCCCAAAGGACAAGGACCTGGGGGGTTAGTTGATAGCAGGCTGAACAAGAGCCAGCTGTGTGCTCAGAGTAGGAAGACCCAGCTGAGTTACAACTTCCATGCAAGAGATCTAGTCATCAGATGCCTTGAACTTTTCACCACTCTTTAGAACGCTGATTGTCTGAGTTGTGAGCAGATAACTATACCACTGATTTTTTTTAATTTTTTTTCCTTGAATTTAGCTGGTCTGCCACAAGATATTTCACAGCTGTAGTAGCATTTTTTAAGTGATAGTATGTATATGGCCTTCACCATTACACGTGTAAAAAAGCTCATAACATCCTTTTTGCACTAATTACAGCATGATTCTTATTTTTATTAAAACAAAGCAAGAGAGGTTATTGACCTTTCTTGCCTCCTTCTTGGGATAATGTATGTCATAATGTAACTAATTTTAGGAAGTTGCAAAAACTATGATATACATTATGTATTCTTACTTCAAAGAAGAAAAAAATTGCATGAAGTAACATATCCTATTAATCACAGAGATTTGAATCCCTCTAATCTTTCTCTAGAATTTTGGCTAGAAAGCTATTATAATGTCAGATACTATTAGTGAAGCCCTAGCTACTCAATATAGGCAACACAGGTTCTTGCATGAGAATTGACTCAACAGAGCTGTCAGACAATAAAAGGGCAGCAGGGCCCATGGCCTCTGCTCTCCAGTTCAGTAACACTAAGAAAAAGTGAATTCAGTAGGAGCTGTCAACTCTGAAATGTCTCAGTCCAATGTGATTTCAACAAAGATCAAATGGAAAAGACTAATCTTGTTTTCTAGACACTTAAATCCCATTTTCCCAGGCATATTTACCCCCTGGTTTGTCTATATGCGTATTAAACAGAATATCTTATTCTGAAGTGTCGTCTTCGCCTCCCCACCCCAATACAGCAGGTACAATAGCACCGAATACATCAGTGTCACAGTGATTGTTTCCAAAGATTAGGCAGAAGGCCACAAAACATCCATAGAAAGTAGAAAGCATGTCGCTACTACTCTTAAAGTATATTTATATTTTATGAAAATATTTATGTGTATTTGCATATTAGAAGCTTCCATCTTTTCATCCTCCCATACTTGTAATCATCCTGCAAGACAAAACTTTAATAGATCTGGTGGTGCCTCCAAGTTCTTTTTGCTTTTGTTTAAGTAAGAGAGCAACAGAAGTGCAGTTTTGATAATATTTGGTCATTGCTTTGTATGTGAAAGACATTCTGCTGCTCAGCCATACACACACCACAGTTAAAGTGAGTAAAATACATAGCCAAAACATTGCTTCATAGGGATTATGTACAGAAAAGTTCTAGTTATGAGGATTCTATGAATAAGTGATTTAAAACAGTATTTTCCCCTTTCAGCGTCTGACATTTAACTCTGAAAGCATTGCTTTGCTCTACTCTAAAGGCTTACTTGTTCCATTCCAAATACTTTCCCAGATCCCTTCGGCAAGATTTTATTTTCAATTCAAAGACCAAAGTGTTAAAGTAAGAATCTATGTTTTACTTCATTAGCAGAAAAGTTTAGCAGGCTTTTATCTGTGAATCTGACTCCTCACAGCACTACAAGAAGCTCCACTTCAGATATAATGTGGAGTCTCATGTTCATTATTGGAGACAGGATACACAACGATATTCTAATACTAGTAAATCCAAAGCTTATTTTAAAAAAACAATTCAATAACAATTTTCTACTACCCTCACCCAGAAGGTTTCATCCCTAGTGTTTGCTGTTCAAGCAGACTAGTACATGATAAGGAAATCCATGGATATTTTGGTTTTCAAATACCTTGGTCTTGGCAAAATTGATAGCAGCATAGCTCCACCATTTTGTGTTACAAGCCCAACCTCTGATTCTCTATCAAGTTCAGTCCTGTACAGAAAGTGAGGGAAGTGCTCCTTTTCCAACTTGGCATACTTAACAACATCTCTATTTCTTCATTCTATAGGAATGGAAGTGTAATTTAAGGACAAGATGAGACTTACAGTAAGTCGATTCTGTCATTACAAAAATGCTTTCTTTTCCATTTAAAAATTACTACTTATTTTGAATAGAAGAAAGTAATCCAAGAATCTAGTCAGCTAATACCACTTTAACAAACAGCTCCCCCACAAAGATTCCATTTTAAACTGCAGTAACTCAGAGGTACATACATTCAGAGACGGAGGACAGGGCTGAACCATTTGTTTTCACTGTTAAAAGAGGACTTTTTTTGGCCTTTCCCCCCAGTCATAACTGATGGAGCAGAGAAAGAAAGTCACATACAGCCACATGTCTCTGGAAATATATATATATAATAGCAGCAGCTCAGGGCAGATGAGGGCAAGCACACTGCAGACCTCAACAAGATGCAGCTCAAAAAAACCCTTCTTGAGCAGAAATGTTATCTTTTCTATATAACAGTTCTCTAGTTAGTTTTCTTCCAGGAATCTGAACTATCACCCTTTGAGCTCACATAAGTTTTAATTATCTGTTACACCACACGACAACTTAATAATATGCTACATGAAGAACCATCTTCCTTGGTTTACTCTGAAATACCACTGGTTTTATTTTACACATCTCATTCTTACTGCAGAACAGAGACAAGCTCCTATCCACCTTCTCCTCTACAATTCTGATTTATTAAACCTCCTTTTGTATATGCCCCTTAGTTTTATTTTCTTCCCTGAAGGTTCCTCACCAGTATGCTTTTGTTTCATGTGGAAGATAGTTTTGTATATTTGATTCTTTTTCATCCTTTTAGTCCATGATTGAGACAAAGAAAAAAAAACAAAAGGATTGCATACATTTCTTGTGTTACAGTTCTAAATAATCACACTGCTTTATATTTAATTCTTCTATTATATGCCTAAAAACGTTGATTTCTAATTATTAAACATTAAGGAAAATTCCTTATATTACAAAAATTTGCTACTGAAGAGAAAGCTAATCAGACAAGAAACATAAAACAAAAAATTGCCTTCACATTGCAATTCATACAACTTTTTATGTTAAGCCTGTGACTCACTGTCAAGTTAGAGATGCTGTACTTAACAGAATCACAAGGTTGGAAAAGACCTTTAAGATCATTGAGTCCACCCATGCCTGTTGTCTCCTAAACCATGTCCATAAGCAAGTAATCTACCTGTTGGTTAAATACATCCAGGGTTGGTGACTCAACCACATCCCTGGGCAGCCTGTTCCACAACCCAACAGCTCTTTCGGTAAAGAATTTCTTCCTAATGTCTAATCTGAACTTGCCCTGGTGCAGTTTAAGGCCAACAACTTGAGAATTTAAAAGATTAGGTGTATGCTTTAAGGCAAGTGCCTAATTTGCTAATATCACAAAGCCTGCCCTTGCTAAGAAGTAGTATAACGTTTTCAGAATAGCTGCAATGACGGCTCCTTCCTGAAGTCTTATCTGACTCATAGACCCCATTCAGAAAGTTCTTACGAGCACAAGCTTCTTAAAGCAATGAAGACACACTAATATTCGGACCTCACTCTGTGGATAGGATAAGACTCAAATGCATTACAGCATCTAAGAGGGGCTATCAATACTGTTGCTGCTAGGATAAGGTCTGATGCTACCGGTCCTGTGTCTGTTTTCATGTTACCCCACTGGGCTGAAAGCAAGGCAAGAAAAATAGGGAAGGTGAATGTACTACTGAAAGCATAAGGGCTGAGGGAGAAGTACCTGCCAGTGTATCAGAAGTGGTTTTGTCTGACGAGCAACTGACAGCAACATCTGTCAAAGTAACTCAACTGACGGTCATTTCTGGAAAATTATGTTAATACGCAAAGATGTGTGTATGGAAGATAAAACATTCAGTTAGTTTTGTGGTTAAGATGATGTTTCCTCCTGTCAGCTCCCTAAGATTAATGGTTTTCAGTTTAAGTTCTCTCTTATACCATAAAAAGACAAAATACTCTGGACTTGGAATTTATTATTAGTTCAAGAGCAGGAAAATTTAACTAGCAAATTAAATAACAAATAACTAGAAAATTAACTAGCAAATTAATAATTAAAAAGTAAAATGCAGTCTTGTTGCAAGCACAATGTTGTTTTTAATTCAGACATTTAGCATCAGAAGCGATCAAGGAAATGAATAAATGATGAAAATTAAGAGATGAGAATGCTTAATCTATCAGAAACAAGATGAACAACAAACTGAAGCAAGTACTAATGAGCTCACCAAAACAAAGAATCTCCACAAGTCTTCTAGTCAGATCCAAATACTCTTTTAAGACGTCTTTTAGGTTACAAAACTCAAGGTAGCAAGTTATGCTACCCTTCTCCTGGTCTAGTCAAATTTAAATCTGAGGAACTACGTTATTGTTTTTAAAATTTCTTCCCATCTTCCAATCCCAACAAATTGAGAAATATAAAATATTTACTCATTAGTACTAGGTATACTTTTTATCATATGACCTTGCTTTCCTAGCTGACAAAATACAGCGTGTGGCAAGGATTTGAAAGGCATATTAGCCTTCTTTCAGATGGGGTAGGTATGAATGTAGCATATTCACTAAGGCTATTTTTTGGCATTTAAATACTCAGCACGAGATGCTGTGAAACAGAAAACACTTGTTACTGTTTAAGCTCACAGCACTCAAAGTTGTAAGTAAAAAAGTTGCAAGGGCTCAGAAATTTCAATATGCTTCTAACTGCATTCATCCTACAAGTTCTGTAAAGAGCTCCAGCTTATATCAGAGCTCAGATAAGAGCTCTAGTTGTATTAATTACTGAGCAGGCAGTTGCAGCTTCCTGGGCTTGCCACTTCTAATTCTTCTCAGCTGCCCAGAAATGAACACAACATGCAAGAACAGTTTAAATGACAGAAATGGATCTGCATATGCTGCTGAATTAGGAAGCCAATTTGCCTAAGCAGTAACAAACAAGGAGATAATAAGTCTTACTTCTGCAATGTTTTACTTCTTGTCTGGTATTTGAAGTGCCTCTAGGCCCTACCTAGGAATAAGGGGTTTAGTATTTATTTTAAAACTGTAAGCTTTCTAAAAGTAGAATAATAAGAATAAATACACATATGAAGTGCCTAAGTCTGAAGTCCTGTTAAATACCCCATGGTATGTTCCAACACATTTACTGGTAGGCAGCTTCAGAGTCTTCTCTCTATTTTGTTTCATTCATACCATACACTATCCAGCTATTTCAGTGGTTATTCAATAAAAATATTCTTTTTTACTATTTTTCTTGGTAGCCCTGTCCTTTGTGCATTACAAAATTGCACCATAATTTCCTATCCTGCTCTAGCAGAGCTAAATCTCTGAGTAGAGAATGTCCTGAATATCTTAAGTTTTAGGAGGAGTGAACACCTCTTTCAAAGGGAGCCCCAAAATTCATTTTGAAAATCCTGTCTTTCTGCAAACACAGCAAATAATTTATAGGACTCCTTCTCCCAACTGAGCATCTGAACATATTTTCCAAATCAGACAGAAAAGTGTAATGTGAAAGACTCAATAGAACTGAGAAAATTGATAATTTGTCATTTGTAAACAAGGTAGAACAACTAGAAAGAAGTTTTACTGTCAATACAAGAAGTTGTAAATTCAATACAAATAGAGACTAAGAGCATAATGAGAAAAACACAACTGATAAAGCAGAGACCTCCTCACTCTCTTCTGGTGTTCTGTTTTCTAATTTTAGGGGTCTGGGATAACTGTAAATGGGAAGAAACTTTTTCAACTCACTATAATGAGATTATTTACTACATAGAAATCATTAGTTAACATATAAATACCAGAAGACTATATAGTGTTAAGGAGCAGAGAGCTAGTAAAAGCAACTAAGTACCATACTGTTAGCTCACGAACTTTGATTTACTGGATGCAGTCTTTAAAAGACAAAGAAAAGATGTTATTTTGGTCTGTTGGATGCTGCCTAGCCCAAAGATTAGAATGATTCATTGCTTAAGCATCTATGATATATAGGGTAAAGGAGTTATCAGGGCATTCAATTTAGGTTATATATGCTGGAATCCTGTATAGTAAATCATTAGAATTTCTACAAACTCTAGATATTCTAATACAAACAGAATCAGCTCCAACATATAATCTTGTCAGGACACTACAGATACACTGAGACAGAAACTGGTTACCTACAGACCGCCAAGTATGGCCTGTTTATGTAATGGATGAACCGAGGACATTTCCCAGCAACACCCACTCACTCATTCTCACATATCACATATGCAATACATCAAAAGGACTAAGTGTTCAATGATCTTGGTATAATGAGCCAGAGTAAGTGGTAGGCTAGCAGCACTAACCCATGAGTAGAGGAGACTGCGGGGAGACCTGATTACGTCCTTTCAGTACCTAAAGGGGGCCTATAAGAAATACGGAAATAATCTTTTTAGTAGGGCCAGCTGTGATAGGACAAGGGGTAATGGTTTTAAACTAAAACAGGGTAGGTTTAGACTGGATATAAGGAGGAAATCTTTACAACAAGGGTGGTGAAACACTGGAATGGGTTGCCCAGAGAGGTGATGGCGGCCCCATCCCTAGGAACATTCAGGGCCAGGTTGGATGGGGCTCTGAGCAACCTGATCTAGTTAGTGGTGTCCCTGCTCACTGCAGGGGGGTTGGACTAGATGACCTCTAGGGGTCCCTTCCAACCCAAAACATTCTATGATTCTATGAGACACAAGTGTTTATTTGCTACTTGGGTCTCAGACCCCAGGCCATACTCCTAGTCTTAAATTGACAAATAGCATTACAGCTATGAGTATCTTCCAAAGATAGGAGCAGCCCATGTGTTCACCAGACTACTCAACTTCATTTAAAACTAAACAGCAATTTCAAGTCAGCGCTGAACTGTAAGCACCCATCCCTTCAAGGGAAATTAATAGTTGGATCTATGTAGGACTAAGAGCCATGTATAAATGAGATAAAACATTGACAGCTCAAGAATTAATCTGTGACAATCAGTAAATGCAGACACACTGTGTCTGTCTCAACAGTTAACTTGAATATCTTCAGTAAGTTACTTTACATCTTTCATTTTCCATGTTAAGACTGTGCTAGTATCTACCGCTAAAGCATGACAAGCTATGTAATAAACTGCAGTAAGAAAAGCGCATTAAATTCCTAATTGCGGCAGTTTTCTATATCAAGGGCTCCTTAACATCACTTAAACAGAATAGCAACATAATTTACAAACTGGATGCAGAAAACAAGTCACTTCTGTGACTTGTAACCCCAGCTCCTCTTTCCATCCCTGTTTGTCAGATGTTATGCCATCTCCAGCCAGTTTGCTTATAACAAAAGCTTCAGGGGGACAGAAACCTTTTAAAACACCATAAAAATGTACATTTAGCCCCACTGTTTGGAATGGTTGCTTAACCATATCAAAGCCTGTTAAAATGTAAAGCTTCATGTAATAGATTTAGCCTAAAGAAATTAATGAAAATATTTTTCTGAAGTTTGAGGTAACTAGAGGAAAATAACTGAATTATTTACAGCAAGGTACAACCATGAACTAAACATATTTGCTTTTCATATATTACAACTATTTATTATTACATTCAATAGTGATTCTTTTTCTTCCTATCTTTACTCCAGACCTTTAGAAAAAAAAATAAAAATAAAGGCTTGAATAATTGAAACATGGTTCTCTCTAGTTCCTCTCTCCATAAAAAAGCATTGAGGAAAAAACAAAAAAAAAGGAGAAAAAGAGAAGCCTGTGAAAAGTTTGAGAAAGAAATGGCTCAGAGATCGTGCCCACAATTAAGCTTAGGTCAAATAATGCTAAAACAGCTGACTAATCATATAACTTGAGCAACACGGACACTATTTCTGCAGGATGCTTACTAAACACCGCATCTGGACGAGTTATTCTAGAATCTATGGAAGATCCCATGTGTGAGCTCTTATCTAAGCTGCCTTTCACCATACCTTCCTTACCGTTTATTGCGCAGTTTCAGCTGTACATGGCAAAAGAGAACAACATGGCTGCATCAAATCAGCTCTGTGCAGGGTTAAGACCAAGCAGGGGTTTCTGCTTGGAATTGAACACAAATTTGACTTGTAAACAACTGATGTATGAAGAGGTCAGCTCTCCCCATTAACCCATTTGCTAGTTCTACCACATAATATAGTTTTCACTCTTCGGTCCCTATTTTCTTATTATACTCCATTCATGAGCAGTGAAAAGAAGGAAATTCGCAAACTGTAGGCCTAAGGAGACTGATTGACCATCTTCAGAAATATTTAGCCTGATAAGGATTTAAGCTTTATGTTTCTAGCAGGGCCCTTAGTAACATAGTAGCAATCTACCAAAAAAAAAAAAAAAAAGAAGTAAGAACACAGAGCCCCAAGGTAAAGGAGAGATAATAAATAATAAATATCTCATTGCCACGAATCCTGAAAGACCATCACACAGTAGTTACCATACTTGAAAAAGTCACCCAAAAAATAACATGCACACAAAAGCCCCAACCACAAGTTAAAAGACTGGGAAGAAGACTGCACTAAAATCTGTTTGTGTTCAAAAATATGCTAAATATTTGGATTAATTTCATTCGCTGCCTGATCCAGCAGTTGCAGTGATAAAGTCCAGATCTTTTGGGAAAATCCTTTTTTGCATCCAGAAGATACCTGAGGTTAACTAAAGTCTTCTCTCAAGTAATGTGTGTAAGTTTATTTATATCTACAGCATTATTGTAAGCTGAGTTTTTACAGAACACAGGAAAATCAGCACAGCTGATTACCATACCCTGAACTGTCCAGGTCATGAAAACCACTAAGATATTATTTATCTTTGAAATCAGTGTTTAGGCTACTGCTTACACAGTTACCTAAAGCAACAAGTTATCAGGCGAGCATATTATTCACTCCTGATGGCTTGCTTTTGACAGTGAAAGTATTTTTCATTCCCACTTCGGGATGTCAAGCAGTCCCTGCAAGGTACTATTTTTAAAGGAACTTTTAAAACAATTACTGTCAAGAGAAGAGTCACATAAAGCTACAGGGGCACAGCACAGGCACGTTCCAAAGGGTTTGAAGTGGCCAAACTTTATGTACACAGAAAGGCTAAACATTTCTTGTTTCTGGGTCACAGGCAATGGAGACCTTTGCCCTTCAAGCTATAGATCTCTTACGCAGGCAAATTACTTGCACCGCAATACTTCATAAACAACAGAAGCCCCGAGTGTCCCACCAGGCATTACAAATAGGGTGGGGTTACACTTGCCATGGATTTGATTTGGATGGAAATGAGCCTCCCTGGGAAGTCTGCTTAATCCTTTTAAATAATGCCAGAGCAATGGCATGATGATTCAGTTTTAGAACAGCAGATACTGATGCTGCTAAGTTCCTAAAACAACAAAGCTGGTATGAGTCACCATAAACATTCAATTCCGTTTTTTTCTTTTCCTTAAGTTAGAAGTATTACACAGAAGTTGAAAAGCAAAAATGTAACAGCTCCTCATCTCTAGTTTGTTTTTTGTTTGTTTTTTTTTTTTTTAGAGTGATTCTTCTTTTAGCTGAATTATTTCATTGCTTTCCCCTTATGTAGTCATAAATAAATGCTTAAAGTCCGATGTGGAAACAGATGAAGAACGCAAGTTAGAAAAGCAGCTTGTGTAGGTGTTTCCAATTCATACTGCCACTCATTTCTGAAGCATCATCTTAGTTTCATGCATTCAGTAGCCTAAAATATCTTACATTTTAAGTAGTAACTAGAAGCCCACACTTTCACTAGAAAGATACCAAAATGTTCAATAATTTTACTTAATTTCAATCCACACAGCTGATCAACTTGTGACTTAATATTCATTCTATGTATCTAAGTAACAGAGGAAAGTCTTGTCCAAGTATATGATTACATTTATAAAGCCCTTTGTGAGTAGTACAGCATTTAGCCTCAAGCTTTTCGGTACAAAACCTTCCCTCTCCTTTCACATACCTTTTCATCTTCAAGATCTTATGGCAGCTCCAACACTCGAGCAGTATATACAAACATAGCCTTGGCTGTAGGTATGGAAACTGATAGCTTTTGATTGGCACTAAGTTTTGGGGGTTTAATTCTAAAGAGAAGTACTTTTGAAACAGTGTAAGAAACCAATTTGGGGAAAAAACCCCAACAAACCAACAAATACATGATCATTCCATGGCAGGACTCCACTAAGTTGGGTAACATACTAGGCTTCAACAAAAGTTTGAGCTTTGTAAAATTCTTCACTTTTTGAACACTAATTTAACTTTGTGACATTCAACAGAAAATGAGTTCTCATGCTACTAAATTTAACAGCATTAAGTGATACCTGGTTTCTAAGTATGTCTTCTCATTGTATGAACATTAGTGTCAACAGCTTTACGCCAGAAATTTAAATAGATGCAATAAAATTAGACCCTGCAATAAGAAGTATCCCAGTCCCAAAAATCATTCCTTTAGATAAACTAAGTTTTGTGAAGTGTTACTTAGCATACTTTATCTTTAGAGCCCAGGTAGTCTTTAAGTCAATGAAGCTTCACTTTAAAAATTGTATGAACTAAATCTCTTTTGAAATAGACTCTTCTGAAATGAAGATGACATTTCTAACCAAGAAACATCTGGAAGAGTATGTACATCCCGCCACACACAACTGAGATCACTCATTTTTTTGGCTTCACTAAACCATAGGGGAAAAAGATGAGTAAGTTTGAACTGTTTAAAAACCAGGAGAGATAACAGAAGCCTTTGAAAGTAGCTGCAAAGCTGAGAAGAATAGACACTTTGCCCTCAGGAGTAAGGTAAGAAGTAATGGTCCTGTATGGTGGAATGGAAGATTCATGGCAGAAGTCTTCTACAAACCCATGAGCACCATCACAGACTGCTTGGAAAACCTAGAAAGCCTTCCACTCTGGCTGCTTTTAAGAGCACTGCTACACCAACTTCAGTGAAGTCTTCTAGAGGTGTAGTCTATCCTCTTGGAGTGACAAAGGATGTATTAATTCACCTAAAACTTCTTATAGCTAGCTATACTATCTAAAATAACCAGGAGGGTTTTATCCTAAATAAAGCAAATTAGGTTTAGCTAAAAATGAACAAAGCTTAGAATATATTAATAAGAATATAAAGCTTTAAAATAATTTGTTTCTTAAGATTCAATGCCACCACAAAACCACAATTACAAATTAACAGGATCTTTCAATGAAAAAGTTCATCAAGAAATGTATTTACTTTGCAAATTACCTGAATTTCCACAGCTTTGGACTATATGCCAGATTTCTTAAAACTCACCATAACTTTTGTTTCCTGCTGCTTTCTTAATGAACCAACAAATCCCACTCAGACACCAGCATGTCACACAACGCTCTAAAAGACTCCCATCTAATTCTGGTGAGATGACTTGTTTTTCTTGTTGCAGAGCCTATTTAGTCAGTGGTATGATACACAGCATTACCGTAGTTACATAAGATGCTGTAGCAGTGCTAGAAAAGCCAAGTTTAATTACCTCTAAATCAGTTTAATCCACACAAAACACTTCGGCATTTTCAGCTATTCGCAGCTCTTTTAGGAGACACCAGCTTTAAAACGCATGCCTAACCCATTTATTTCAGTTGTCTATTTACCAGCCACATTATATTTTACAACTGCTACCCAAATTGTCTGAAGCCCTCCTTACTAAATACTGAAGTGGGAGGTGTGGTTATCTGAGACTAGCCTTAAGAGTCCAAGAGACTTGAGTCACCCCTCCCTGACAAAGGGACTGCACTTTTCCTCACTGCCTCACAACTGCAGACCATATCAGAACTGTGAAGACAACTGGGTGTTTAAACAAAGTGAATGATTCTGGCACATTGATGTTCTGCTGCAGCGTTCATTTGTAAAAATTTAGTGTAGTGACAGTCTCTGTGTCCACTTTGGATCCATTGAAGGCTTACAGCGCATGTGATGCTTTTGTATGAGAACAGGATAGACCTTCCAAGTGATAGGCAATTTGTTTTCAGACAGTAAAAGGACATTATGCTTCATTGATTTATAATTACAGTGTCAAATACAAGCCACAAAATCCTACAGACCCGTAAAACTCACACTTTTCTTGCAGGTAAGAATTTTGATAGACTCCATACACTTTATCAGTGTTACTACTTCAGTTACAAATTAAATACAATTTAATATTTTAAGACACGACAAACAAGTATGTTCTACATCATATACTAGTCCCCGATGATATAGTAAGGATGGCACACATGGATACCAACAGACTATCAGATAAACATAACCTGAATCTTTGATCTTTTGCTTCTAGATTAATATTCTCGAAGCATTTTTAAATAACTAAAATGAGCACAGGCAAGGACAACACACAAGGAAGCAATTAAAGACCCAAGAATATTCTCTTCAGAGGCATTCTTTCATTTGATTCAGGATTTGTATATTGCAAATTGAACATGAGCAGGTATGTCTCACCAAGAAGCACTCACATGAGCAATTAAGGATCACTTGTTTCACTTCCTAGATGTGAAATTTGCCACACTTTCACCTAATTGTATTGCTCTACATAACATTTGCATAGAATCCATTACAAAAGTTAATAGTAATGCTTACTAAATTCTTTTAGAGATGAATTGTTTGCTGGGATAATATATTAAGATGAGAAATCTTGGGTTTCATTTTTTGTTTTTAATATTGAGTCTGTCCCTCCCCCTCCTTGCTGTAAATGCAAATACATTTGGACCGACTGTGGTGTTATCTTTTTCTGGTTAGTGGATTTTTTGATTGCACATAAACACCCCAGACTCTTAGTCTGGGTAAGATCTAGTAATAATAGCACTAAACCTGACAAAATAAGAGATTACACTTTACTTGTTTGTGATCTTTTTCACTGAGGTTTTCCAGGAATAGGTAGTTATCAGAAATCTAGGTGCACAGAAGAATATTCAATATAAATTCACACATCAACCCCCGCTCTGTTTAACCACCATAGCTGTGTTTGTTAATTAGATGCTAATCTGATAGATCTGCAGATGGGGGTGGGGAGGGAAATCAAACTAACACTTTCTGTGTCCTTACATCTAAAGCTCATTACTCACCATGAAGGAGAAAGATAGCCAAGCTAGAGATTACAAACTGGCACATTTACACATTTGAAACTGTATTTTCATAGTATGCTTTGTATTACTAAACCCACCAAGGATAGAATAGTACAGTAGTTACTTTGACATTCAGTTCCCAAATTTTTAATAAGAGTAGAAAACATAACCTTTTCTAGTGACTGTATTTTTACTCTGAGAAGAAAAAAAGGGCACTTTTCACAGGAAGATCTCATTTCATTTAATTTTTTTCTCTTCACTTATTCCATTGCTTTTCCTCAAGTTACTGATTCTCAGCTGAGGTATAGTTTCTTTCATTTGCTTCCCCAATTTCTGTCACTAAATCAAACCCCACACTGCAGACTAAAAGTAATTGGGGCACTTAAATCACATTAGAAAACATCTGCTACACCTATTCAAGATCCCTTTAAAGTAAACACTTATCAAGTACAACAATTGCCTGCATTTTCACCCAATCACCAAATCCCAAAGGATTAACATGACTTTTCACAGTTCTAGAAGTTACACTGGATCTCATTTTATCTACTCCTAATTCCAGAAATACACTCACTAATGAAAAAGCTATCAAAAGATAAAAATTGCTTTAAAAGTCTCTGCCACCTGTTTAAAACTGTTTTCCACTTGTAAAATCAAGTTTCTGTATGAACAATCAGTGTTAATATATTATACAGTGTTGGGAATCAGAAAAATGAGGACTTGTTTAGTGATCTGAAGTGGTTTCAGCAACAGCTGTCTAGCTAAAACAGTTATGCAGAGCAAGGTATTAAGCTTGATTAAGTGGTTTGAGGAAAGAAAATGTACACCAAACCGTAAAACAATGCATTTGTCTTAACATCAACAAAGCTATACTGATTTTCTTTGAAAATTGTCAGCATATATGTTCACTCCTGTTGATCTAGTTCCACATTATAGAAACATTACTCCTTCAGAAATGCCTACTTTTATCTTTTTTCCACATAAGATCATAAACAAATATACTTAAGATTACTTTTCCCTCCACTTTGCTTTTTCATGCAGTTCTCCCACCTAAAAGACTTTAAGTAGTAAACAAGCACTTAGACAAAAACCCAAACATTTGCTAAAGTACCATACATCACAAACTCACTGCCACAGAAATAAGAACTTTATAAATGAGTATAATAAAAACAGATCCCAAATACACATGCATGTGTGTTTCCTCAACAACCTACCAATTCCTTTCAAGCATTCCTAAGTTACTTTCCCATTCGTTACAGCAGAAACTTTACTTTCAAAAGAAATATTACCAAAATTAGTTTATCACATCACATTATTACCTTCAGGATTAAAACTCAGGTGATACAAAAGACTCTAAAACATCTTAAGTACTATTCAGTGGCTAAAGCAAGATCCTTTCAGGAAAAATAAAAATTGTCTAAAGCTTGGTTATTAGTTTGGGTATTTTTTTTTCTTCCAAAGCTAAAACTGTATTTTCTAGCAGTACTTTAACTGAAAGAATGATACAGGTTTTTCCTTTCCTGGCACCATAATTTCTCCAACAGATCATCGACTCTGTTCATCTTGATTTCATCTCATTCTTTTTTCTAGATCACTGGAACGTTAAACCACTAACAATAGGCAACATTTACATAAACCCTATTCCTCCAAAACTACAAGGAAATGGGAGTACCAATTCTGAAGCACACTTAAAGTGAAAGAACTAGAGTAATCCAGAACCATTTCTTTATCTCACTCCTACCTACAGCTCTCACACTGTACTGCCAAACCTCCACTACAATGTAAAAACAAGTTAAATTTTAGCTAAACACACTGACAAAAAGTCTTGTTAAACCACACTGCTGCTCAGAAAATAGAAGCCCAATTACATGGCTGCTGAAATGGAGGTAAAACAAGAGCCTTCCCACAGAAAAATAAACAATCCTTTAACATAGCCCTAGAGGGATATTAATAAATTTCTACATATATTGTAAAAACCAAAAACCACCCCCAAAACACTTACCCAAACTTCTGTAGAGGAGACGGGTGTATTAGTCCAGCTCTTAACCAACAGCTATGCAGGTTGACTAGCAGCTCCAGACTACCGATGGCTGAAGCCAGCTGACCACATCTGAGCAGCGTTACCTCATCAGCACCTGGGAATCAAGGGTCAGTGCCAACACCTGCATCTCTCTCGCTATGCTGCTCAGGATAAGCTCTCATTGACTGGGGTAGAAGATCCCATCGTGGATAGCCAGCTCCTGGAGGCCCTCTGGTATGGGACAAAGCTGATGGCTCAGGGTTGAAAGGCAAGCTTGCTTAATATTGTTACGACTTTTTACTTTGTTAGAAGATGCTGAAGCATTTCTTAACAGAGAAATCTGTGCAAAACTAGTAAGGCAAAAGAAAATTAAGGTGTTACTATTTAACTTTGACTTTTTATGCTCTTTTTTAAAAAATTAATTTTGTCATAATAATGATTTGGTCTAGTTTAAGCATGTGAAGGATGTTGCTGCTCAAATATGGACCCACTAGGAAATAATGCAAAGAAAATTCTGTAAAATATTATGTATGAGGGTAGTAGCCATTTGTCCTAGAGCCACCTCACAAACTGGTATGCAACTTGGAGATGAGTCCTCCTTGTTTATTGAGGCCACACAGAATTTAGACTCCACTGAGATTAAATATCTCATACAAATATTTGTGTAGTTTATCCGTATCCCTTGTTTCTCAAATTGCTGAATTGGCTTTGCAAGGCAGACACCAAGTACTAATTTTGTTATTTAGAGCCTCCACCTGCCCTGGAGTGTAGCACGCCCCTCTCTTCACTGAGGGGAGCTATTTCTTAATTGCCAGTTTTGCTATAACAATTTTGAAGCATGGCACTTAGTTACCAAAAAAAAAAAAATCACAATTTGGTAAAAGTGCTTGTCATGCTGTGTTAGAGTCTTTCTTAAATGCATTTAATTTCATTTCACAATGCCTGCAACTGTATCCCCCATGAGTCAGAACCACTACAGCACTGGGTTTTGCTCCAAAAGACATTTAGTCATGTACATAACTTTATCAGTTTTCTAGTTCGATTTGCTTTATTAGTTATGTTCTTGAGGTTAGAACTGAGCTCATACCTAGGAACTTTTGCTCTGCGAGAGCCTGGCTTTTGCCAAATATACTTGTCCAAAAGTGACACTTTAATATTGCCAGCTTTCATGTACTTGACTCTCAGCTTTTTAAGGTTAAGTAAAAGTAATGTACTTTGCAATGCTCCTTTATGGTATTATCCTTTCATGTTCTGCCACAGGCTTGTGCAAAGTCAGCAAAAACCAGGAAGCTTTTTGTGATCTGTACATTTTAAAGACATGAGAAAGCACTTGGACATCTAGTTAGACCATTTATGACGAAGCTACAGAACCGTGTTTTGTCAGTCTTGCAATACAGCCCCATAGGTGTTAGGTTAGGACCCTGCCTTCCAGAAGGCACTGAGGTTTAATTTGAAAACATCAGAATATAAAGGAAGCACCTGTGCCTGTAGTGGCACACCTAGGAAAAGAGGCATCTCAGCTGTATGAGATTGATACTTATCTCCTCCTGGTTTCTCAGTATTAGTTCAAGTAGCAATAGTTCTTTCCAAAGCTGTTCTGAGTCTTCCTTGTTAAGCAGTACTGTCTCCCACAAAATCAAAAATCTGTAGTATTTTTATCCCTGTGATGCATCTTATGTGCTGAATGAAACCCAAATGGCAGTGTGAGGGAAGAGTGCTTCCAGAGGGGTGCTGAATGTGCTTAAACACATGCTCTGTTTTCCTCACAGGATCTGCCCAAATCCTGTTACTGACATGTCAAGTGGGGAAAAACATTTGACAATGTAACTCTGTAGTAAGCCTTGCTTCTTAATTTTTGAACGTTTCATCACAAATGCTTCTGGACCCTATACAAGGGAAACATTTTTAATGCTTCCTTAAACTAACTAACATGTGTAGGTTCTTCTATTCAATCTGTAATTCAAAGGGCAATAAGGTTATTCTGTCACAAGTCAAAACCAGCTTTCCCAGGGACACAGACTCCTTCAGGTTTCCTCAGAACCTCATTTTCTTCCTGTCTTCTATCCAAGCAGCAAGTGCAACTCCCAACAAAACCACAAAATGGATGTGGTCTTAATGTAAAAATGAGTAGGGCTGACCATTTTCCCAGCATGCACCCCTCCCCCTCTCACAGTCCACTTCAGGTGGACGCGTGATGGTTCATTTTGTTGGGATCTCAGACCAACTCTGACACCCCCCCCCAATGGAATTATTATTTTCTAAGGATATTTAGTAGTAACATCTTCTAGAGGAAAACATTACATTCTTCCCTATTTTCATCTTGTCCTTGTAATAGCTTTTTGAAAATGTGATGGCTTGTGTGTTTTATTTTTAGGCAGAGTAATGCACACCACAGCTTTCTGTATATAGCTCTTGCTCCAGAAAGAGTCTCTCAGATATCTTGTAAACATGACTTGCAAGGGCAGAATGCAAAAAGCTATGAAGATTTAGGCTTAAGAAGACAAAAGCAATGGCAGGCATGGAAATAGCTTTCACACTTGTAAAAAAAAAAAAAAAGAAGGGGAGGGAATAATATTTTCTCCACATGTACAGAAAACAGGCAAGAAGCTGGAGATTTGCATTTGTCATTAGGAGTTTTCAATAGTAGGTTATAATTGAGCACTGAAATAGGTTGGAATATGGAGATACATGATGTGTGACACTGGGGATATTTAGGGCTAGGCAAGCATCTGTCAGGAATTAAGGAGGTTTAGCTGACATTGCTTATGGACAAGCATTGAGGCTTGTCAACTTTTAAAGTCTTTTGATTCTGTGCTTCCTCCCACTAACAGTTTTCAGTAAGTTGGAAACACCTCAAATTCTTCAGCTTAGTCTGATACCATGAAAAATAAAGGAAATTCCTGAATATTCTCCATATTCCCTATTAGTTCCCATATTTTACTCTTTCTTTTTTCCATTCAGAGATTTTTTTTAAGATTGGTTGCCTCCTGTACCATATGTTCTTCACAATAAATGTGATCTGAGGTACCTAATCTTTCAGGGAAATAAGATGGACAGAAAGATAATTGTGGAAGATTCAGTGAAAATTTCTACTTGTGAACACCAGCTATCAAAACCAGACTATTAAAATATTGTACTACCTTCTGAATCCAGTGTTAGACAACTGTACTCTCTTCTGACCCTCTCTGAAGGTGAACTTTGCCTGCACATGACAAAATTTAGCTTTAGATTGACCTAACCACGTGGCTGAGGCATCATCTGCAGGCCTTTCTGAAGCAATCAATACCTGTAGAAAGATCACTTTTCCTTCCATGAAAAAGATTTGCAAAGGGAAATTAGTGTTGTTCCAATATGCCAACCAAAAGAAATGGCTTTTCTTATTTGCAACTTTTAAGAGAGAATGTATAATTTTCTTGGTGGAATAAGGCTGTAAAATGAGACATAACTGATCTGTTGTTGAGAGCAACTTTCTGACATGCAAATTAAAAATCAAACAGTACATAATTAGCCACAGCCCAGAAGAATGACTAGGAGCATGAAAAAAGCTTTATATTGGAAATTACCAACCCAGAACATGACTATGACTGCAAAATACTTAAATAGCTGAGTTAATAATAAAAGAGTAGAAGTCCTTATTTCTCAGTCATATCTTATAAATGTAGGAAAATAATAAATAAAAATGTAACATAAAATGTTGTGCAAAGGATATTAATTTAATTAGAAGATTAAAAGAATTCACTTAACACTGCAGATTTTGGCAAATGAAAAATACAGTTGGTAATGCTGATCAGAAGGAGCTTTTCATTGTGTATTAACCCCTATGTTTTTAGTAAGAGTACTTGCTCTTGTTAACATAAGAGTGAAAAATTAGCCATGAATCCCCTGTGCTTACTTTGGGGGGTTGGACTCAATATCTCTCGAGATCCCTTTCAAACTCTACAATTCTGTGATTCTGTGAAATACTTCAGTGTGCCTTCAGCACTTTTGGGACTTCCCTTATGCATTCAAAAGTTCTATAATATTATGCACACCACTAAACAAGTGCATTTATATCATTATAGGTAAATATAGGTAAATATATTTTTTTAATCCTGACAAGAATTCTAGCTATATTCATCATTATTTCCCCGATTTTCCATATGGAAGGGTGTTGTGGTGGAAAGAACATGCTGACGACTCACAAGCACCATCTGGGCCAGTTGACATCTTTTCCTTCTGCAGGGAGGAAATTTTCTCTCTTTGGGAAGATGGACATTACCTAGACGTTACCTAGAAGCATTGTAGAATCTCGTAAAATCCATTTTAACCATGAGTCAATATTTTCAAAGAACACATTTTTTTAATAACACTGAGTCAGTCTTTGCCTAGAAATTTCAGTTCAGCTGTTGAGATGGGTATTTTTCACTCTTCTATTGTGAATAATGATTCATTTACCTTCCTAATACAATTCTATTTATCCCAAAGCTTTTCCAAATTTCTACCTGGAATATCTGAATACCTTATACCTTAAAGAAACGCTTTGACAAGGCAAGTTATTCCTAGGGATAACTGATATCTCAGGGACAAGAGAATTCTTCAGGATGTAAGAGCCTGTAGGAATGCTTTCTGCCCAGAGAGTGCTTTACTTGTCAAAATTGAGAGGCTGAAAAATGCATTGTGAAACTGTTCTGTTGTGTTTCTTCCAATCCAGGAAAATTACTAAGCAAGTTGTAATAATATGTCCCACACTAGTGTCTTTACATTACGTTTTAGACCTGTAAATTGGGGATTTAGCTTAGGAAAGTCCCACACCCCTTTACCTCCAAGATCTTATCTCCCTTGCTCTGTTTGCTCAATCCCTCAAATCACACTGCTGCACCTGTTTGGAAAGTCAAGCAGTAAACTGGGTCACTGAAAGAGCTCCAACTAACAAACAAAGAATATTAATTAACTAGAGAAATCACAGAATCATAGGACATTAGGAGTTGGAAGGGACCTTGAAAGATCACCCAGTCCAACTCCCCTGCCAAAGCAGGATCACCTCGATTAGGTCACACAGGAGCATATAAAATAATTGCTGTATGTGTATTTTAAGTGATTCTACATTAATTTTGAAAAAAAAAAAACAAACCCAAAACCAAAACAAAAAATAAATTGAAAATGCCACAAACAAACAAAAAAAAAATCCACAAACCAACTGCACAAACAACCCCCCCCCCCCCAAAAAAAAAAAAACCTAAAAAGGAGAAAACAGTTTAAGGAGAGAAATACATCTTCCTGTAATGAACAGATTCTTCTTTCAAAAGGGCAGCCTAGACAGCCGGAATGGTAATGGCACTAGGTTTTCCTTCTCCAAGTGCCTGAGCAGGTAAGAGGAACTATTCGGTATTTACACCAGGAAGTATTTAGTCTATAGTACACGAATTTCTCTGTAAACCATGGATTATTTTCTCAGTCAGAAAACAGATAGAAGCCTTATTCTAAATTTGCTGTTGGATGAAATCAATGTCAGAGAACATCACTCTCTGAATGGGAGCTAAACATGCAGAGCTACCAACTTCCTCAGTCCTGTTCCCTGGCTAGTTGACAGGGATGAAGAGCCTCAGAACGGAGTATTGCAACATGTGACAGAAA
>VXBZ01007194.1:53433-138384 GCA_013399135.1 Heliornis fulica
TCTCATAGTTCTCAATACTGTTGCAGATTTGGTTTAGGTCTTCTGTGGTACAGTGATGTTTCTTCATAACGGCTTGACTAACTACAGAGCTCAACTCTGCTTTCTTTTGGGACTGCACGGCTCAGAAGGTCATGGGTGTTTTGTGCTTGGCTAAATCTTAAATCGCTAATGTCAGTGAGGATGAAGGGAAGAACTGCAGCTGGTATGCCTTCCTTGTGTATGTTTCCAGGCAGGATCCCTCTATACATTCCATAAATGCTTTCAAAATCGGTTCCCATTAAACAAACCAGCATGTGCTTAGGGATTTCAGTAGCCGGCTAAAAGTAATTTTCTTCCAATCAAGTCAGTTTTAAAAGGGTATGTGTTTCCTCTATTATAAACATGCTGTTATGCTTTGGAAGACAAAGCCCTAGTTTTCCTCCCCCCACTGCTCCCTCCCCTTCTTCAGTATACCCCCTGCTCTGGAATGCAGGACTTTTTATTCATGTCTTCTTTCATTCCAGTTTTCAGAGTCATGCCATATTGGTGGGAACACTGAGACCAGGCAGCGTATCATAACTTCCACTTAACAACCACAGCTCAAAAGACACAGAAATACAGACTGCAGGACTGTGTTTCTTAGAACCAGGGAGTGTCAGAAAATATAACTTTTCTTCCCACTTCCTATGTTAAGCTCATATTGTAAAAAGAAAAAAAATAAGAAAAAAGACCCAGAACAAACCAATAACTATGTGATAATGAGTAGAATAATTAGTAGTGTAATGAATAGAATAAAATATTTTGCTACTTTACACTGTATGAACAGTTAACTTTTATTCTGGTGAAAATAAAATTAGTTTGAAATTATGAATTTTATAAAAACTTACATGGTCACACTGTACAATTGACACTTGTAAAAGTACACGGTAAAATAACTGAAAAGAGCATTTTGGAAATGGGATGCCTTTGAGTTATTACAGGTAGAGTTTGAAGGAAAACACAGGAAAACTTAACTTTTGTTTTTGTTTTCCATCTTTTTCTCATACCCTGTTTTTTATTCTTCACAGGCTTGCGATTTGGATGAGAACCATACCGCTCCCTGAATATGTATCTAATTTGGCCTGTAGTGTACACTGTAATATGTCCCAGCAGGAAGGTGTAAACACTGCCACAGAGAGTAAGAGAGGAAGTGTTGAACAGAGGATATGAAGTAACCCTTTTTATTTATGTTCTGGATCACAGTCACCTAAATACTCTTCACATTTAATAGAACTAATGATACGATACCTCTTACTAATATTAGTGTGGTGCACTGCCAACAGCTGGAGGCCAGTGCATTATCTGAGAGTTCAAGGACAAACTACCGAGTATAGTGCATTTGGGGACCAAGCTTATTAAACAGCTGTTAAGCAGCATCAGAGGAGTGAAATTATTTTGTGTACTTGTGCATTGCTTGAGGCTGAATTTTCAGTTTAAAAAAGAACTTACTTTATTTCAGATAGAATGTACATATATTCTTTTCTATTTGATAGATCTCATTCTGTTTGGATATACAGTGTAGGAAAGATTTTCATATCTATTTCTGATTTATCTGTCTACAGTTAATTTGCAGAATGGAAGTTAATTTTTTGCAAGACACATTGTTTGCATTTTTATTTATGTCATTGAAGTTGATAATTTTGAATTTAACAAATTCTTTTTATTTAGAACAAAAGTTTACCAAAGCAAGAATCGGTGACAAAACCTCAGTATTGAAACCTCAGTAATGGGACATGTATTGACAACCACAACTAAAATTTATACTTCTACAGGCATATTTTAGGAAAACAAAAAATCTCCTTTTCTGTTCCATATGCTTCCTGAACTGTTGCAATTGGGGTAGTTATGAAATAACTATCATTTACCTGCTCTTTCTACCACTCAGTTTCAATTGGTGAAGGATTCTCTACATCCTGCCAAAACCACTTTGCTGCTATTAAATTTAAGAGCCACTGGGGCCTTTTGAGGATTAAAGTAACTATGCAAGTACAAGGTCGTTAGGAAAACCTGGAATTTTCAGGTTAGTTGTTATTCCTTGTTAAGAAAGATATTTTTAAAAGTCTGTTTCAAGAGCCATAACACCTTATGTGCAGCAGTCCAAAACCAAATTTGGCTGTGTTACTGCTGAGTTAAAGGTACAACAGAATCTTGATTCCAGACATGAAAGCAATATGATGAGTACCAAAGTTTACGAAACTTCTGTGAATCTTTGTGAAAATTTTAATTAAAATTCATGAATTACAGGTTCTTTAATTCATCTGGCAACTCTGTAACAGGTCACAATTTCCTCCTGACAACATTTGCTTAGGTACACAATTGGCACTTATCCCCATTCTTAATGACAGGGGCAGGAAATGTCTGATTTCAATGAGCAGTTGCTAGCAGATGGTAATACTTCATCTAGTTTTCTAAAGAAACTGAGGCTGGAAGAACAATAGTCATGAACCCTCCTTAATCATCAGGTTGTCCCAGTTCTCACCAAGCCAGTAGCTAGTTTAAGGGATATTCCCATCTTCCTCTTCCCAAAACCTATGAGTCAGCAATTAAAGGAGCTATCACATTCTTCCATTCTGCAAACTAGGCAAAGGTCTTTACCTAATACTCACTGGAAGAACAGAGCTATACAAGTCA
Organism: Heliornis fulica; assembly: GCA_013399135.1. Taxonomy (NCBI): domain Eukaryota; kingdom Metazoa; phylum Chordata; class Aves; order Gruiformes; family Heliornithidae; genus Heliornis; species Heliornis fulica. Next base: position 56,083 of record VXBZ01007194.1, read on the forward strand.
GTAACATAAACATTCTCCTTGCTAGTAGATAAAATTAGTATGGGAAAAAATTACTATAGAAATTGATTTCAAAGTACTAGTAGCTGGTTTTAGATCTTATGAATTGCTATAGCGCTACCCTGAATAAACTGAATATTCCTTGAGTCAGATCTTATTTTTACCTATTCTTGATTCATTTCTTAATCAGTGAAACTCCTTGCCAGAATAAATGCTCTTTCTATATGGGGGAAGGTTTATAAAACTAAATAATCTAGCAGTGGAGTGAAAATACAGAATCTAACACATGCAAACCATGAGTTATTCTGTATCAAGATCTGAATTGTGTGTGAACTGTTTTATTTTATTACTAGCCTCTGCCACTATATAGCTAATTATTAGTGGTTACATAACCCTCTCACTACTCATCAGTTGAAAGATGTATTATACTTCTAACATAAGAAAAAAACCCTTAGAAATGGTAACAAAATCTGTTCCATTTTATAAGATAATAAGATATGATTGTATTATTAGGAACAGGTAGTTACATGAAAGAACCCAATGCTTAAGCTTAGTGATTCTTTTTGTGTAATGTATCACTTAGACCTTTGGTATTGACTCAAACTGAACTGAATTCTTTGGGTTGGATCATTCAGATGTGTTTGATCTACATTATCCTTCACTCGTAGGAAATAAGAGGAATCATGATGGACAGGAGTATTTGTTTTGGTTTAAGTTCTGATAAACAAAATTGGATCCAACTGGTAGAACATATTTCTGACATTTGGGATGAAAAATGCTCTACTCTTTGCTCGGCGTGAGATGGAGGTTATAATGATCTGCTTGACAACACAAAAAGCAGACATAGTGTCTGTCTTAAAGATCTTATAGATAGCTCAAAAATGCCAATCAATAAAGCATTTCTCCTTTACCAAAGAAACTTTTTAGTGCAAGTGGCCACCAACAAAACCCCAAGTCAAAAGCAATAAAATAATAACAAACTTACCGAAGGGTAATCCTATTAATAGTAAGGGGTAAACCTATATGGAGGATAACCCTATCACCATTAAGTGTTTGTATTTATATGACTCAGTGGAGAAAAGGAAAATTTGAGAATTCATATGAAACTGCAAGGATGAGGAATGTATTCCAAATATAAGAACAGCCTTCAGAGAGGCCCTAAGCAAAAAAAGGACTGTGTGAAAAAGGGATGGAAGGAGACCTGGTTGATGGAATGAGGGTAACAAGAAAGCACTACTGTGAACAAGAACAGATTTACATTTGGTTGAAACCTGAACAGGCCCTTAGAGATAAGGACTAAGTGCTCAGCAAAAAAAAAGTTAATGCTGAAAGTTAATCAAGATGTGAGTGCTGAATGTGGATATTAATTCAAACTGTTGCTGTGTCAGTGACCTGGAGATCAAGAAGGTAGAGGTGGGATAAGCTAGGTGCTTAGTGGCCAACAGTCACAGTCAATGCATTTATAAAATATGATATGGTTTTAGCACCTATTCTTATGGTATTATTTTAGGATGCTCCTGACATCTGTCCCCATTAATGGATCTACAGCTGACTTGTCCTTCGAAAGTCCACATCGCATCCTTGTTTACACCTGTGGGGTCTGCATGAAGCTCTAGCTGAGCTGACCTCAATGATGTGGGCTATACAGTACAGCTAGCAGGAACACTGTCAGTTTCTATCTACCATGTCGACATACATTTAACTCCAGCATTGTCTTTCAGAGGACTTGCCTGCCCTGGCTTATCAGCATTTGCACTGACATCGTACCTAGAGATGAACTAATGAGCTATTATTAATACCCTAAATCAGGCATCAATGAAGAATGTGTGCTGAATTTGGCTAAATGATGTCTTTATTAATGCTCTTGAAAGACACAATTGTTTTTTCTCATGTAAAACTATCAGCCTTGTGGGCTGTACTATCAAGTTATATGCATTTCCTTCCTTCATTAAGATGCTCTTATATCATAATGCCATGATGTGCAGCACATGGTTAGAACTAGATGATCTTTAAGGACACTTCCAACATAATCTAAATGTTCCTCACATCAAGTGGAAAAAAAACAGAACCAAATTATGACAAAAGCTAAATTCTCTCTTCCTCTTGGTTACCCTGAATATAATTATATCTTTAAGAGTCCAGTCAGCTGTGTCCAGCTGTTCTGTCAGGACACATCATTAGCAAATTCATTGCATCAGTAACAAAATATATCTGTTTTCTTTCATTATTTTAAAGAGTTTTGTACATGAAAGTAGGTTAAAATGTATAACTGTTAAAGAGCTTTTATTTCATGTGGTACAAAGTGTAAATATAAAAGAATGCTACGCTATTTAAAACCAATATTAAACTATTAAAAAAAAATATGTGGTGTGTGCTTAGACTTCTGAAAGAAAAAAACCCAAAAATCAAGTTTCCTTTTTCTGATTTCTCTTCTACATTCACACAGACTTAACAGGCATCTCCCTGAAAGTATTTTTGTCTAGATAAAAGAGTTTTACAGCTCTGGGGAAAAGAACCTTGCTATTGCTCTTAACTATCCCCTTGATACTTTCATAAAAATGTTAGACCAAACAGAATCTCTCCAGGAAATTCCTAAACTCTAACCTTTCGGGGTCAGAGAATGCAGCAGACAGTTTGTTGTCTTGAAGGGTGACCTCAGCGCAGTCCTACTCCAAACAAACTTTTAGATGTTATCTGGGTATTATCTCAGGGGAATTCAGTGCTAGCCCTTAGAGATCAACAGTAGCACTTTTTGTACCACTTTCTTCACTTTCTACAAAGTGAGGAAATGACTCTTGAATCCATATAAGTTTCAAGTATGTTGCAGTTATTGATTCTCTTAGAATAGCCCTAGTTATGCAAAAATTCTATATCAAAATGATTTTTTGAGAAGCTAAAATGTGCAATATTTCAGCCTTTCTAATGTGAATAATTCTGAAGCCAGAACAGGTTTTGTGCATATTTAGGATATCATAGGACTAAAAGAGATTTTCTGGGTAACCAAAAGCATTTCTGTTGTAATGCAGAACATGTTGTATGGGGATTTTTTTTTTAGGAAATTCCATCTTAAAAGTAGTTTTAAAGGCACCTTTCTCTTACTTCATATAAGCCATTATTAGATAGAATTTACTTCAGTGTGGTTAAATAGAACACAAAATAGAAAGCCTTGTAGAAATCACTGGCTTTGTTCTTTTATGAAAATAAGCTTCTATAGAAAAATGCCTAGTTTGAAATTTTTTTAAGATTCTGCCCACCAGATGTTATGTATTACTTATTATTCCATTAACATAAAAATATGTAAAAGAAATGTTGTCCATATATTTATCATTCTAAATAAAAATTAAAAGTATCTTGTAAAAGCCCTGTATAGAGAGGAAATTATTAAATAGGTTTGTTAAATATCTATCAAACTATAGTTTTAAGTTTGCATGAAAGCCTCTACTAGAATAATCTTAAAGTTCCACAATACTAATGTTTTCCTTTTGGTATAATTGAATATTCAGTCAACAAAAAAGGTTGTTATAGAGAGACTCCAGTGAATTCTTGGGACTTCTCAGGACAGGACACATTCCAAACTTTGATCAATCTCTTCTAGAAAAAATTACTCAGTGACATTTCTTGCTATTTTACCTACTATTTTCTCCCCGAAGACTGAAACTTAAAGATGTCTGTATTGCTCCAGCTGTAAAAGCACTTCTGTCAGTTTAAATTAGATAGACAGCTTCCTATAGTCAAGGGGCAGACTAATGCCATTAACCTTCAAGCTTTACAAGAACTTTTTGGTGTTCTGTTTTCAAATGGAATACATAGTAACTGGATGTGAAGATGATAAATGCCATGAAGAGTCAACAAAGTACAGAGTATTATTTGTGAGGGACTTTAGGGTTTTTTTCTAGGTTTTCATAATATTTTTAATACAAATATAAAATATTAAAAGCGTGCATTTACCAAGTAGTAGATTTTAAGGAGAAATATGTTCTTTGCAGTTTACTGTAACCTTATAAACCATAGAGTAGATGGGAGTAGTATTGAACTGTGTAAGAGAAACCTCTCTTGCATCTCTAAACCTTGCAGTATTTTGTAGTAGTGTTCTGGGATAAAGTTAATTTGCTTTCTGGTAGCTGGCATAGCAGTGAGTTTTGGATTTAGTATGAGAATAATGTTGATAACACATGGATGTTTTTAGTTGTTGCTAGGTAGTTTTCTTGCTTACACTAAGTCAAAAATTTTTTGGCTTCCCACACCCTGCCAGGTGCAGCAGAAGCTGGGAGAGCACTGCCAGGACAGCTGGTAAAGGCTGGCCCAAGGGATATTCCTGACCACATAATGCCATGCTCTGTGTATAATGGAAAGCTAGCCAGGAGGCAGGTTTGCTGCTCAGAAACATAATGGTCATCAGATTGTTTTATTTTTATTTCACCTGTGGTGAGCAATTGCATTTGTGCATCACCTTACATTTATTATTATTGTTTTCTTCCTTTGTTATCCTATCAAAATGTCTTCACCCCCACTCACAAGGTTTATTTACATTTTCGTGGCCATCCTCTTGAGGGGGATGTGTGAGTCAGTTGCTTCATGGTGCTTGGCTACTGGGTGGTGAAAAACCACAACAAGTAGTACAAAACATATCTGTGTCCCTGTGGCATTCTTTTCTTGGTAGCCAGACAGAAGGAAGTGGGAATCAAAACGACCTTTTCCTCCCTCCCCATTATAAGCTGTGTGCCTGAAACATACTGAACATGCCAGGAAGAGCCTGAATTATTTGGGCAGCAAGAAAATTTTCAATGTGGTAATTGCTGCAAAGTACTAGATAAGGTTATTACTCTTTCTTATGCCTTCAATAGCCTAATAAAGTTGCAGATCCTTTCCATCCATCATTTACAGATCTGCGTATCCTCATTAACAGACCATGTCTTAACAAGAATTTAGATTCAATGAACTGTTGCTGAAGATTTCTGGACCATACATTTAAGACTATTTTCATGCTACTAATGAAGTATTCTTGATCTGACTGTTTATCAGCCCACTGTTGCCACCAACAAAGCTATGCTGTACTGAAGATTATTAGTTATCAGTACACGGTAAGTGAACAATATTAGTAGTGAAAGGACAAGTAGAACACAGCAGTATAAGTACTGTTTCATTCTAAAGACGGCATGAACCAAAATTCTGTGACTAAAAAACTCTTTTGCAAGTGTTTAAGAAGCATATATTAAAAAGAGCAAATGTTTCCAAGTTGGAAATACTTTCTTCTAAGAATGAACAACTGGTGAAGTTCTTATCCTTTTATCTTAAGACTGGTCTCTGCACTATTTTCTTTCTCTCTACACTTAAGGGTCTCACTGATGAGCACATCATTCATTTTATGGAATGAAGTTAGGAAATCATAACAATCTGATAGAACAAATAAATGATTGTCACTAGAGCCCCAAAATAAACATAACTTTATTCCATTCAATTTACTTATTATTCCATTACCATAAAAAATATGTAAAAAAAAAAGCTTGGCCCATGTATTTATAATTCTAAATAAAAATAAAATGATGGTTTTTTGGTCACTAGAGCCTAAAAAGACAATCTGAATCAAGCAAGAATCATGAATTCTCACTTCTTTACAGAATGATACATAAATCTAATTTCTATTTGTAGCTTCTGCCCATTTCTCTGTGTGGATAAGCTTGACTTCAAAACTTAAGTCTTAACCACTTAACCATTGTTACCTTGTACTCTGTACAGCTGTAGCCTCTACATTCCAGTTATCCACTGTAGAATTTCTTGTTGAACATTGTCAGTTTAGTGGAAATGAGAAAAAACTCTTCCACAGACAACAGTACTAGGCCTCAAGTTTTAGTAGCACAGCTTTTGTTATCTTGCTGCCTTTAGCTGAAGACCTTTGGCACTAGACCTCAAGACCTGTTTGCTTTTGTGACATTCTCTCTGGCATTAGCAAAGGTGTGGGGTTGAGGTTTTTTCTACCCCAGAAGTTTAAATAGTTGGGATGGAAACTGTACTTTTAATGATCTATATGTTTGTCATTAGAACAGAGATTAAAAGGCTGAAAGAACCGAAAGTTCAATTCAGGTCTTTCAGGTTTCGTTTTTCTCAGTTAAAATAGTGTATTGAGCGTGTATTGAGTTAGGCACAGAGCTGCTCAGCACTGTAGCATCAAGCTTGCTTGGTTTTTATTTTTCAATCTAGTCTTCAGTTCCTTTCTAAATATTAGGCAGGAAAACCAGCAGAACCAGAGACTGGTTGTGTACCTGCAAAGTCACAGTTCCCTGCCATAGCCACAAGACCATTGTTCCTAATAAGGAACTACAACAGTCACTGTGCTTGTGGTTCTGTAAAGTAAGATTTTTACCTTCTAATTTAATGTTATTCTGTACTTTTGAATAGGGGTTTGTATTTGGTTTATGATTTTTCCCTCATATTTTTTGTTTCAGAGAGACTGCTCAAAAAGTTCTGTTTCAAAAGAAAACATTTATTGTAAATGGTATATAGTACATCTAGAAATAAAAAAGCAGTCTCTCACACTTCATTATTATGATATTTCAAAGACATTACCAGTATTAAACAAAGTGCATATAGCCTTTCAAAAAACAATATTTTTTAAAATCTTTATATAACAGATGTCAAATATTCTTTGCATGCCTAAATTCTGGCTACATTATATTAATTCTAAAGGCTGCATCTCCTAAGGTAGACAGGAAGTGATCAGTGACTTGACATCAATACATGTTTTGTTCTTCATTTACTGATGCTAACAATTATGCTCTATAATTTGTAATTTTACTTAAAAAATGGCAGGTTTTCCAAATACAAAACTTTGTTATGAGAATTTTCCTAGATGCTCATCTGTTAGTATCAAATGAATAACACTAAAAGTGCCCATTAAAATAACAGAGCTGAATTTTTGATCAGTTAAATATTTAGACAGCTCAGTTGTACACTAAAAGTCTACATTTACCAAGTCAGTACACAGTGATATCTGAAATAATAAAAGGGTAAAAGGCATTATCTTAAACCCTCTTACATGGTAACTGTTGGGAAGAGAGCTGTCTTTTTAAGTAAAGGCAGCTGACCATGAGGCACTTTTAGTGCAACAGAAATATAGCTGGGTTTGGTCCATACTGAAAGTATATTCTGAGTTAATTGAGTTTGCCTGTAAGCAAACATCTGTAATTCTCTTGCTAACCAAAGCAGGAATTTTTATGTGTCTCACATATTATCAGTAATCTTGAACGGAATGTCTTTACAGCTACGTAATCTACAAGAAGTGCCAGAGAAGCCTGTCCTTTTGCCCTCTTATTTATACCTGATTGCTTTGGAATCATTACTGACTAATGATACTAAAAACTGTGGTAGGTCAAACTGATACAAAGGCATTCTGATGCCTCTTTAAAAACAATTTACAGATTACCCTCAAATCCCTCATAATTTCTTCAAGTAAAGGCCACAATGAATTTCAGAAGAAATGAAACACAACAAATGCATTTAGCGGAATTAAGAAATCGACTCAAGCATTTGCTATTCAAATGGCTATTCAGGCTACAAATACATGTCTGCTTTCAAAGGAGGAAATCAAAAGTCCTGAAAGAGAACTAGTAACTACATAAAACATATCCTCAGTAAAAAAAGCATCATTTTAATTTCTGAATTACTTTGCAGTCCAAGTCTGAACAGGGCTTTGATGTTCTATGTAGTCTGTAGAAATATAATGTAGTTTCCATACTTACTCATTTTACTATCTTGAGTAAAAGAAGTGACTTATTACACAGAACAGAAACCCAGATGCTTCCATGTTATGCAAATGGGTTTCCTGAAGTTCTCTACGTTCAGCACCCTTTCTTTTTGTTTGTTTGATCCTAAAATGTCCCAGAATACCAGAAAGGTCATCAGCGCACAAACTTGACTAACACGTTTATACCCAACACATTCCAAGTGCTGTTGGATACTTTTTTCTCTAAGAGGAGTACAAACAAGCAACACAATTTACATACAGTTCATTATGTTACCTGTTATGGTCAATACATGCAGCGATTATGCTGATCTCTGTTAATAGAAGAGCAAGTAACCAGTAGTATGCTCCAAGTTCACTTCAAGCTTTCCCAAAAATAAGGTACATACTTGCATAAATGTAAGCACATAATGTCTGTACACCAAATTTATACTGGACTGTTATTTGCTGAATTAACTATGTTATCCAGTTACAGATTTATTTCATTTACATATGTTTGCACATTTTTTCATGAAAGAAGATGATACTTCATATAGTATAAAATTATTACAATATGAGATAGCATCACTCAGTATTATGTAATGTTTGACTGTAGAGTTATGTTCATAAAGAGTAGAAAAATATTTATTTGCTGTAGGAGCATAACTCTAAAGCTAGACTGTCAACAATAGTGCTTAATAGAAGCCTATTCTATAAAATCAATGTAAGCATATTCTATAAAAGGTGCATTTGTATATTATTTGTATATATTTATATATTGTATATGCATTCATATATTAATGCAGAAAACCACTGTTTCACTTATTATGTAAATCAATGACGCTACATACATAAAAATTAATTATAAACTGCATAAGTCATATGATATATGTGATATATAGATATGCTTTATGCGGGCTACAGCCTGTGTTAAATACATCTCCTTGGATTTTGACTAATATAAGAGGTATGTGGGTCAGAAAATGTCAGTTATGCTTGGTATTTATTATGATATTCACTGGTGGGAGCTTTTACCAAAATCAAGGAATTCTTCTGATCATTAAATCTCCCTTTTCTTTCATATGTTGACCCTGGGAATCCCTAAGCACTATTTGTGTCTTGTTATCTAATGAATAATGTTTATTTAAGTAAGCTTCATTTGGGAACTATTCACTTCAACAGATTTGGATCAAGCTATATAATATATTAATATATTATATTTATATACTCTAAACTATATAGTATATTGTATGTCATCTATGATACAGGGATCAGGGAAAGAGAGCAAAAAATAACTGTAGCTGCTAGACAACAGGGAAGGCATAGAATCATAGAATCACAGACTGGTTTGTGTTGGAAGGGTCCTCAAAGATCATCTAGTTCCAACCCTCTGCCATGGGCAGGGACACCGTCACTAGCCCAGGTTGTCCAAACCAAAGCTAAGTATTGTTACATTCCACAAAAATTAATTTTTAAAACAAGTCAGAAATTGGACGAGAAATGGATACATAAGGAGTTCTATCAAACAGAAGGAGACGCACAATCATCAAGAAAACCCCTTCATTCTGCCTTGCCCATTGCTAATGACTAGGCTGCTCTGCTGGCATGTGAGTTGTCTCTGGGTAGACACAGTAAACACATCTTGGAGCCACAGGTAAGCTTCACCTGAAGAGATCATCCGGAAAGCTGTCATACGACATCCCACTGACTCGGTATGACCTCTGCTGGCCAGAGTCCTACGTTTGCAGAAAGCAAATGTGCAACTCAAACGGAACCTAAAGGCCTATATACTGGTCATATACATTAGCTCGGTCAATTAATACCCCATATATTTGTAACGAACTTCTGAACTCAGATGAAAATTAATGGCACTCACTGATTTTGAGTGTGAAAAAGCTTTTAGTAAAATTTTTTACCAAATCCAATCTGGAAAAAGCGCATTTTTAAAAATAGAATATGCTCAGCAAGTAAATGCAGTAGAGTATCTGTACACACATTCAGAACCAGAAATTTGGTAAACAAACATAAGGAGTGTAGAAATTTACGGCCACTCTCAATAAAAGATTAAACAGGACTACTGTGTTTTTAATTGTCAGTAAATAAAATTATCTCTTCTACTTAGATACATACTCCTTTCACCAGGACTGAAGCATATACCCTATGCTTTTGGTGTAGGTGTTTTGAGGACAAAAAATGTTTGCCTTTTCCTTTTCTCCTTCAAATCTGTGTATGTTTAAGATATTTTGGGGCTGTGAATAACCATGTGAAGTCACTTCATAGGGAAATTATATGCTTCTTGAAATTTTACTGATAGTAAATAATAGCCAAAATAATGGTAATTGTGCCTCCTTCATTGTCACACAGTATTTAATATTTTAGCTGGCAAGTGTGATCAGGTCCAGGCAAAAGCTAAAGGAATGTTTCAGCTATGGACCACAAAGAAAATTGCTTTGACATCAAAGTCCAAGCTTATGGATTTTCCATCCTTTGACTCTTTCCTGATTTTAGGAATAATTGGTGAAAGAATAAGCAAAGCAGTAAAAGACATTACATGAGCCAGCAGTGTGCTCTTGCAGCTCGGAAGGCCAATGGTATCCTGGGCTCCATCAGAAGAGGGATGGCAAGCAGGGACAGGGAGGTGATTGTCCCTATGAATCCCTAGATTCATAGAAAAGTTAGAGAAAGATCACAAAGGGCCAAGCTGTATGTTTAAAAATGTTTTGGTTGAACTTTACTTCAAAATTTCAGTATTAAGCTCTACTCTGAGGGCTCCTAAAATCACTGAATGTGACAGCCTCTGAGAGTAAAGAAAGCTACGCACTGAAAAATTGGGGGTTCTGTACACCTAGAAATGTCCAACATTTAATTGACCAAGCAGTTGCTTATGAGGTGGGAAAAGAACTCAGTAAGCTTGTAGTTGTATTTAATCACCAGGTAAAGATCTTCTTTGGCTAATAGGAAGCTGAAAGGGCAGACTGTGAGCGTATTTTGACTGCTGTGCTAAGTCTGGGTTGTGTAATCTCACTGAGTTTTTGTGCATTAGGCACAACTGCCATTTGTAATGAGAAAAGCTCTTTGGTGTCCTTATTATACCTCACATAATCACTCGGTGCTTGTCCTGTTGCAGTATCTCCACAAGCATGGAAAGTTATGATCCTGATATACACTGGCACAGCTGTTTCATATAGGTAACAGAACACAAAAACACACACACTCAAGTTTTAGGATATGCAAGGAAAGAGAAAATTAAGGCTCTTGAAAAGTGTAGATTGGCTGCTGGCATGACAGAAAGCTTCTGCTGCTATCTCCTTGCTATTGTTGATACTCACAACAGCTAGATTAAATTTTATAAATTAATTAATAAAATATTGAGAAATCAAAATCTTGATAATATGATGAATATATTTTATTAGTAAAAGAACTCAACAGTTACTACACGGAAAGAAGAATATGAGCCTACAGCTGACTGATCCTTCTGCAGCAGCTAATGGGGTTACATTTTTGTAGTGGAACTCTAAAGAATGTGATTACTTTAAAGTAATCTTGGAACAGAGAGACATTATTCTCACAGTTACGCTATCCAACAGCTCAGTCCTTAGTGTAATAAATAATACTTCTTTTCAGTCGCCGCTAAAATTAGCTTAGTCATGGTTTCCAACTAATACATCTCAACTACATGCAAGCATAATTATGTTGGTTGATGTAATGTAAATTATAGCACTCATAAAAATAGTTATGGTTTTGTAGCTTGATATCAAACATAAAATCTTTTTACTGTTTGATAATAAACCTAATTAATGCAACCATTTTTCCCAAGAGGAGGGGATATGCCAGTACACAAAAAACTGTCAATACAATGTATCACTGCATCCACAGGAGAGCAATCTACGATGTATGTTATGATGTCATAAAGTTAGATAAGCACATGAGGTGTTCAGGTCAACTCCTTAGAAATTTTGTCTTCTGTCTGAGCACTGTTTATGAAAGATGTTTTTATCAGGCATAATGAAATAGTCACATATGATGAACACCCAAAACCCCATGCTGAGCACACTTCAATAAAAATTAATGAAATTAGAGAATTTTACTTATTCAAAATAACTCCCTGGCAAATAGAAAACAAGACATTGAACCTAGTGTAGATATTTAAGAGTCCATAGAATGTTTCCTAATGAGAAATTAAAACATTCTGTGGTTTTCCAAGAATCAGAATGATCTTATGACTTTTATAGTTGTTTGGTATCCTAAGAAGAAAGGCCAATCAAGACGTCATTAATGCATTTTATTATTTAAGGACCTGAAGAAACCAAGTTTATAATACAAGCATTGCACTGATAATTGCATACCCTTTTGTCACTAGGACTCTCCTGGCATCTTTCTGTTTGTAGTACTTGAGTGTTTCTCAGTAAGTGCCCATCTGGCACTGGTAGGACCCCAGCCATTACAAAAAAATACACCTCCATTAGCAATCTCTCACTGTTACACACAGATCCTTATAAACAGACACAATGAATAGGACTGGCTATGAAATCCAGGACAATATGTTCCTTTCACTTTTTAATAAATGTTGTGATAAGGCTGATCTATAAATCACTGCCTTCATTTTCTCTTTGCTGCAAGGCCACCCCACTTTTATAAATAACATTTAAATCAGCATAGAGAAAGGTGCTTTAAAAATATATTATCAGTACTCCTTTAGTTTCATTTTCAGAGCTGTCTGTAACACAGATTCTATCTGAACTACTGACCTTCCCCCATAACAATGAGTGCAATGTTTCGTGTCAGTGCTACAAGAAGTTTGAATTCCTTCTAATAACAACAGCTCTGACTTTTCATTTCAAACATATTTCAGAATCTGAACTTCATGTTCCTACTTGAAAACCTAAGTAATGTGAACAAATCTCTTCCTATTCTGTGGGGACTGGGATTTATGATAAAAGAAAAACAGGCACTAGGAGCAATGTGTGCTCCACGCGTAAAAAGGGAACAGTCAGCTAAACCAGTGTAGTGATGGAAAACAGAGTGGCCTTTGATAGATGTGTAAGTATATATTTCTTCATCAGGAGAAAAGGAAACATTCTGGAGTTGCAGAAAGATCTGTAAGCTCTAGCACTAAAACTTGTTTCAGCTCAATACACATCAGGAATGCAGTGTACTAATAAACTGTAAAAAGAGATGGAGGAACAAAGGGAAAAACAAGGTCTAAGTTTACTTCCAAAGGATATAGACAAATTTTGTTTAAACTCTGACATACTTCTCAGTTTGTTTGTGGCCAAATATGTCACAATATTTTACCAAGACCCTCCAAAGAAGTATAAAGATTATTATTCATTTAACTAAAATGTCATGGAAAATTAATCTTTTAACTTAAAGCTTTCTGTAATTTCAGTCTCATGACTTATTTCCACAGAAGAATATCTAAAGTCTCAGAATTACCTAGGTAATTAAATCCTATCTAGGCAAATCATTACCTTTTTGACAATGTGCCTAAAATATCTCAGCTTTCTGTTGTTGACATAAGCTTTAAAGTTGTTCTCTACATCATTTTTTTCATTGTCAATGAGTGCTTCCTATGTGAAGTTGTTTTTTAAGATATGTGAACTTAAAAGAAGGTTTTTAGCAATTAACATCTACTTTTAGCTTAAGAGTATTCAGGAAATATTTCATAATGACTGTTTCAGAGAGGTAAACACTTGATTTCAACATGAAAAAAATGAAAAGGTAAAAACATTAAACCTAACCACTGTTCATCCTTTCAAAACACAGATACTTGGAGGCAACAACACTTAAACACTTGTGACTGCCAAATTAGTTTATAGATATAAGATTAAAGCATGTTCAAACTTGATGCTGTTGAATTCAAATTGTTCTGCAAAATAATTCCTTACCTGTTTTCTGACATCTTGAACATGTCCATTGCAGAAGCTTAGTTACTGATCTGTATTTTTGTCATTTTGAGTGGATATCATGGAAAAATATTTACCCTGTATATGCCTTGTTTGGCACCAAGTAAAAACTGTAAGAACTGTTCAGATGGTAAATTGTGATACAGCTATTTTCTTTGAGATGATATTGTACCTGATATTTGGTTCTGTATCTATGATTTAAAGAATATCCTGAGATCATCTAATGTGGACTAAGATTGGTTGCACAACTATTTTAGAATTCTATGGGTCAAGTATTTTCTACTCAAAACGCTGCTATGAAGGGTCCAAGGCATTTGATACTGTTTCCCATGACACCCTGATAACAAAGCTGAGAAAGTGTGGGATAGATGAGTGGATGGTGAGGTTGGTCAAGAACTGGCTGCTGGGCTGGGCGCAGAGGGTGGTGATCAGTGGAGCAGAGTCCGGCTGGAGACCTGTGACTAGTGGTGTTCGCCAGGGATTGGTGTTGGGTCTGGTCTTGTTTAACATCTTCATCTATAAACTTGATGAGGGAATAGTGTCCACCCTCAGCAAGTAGCCAATGATACAAAGCTGGGAGGAGTTGAGGACATGCAGGATGCCGCACTGCCATTCAGTGAGACCTGGCCAGGCTGGAGAGCTGGGCACTGAGGAACCAGATGAGGTTCAGTAAAAGAAAGTGTAGGGTCTGGCACCTGGGAAGGAACAACTGCAGGTATCAGTACAGGCTGGGGAACGACCTGCTGGAGGGGAGCTCTGCAGAAAAGATCCTGGGGGTCCTGATGGATGACAGGTTGGCCATGAGCCAGCAGTGTGTTCTTGTGGCCAAGAAGGCCAATGGGAACCTGGGGTGTATTAAAAGGAGAGTAGCCAGCAGGTCAAAGGAGGTGATTCTCCCCCTCTACTCTGCCCTGGTCAGGCCTTACCTGCAGTACTGTGCCCAGTTCTGGGCTCCCCGGTACAAAAAAGACAGGGATCTCCTGAAGAGAGTCCAGTGGAGGCCACAAAGATGATTAAGGTCTTGGAGCATCTCCCCTGTGAGGAAAGGCTGAGTGAGCTGGGGTTGTTCAGCCTTGAGAAAACAAGACTGAGAGGGGATCTCATCAGTGTTTATAAATATTTGAAGTGTAGGAGACAAAGGGAGATGACCAACCTCTCTTCAGTGGCCTGTGGGGACAGGACAAGGGGCAGTGGTCACAATTTGGACCAGGAAGTTCCGCACCAATGTGAGAAAGAACTTCTTCACAGTGAGGGTGACGGAGCACTGGAATAGGCTGCCCAGGGTGGTTGTGGAGTCTCCTTCTATGGAGATATTCAAGACCTGTCTGGATGCCTACATGTGTGACCTGCTCTAGGGAACCTGCTTTGGCAGGGGCGTTGGACTCGATGATCTCTCAAGGTCCCTTCCAACCCCTACAATTCTGTGTTTCCTGAACATGGCCTGTTTCCATTTTGTATTTAGAGACTGCTTTTTGATAAATTTTACAGAATAAACAAGGAAGTTTAATTTCTTGGACCTCCAGATCTTGTTATAGCCTGTGCTTTCTTAGATAGTTGTATATTATACATACTGTAATTTTAAAATTTAACTTTGCAGAAAGAGAACAATTTGTCTGAGTAAGAAAGGATACCCGGACTAACAAAAATTTCGAATAGAGATTGAAGTTGCACGACTTAAGAAACTTTCAGCATTCTATCTACATGAATACTCCCTAGATTTTTCTTTCTGTTTATGAAAGACTAGCCAAAATTTCAGCAACAACAAACTCCCAGCTATGTAGGTCACTCTACTCTCAATTATATCAAAACAATCCAAATGTAACTAGATGAGATCACAGGTTAAAAAAAAAAAAAAAAGTAAAGAAAAGCAAGCAGGATCTAAATTATTACTTCCAGATAAGGAAATTCCTGAACATTATTCCCCTAAATTTTAGACCTGGAGATATGACCTCTTCCTATTTGAGGAAAGAATGATTATTTCTTAGAAATATTATCTGGCCTGGTTTAATATCAGCTATGTTCTTCAGCTAGAAAACACTCTGCTGTGAGGGAAGTCTAAAAATGTGTTACTGCCTCAAACCCAAACGTTATGTTAAGTAAGAATGCACAGTATTTCAGTAATTCCTTTTCAGCATACCCCTCATTTCTGACTCCTACAAGCAGAGTTTTCTTGAAGGAAACCAAACATCTTCTGATATTTTAGGGCATGTACATATAATCATAGAACCATAGAATCACTTGGGTTGGAAGAGTTCACATTAGTTATATGATGAATATCCCACATAATTAGCCATAGGCCCATTTAGAAACCTCAATGTGTTTAAGAAATTGATTTAATCTCTCGCAGGTTATTTACAAATGGTTGTCCACTTCATACCTGACATGGGAGGATACACATGAAAGCCAGGCTCAACAAACAAATGTGCAAAATTAATATTAATGCAGACTGATGAATATTTTAATCACTCTTGAATATATCAGCCTTGACAGGCAGGATATTTTTGCAGATATCGAAAATTATCGTGCACTTTAATTACTTCCTATGTCTCCTTTTTTTTTGTCTCTCAAAACATTTTAATGGCTGAATGCAATGCCTTTTGGCTTTTATTCAGAAGCTTGAAATAATCCAGAAATTTATTTATAAAATTTGACAACTTGTCTCCTTATAACCCATGAAAGGACTGGATTTGGCAAAATGATCTGAAGAATTAGCTTTCCCTAGATAAACAACAAGATGCCTGCCACCTAAGAAAATCCCCCTGGGAAGACAGACTTTCTTTAAGCAAGACAGAACAATGCTGTTTTGACTACCATAATGTAATGGCCCAGGTCAAGGTATCTGTTAAAACAGGAGTGAGTGCACACTCTTTTTTAGCTGTCTTAGCACAGGATGTGATCTGGTGTCTAGAAATAACTTTTAAACTGGAATAAAATCTTATTTTTCACAGATTGACAAATTATATGTGAATGAAGTGTTTCCATGTGCAGTGGAAACTGTGTGCTCATTTTTTTTACAATGTATTTCCCCAAAGGATAAACGTCTGAAAGCAATTTTCTTTAAGAACAAACCCCAGATATTTTTAGAGGTTCATGTTTAAAATGTTTGCTTCAATTTAATAACTGTACTGATAAATCTTGAACATGCTGCTAGCTCTGCTTCGTTATTTACGTAAATAGTATATGTCAACAAAATATGTTAAGATCATGAGAAAAAGCTAAATGGTACTACAGCAGATTTTACACTGCTCATAACTCTCTTGGGTCTCTAAATCAAAGTTGCTAATGTAAGACAACATCTCAGTTTGCCTGAATCTTCTATGACACAACTATCAGAAAATATAGATATAAGGAATAATTCCCTACGTGCTAGGCATTCCACAATGACAGTGGAGCATTCAATCAGACAGACTAGTATTGTTTTACATGATAAAAAGTATATACACTTAATTCTGTATTTAATTAATCTGGGAAAATATACAGTAGAATATTACTTCACATATAACTTATTTTTTCACTAAGGATTGTTGTGATCTTAAAGGGTCTAAGAACCTTCAGATTAAGTTTTATATCTTGCAAGTATTTTAGCATAATGCAGTTAATTTTTAAACATGTCAATATTGTTATTGTTTCTAAATTATTATTTTATTTTAAAGAAACACCATTAATACTTATAAATTCTGAAAATGAAAGACAAAAATGCTTTAATACACATTTCAGTAATTTTAAAAAATCAGTATTTTTATACAGAATAATGTTGACAATTGGCTCTTCTAAGAGTTTCAATAGTAGTCCACAAACTCTTGAAAATCTTGAATGTGTCTATTCTGACCCCTGAACAAGACTGGGTTTAGTTAGCTGATCTGAAGAATCAGCTTCTTCTAGAAAAAAGGTGCCTGCTACCTAAAAAAATCCTCCTGGGGAGATGGAATTTCTTTAAGCAAAAGTTAGAACAATTCTAGCTCAATACGATGACTCAGCTTGAGGTATCCGTTAAAAGAGAAGCAAGTACACAGTTCTTGTCTTCTTCGGTTTTTGATCTAATATGAAAATATGTCTGTGAATAAACACATACCTTTCAAAACTGATGCCACATTGGAATTTTTCACCCTACAACCAGATTCAATTCACATTTTAATTCCTACTGTTACCAGAGTCTCATTCTAGATTTGTAATCCATCACTGAAAGCTCTTAACATTACAGTATTTTGGGGATGTTTTGATAGCTGTACATTTCAAAAGTCCTAGTGACACTGCTACTGGCAGTTCTTGCCAAGAATTCAGTGGGAAGTTGGCATTTACTTTTTCTTCCCAAGGCCGTACAAATGTTTGGTTGTTTACATTGCTGTTATCTTAGGAAATAGTCCAGAGTGTCCTTCTGTACTGTAGTTCATGTGCCCACACTGGTATTAGTAGAAACTAGGTACTCCCAATTAACTACACCAAGATCCTACCCAAATTATGAATTACAGTGCTAATGGCCCAGATATTTCACAACAGTATTGTTTTTGCAACCAGGTCAAGCTTCCAGATACCTCACTTAGCTTTCTTATAGCTCCACTCCTCCCCCCACAAATGAAATAAATCTCACCTCTTAATGGGATTGTCCAAAACTACAGCCAGAAAAAACTTCCTAGGACTTCTGGTTCAGCTCTATTATATGAAAATATTTTGTTTTCTAAGAAAACATTTGTTGCTTTCTTAATAGAAAATTGAAAGAAAAATCTGAATGAAGCATTTATTGTTTGGAGCATTTCTCATGGGACAAATAGTGCTATTTCTGGTAGAGAAAATTGACAAATAATCAACTACATTTGGAATTTGCATCTTTTAAAACCAGGTTTAAATTTTTTTTTCCATTTTCTTAACTTTACAAGCCCTCATTCATGAGGGTTAGCAGTCTAAATTTCACAAATAAAACTTGTGCTAGCACTTGGCATGTTTGAAAGGTTTTTTTATTTCATTTCCTGCTTTTAATTTCAAACAAACTTCTTCAGTAAGTAGTCTTTGGCAGCATTTTGTCGTAGCCAATTTGCTTCTGCAAATACTAATTGGGAGATTTGGTGGATAAAAGCCACAGTAAATAGCTGACAATTTCAACTAATATAAAGTATTTGCTGTAAAATTGTTTGCAGAGAGATTCTGATGTCGACACGTTTCTTCCTGCATAATTTCTTTTACCTAGAATACTGTTTCTCTCCAATACAGAGGGCAAGTCTAAAACTAAGAGAACATCAGAGAACAGTCATGTGTAGGTGTGTTTTCCCTTCACAGAGATAATGGAAAATAATTCCTTTTCCAACGGTATCTGAATCTGGAACAGAGATGTTTGGATTAACCAACATATGTCCTCATTATTTGTGGTTTAGTAATCAAAAATGGGTTGAAAGCTATTCTTTTATTTATCTCTAGCAAATATTACTGAATCATTGTAATGGGACAAGGATATTATATCTGTGTTCTCTGTAATAATGTAATATATGAAGTGCACTGGAACAATGCTTTTATCCTACACAGTACCAAATTATAATTAAGGCTGAAAACATGTCTTGATGTTAATGCAACAGCCAACAGTGCCGTTCTGAAAAATAGAAAAAAAAACCTCCACAATTTGACCATTTCTTTAAATCGTAGATGTAGCACAAGACAGGACCATGCACGCCTTATTTGCTCCTCAGATTTTCCTCCTTTAGGCAATGCAAATGCATGTTTTTCCCTTTTCCATTAAAGGATGGCTTTTAATTTCTGCTTTGGGAAACACTGGTGGAAGACAGGCATCAGAATTCAGCAAATTATTTTAAATTAGATAGTGCTGCCTTAAATACAGCTCGACTTAGCATGTGTAAATATCTGAATATTTAGGGCTTTCAAATAAGACAAGAGTCCTTTCCTTTTGTCTAGCCTATTTCCATGCTCCTTCCAAAGCATCAATTGTTTCTAAAATAAGACCTTTTTCAAGGACATTTAAATAATTTCCTGTCACATTCATATCTGACTCTTACCAGTACACCAGTATGGAATTCAGTTATCAGCTGGGAAACACAGACACACTAAACTTCAGTCTGTGCCAGGAGGCATTCTGCACGTTGTTAGAATGGGACAATACCAGAAATGACATAAACGTTAATGGCAGAAATATGGAGCACTTAAGTTATTTTCCCAGCATGACATTTTTAATGAAAGTTTTGCATTCTGTCTGGGTAGTAAAAGCAAAGCCAGACTTTGCGTATTTCAGCCAGTGTTACAGGATTTTCACTTGCAGAGTTCAGGAGCCATTCTAGCTGTAATTCTTTCCTAAACAGGAAAACCTTTGGTATCACTGTTTTCTCCAGATAGTTTGCATCTCCAGTGATCACTGGTAAAGTCTAGAAGAGGTAACTATAAATGGCATCCATCAAAACAGACCACAGCAAATTATAATTTCAGTTTCTCTGCTATAAGGAACTAGCTAACATCTTTGAATCTAGTATCTTTGTTCATCTCGTTTGCAGGGTCCTCACATTCACTTACTAATTCATCATGTCTATCTTCAGCCTTGATCTATGCTATCTAGTTTTCCAACCAGACAGATATGAATCTGAACATGTAAAGCTGTTCAGAAATACTTACAGTTGTCCACTAATTTTTTATGTACATATCTATTGCCTAGTGAAATTGCATTTCACAACATTAGGTGCATTAAGAAGGATTGTCAAAACAGTCTGAATGGATAATCTTTTAAACTGACCTAGAAGCGGGGTGCAGTCCTAAACCCGTACTCTCTTCTCCTGGGAGCAAGGTGCTAAATTCCAGTTTCCTTGTTTGGGTTTGTACAGGTAGAAGGGAAACCCAAATCAGGGGGACTAAGCAGAAACATGCGGCTCTCATGTGGCAAATGGCCTACTTATAATACTCAGCACATAGCTTCAAAGCTGTGCTTTACCTAATTTGACACAGGAATTTCAGATGAGGTCATTTGTCCTACATAAAGTCTTTATAGTAAGGCTTTCTAGGTGTTCCAGATTTACAATACAGCTAGAAATATAAATCATTGATGAATACTTGCAGCAGTTTTATTCTAATCTAATCTGTTTTCATACCTGTGGTCAGAACATGCCTGCAAAATTGAGTTATTGAGGAGGAAGAAGGTGCTTAGGTTGGAAGCTGTCCTCTGGGACTGTGCCTCAGCTAACAGCAGACTGGAATCAGAGCTGGACACAAAGTCATGGGCAGAGACTGAGATGCGGGGGGAATGTACCTGCCTTGGGAGAGAGGTGGCAGTTAGCGATATCAGTGCTGCCTAAATGGGTAGTTAAGTGCCTAAAGTGGTGCATATTATCACTAAAGTACTTTTGAGAAACCCGGCTGAGTGAAAATCCAGCTATTCATCTGTCTGCAGGTATCTTCTAACTGAAACTATGTTCCATGGCAGTTTTATTTTGGTCATATTTTGACTTTATCTGTTCCTTTCTCAGGCACAGTATTTGTTCATGTAAACTCTGATAAAAAGAGGTCAGCCGTGTTGTTTATGTAACTTCTATTTCTGTGTTATTCATGTTCCAACACTACCATTACACTTTGCAATCCTTGAGTACAGGATTACGAATTCTTGGTTTCTGGCATTTCTCTTGAGCTTTTTGACAGTAAGAAAAAAAAATCCAGTAGAGAGTCTAGAGGAGTTCAACAGTTTACAACTTAGTATTATTGTAACAATAATAGCACTGCAGTTTTTCTCAGATTAACATGTCACTAGGACTGTCAATCTAAAATCCAGAGTCAGTCAAGAAATACAAAAAGATATATAAGCATATATGTTTTTTTGCAATATTCAGCAAAGTAACTGGAAGACAACGGAATGACCTTGTGTCTGCTCAGAAGAGCTACCAAACTCTTTACCCTAAACGGTTCTTAGCACTTGCTCATTTATGGAATGCATCTGGTGCTAATTTGACTATAGCAAATATTTTCAAACAACAGGGTCTATAGATTACATACACAAAAACACTAGACTTTTCAGCTGTAGGGACTGTAACATTTGGCTTGTAAACTCTCATGCAAACACTGCAGCCATTAGTAAGGCAAGTCAAATGTATATTCTTATGTATAGCCTAGGAAGAATTTAAATGGATTTCAGAGCAGTTAGGGTGTTGAGCAGAGGTCCTCTGAGCTATACTATTGTCCTTACACTTTTGTATAAGCATGCTATACTCTTTGAATAGCCTCTATTCTGCTGGAAGCTGTTTCTTTTTCTATCACCAGAACAAAATCTACAATTTCAGTCCAGCCTCACGATGAATGCTTCTGACACAGTGCTCTCTGCCTCTGCTCTGGGACAAGAGGCCTTCTTAATAAGGAAAAGTTTTTGTTTATAAAATCTACCTATTCTGGTCATAATTCAGTCTGCTTGTGTACCGAAATTCATGGGCACCTTAACTGTGTGAGGGGTGTGTGAGTGAACGTCTGTGTGATCGTTGTAGCAGGTTAAACAACAGCAATTATAGTATATTAACTAAAAGCAGTAAATAAAAAAGGCAACAAATCTGATCATTTAAGCGTGGAACTCCTTGCTGCAGAATGGTGTTGAAAATCCATGCAATTTCAGAAAGCAACCAAACCCACTGAACTGTTAAACACCAATAGACCAGCTCTGCCTTATGAAATCTTGCAGATAAAGACTGCTACAGAGCACAGAAATATTCCCAGGAGGTACCACTATCTACCAGGTTGATCTACATTGATGCTAGACATGTATTACTAGCTATTTTCAGTCACAGACAACAGAGTGAGCTGGTTTGTTGACTGCCTTAACTGTATTGCACCTAATGCAGTTAGGTAGAGAAGGCAGCCTTTTAAATCCACATAAAGCCAACTTGTCTTCATTTCTTTCCAAAAAGCAGAGTAATTATATACCCTCAGCTCCTCCAGCAAGAAAACACTTATTCTCATTTTAATGCAAATCTTTTTAATTCTGAACATGCTTTAAATTACCATGTATTTGCCCATTTTAGTAGTTATCAAGTGTCAGATCAAGTGGCATGGTCTTATTTGCTAGCAGGTGCATTGGCATGGCATAACATATTTTCAACTTCTGAGGTTTACGTGAAACTTCACTGAAATTAAACTCAGTGAAACTGGAGTGGCAAAACCCAAGAGATTTCACAACTTTACTATGCACAGTACCATCAGGAATTCTAACAAGAAGTCAGAAACATCTCTCAGTGTTAGAGCTGTGCCTCACTTCTGCAACAAATGCTTGGTAACAGTATGACTCAGTATAGAAAACAGAAAGAAAAAAGACAAAATGTTGCTTTTCTTTCCAGACAAGATGAAAGTCATAGAGCAAGACTGAAGGGAAAAGGTTGGCAAGAAGGATGTTGGCTGGAATTTCTAAAACAGAACCTTCCTTCATCTGTACTTCATGCCTAAAGCTTTGTATTCACCCTTGGCTTTGTGTCTAGTTGGATGGGAAACAGTTTTAAAAAGCTATTTTCTCTCAAAAACAAATGAGATTTCATTAAGGGACAAAGAGGGAAAGAAAGATTAATCTGGCAATTGGCCTGATTAGCTGTGTGGAATACACTGGTCGTGTTATTCTTCCATTTCTCTTGTGCCTAGTTTTAAGTTCTGTATCTTTTACTGCACATTTCTCATCCTTGTCTTTCTGTCAGTGGAAAAACGTTGCCATGACATCAGATTCATTTTTTTGATATATCTTTATATGGAACTTTTCACATGTTTATACATTGCTTTTTCTACTTCCCATCGGAAAATATCAGCAATCCATTCTTTCACACTGCCAAGAGTTATCTATAATTATTTCTAAATTACGATTTGGTAGTTGGAGCTAGAGATACTCCCAGGACAAAATTCAACAGAAATCTTGATAAGAATGCCAACACCATGTGGAATCAACATACATACTGAAGGATTATTTATACTGATCATGTGCTTGGCTCTGATTGACTTCACAGATTGAACAAAGCTTACAAAATAAGGCCCAACATGCTCGCCACCATCAGTGGTCTGTTTGATTTTTGTCCCACTTTACACACATTGAAACCAATGGCAATTTTATAGTTTAGTGTTGATACTCAGCACTGCACTTAGAGTTGACTTCAGTGAGAGGTCTCCTAGCACAAGCACCGAAGCTTAATTAATATTCTGACTGATAAAGATCTGTAGGAGTAAGTTCCAACTAATATGAAAATAATTTTCCTTTCCACAGCATGTGTGTATTTCATTTTAACTGTCATAAATATTTTCAGAATTATAATTTTTTTTATATAAATAACCAAAATCAAGCATGAGAGTATTAAAATTTCACTGTTGTTATTTTTTGCAAACTATGAGGCTATTAAGGAAAAAAAAAAGAATAAGGAAGCAGGATCATATCCAAGGTGAACATTCCTGTTTAGCATAGAAAGTTTGTAACAAGACAATTAAGTGAAATGAAAATTACGATATTTATATAACTATGTATAAAGGAGCTCAAAATGAGATAAGTGATCATTAGGATACACTTATAAATATAATTGAAGGTCCAGACAACTATTCACCAAGGAAACGACAAAAAATGGTTGAAAAGTTGCCAACGAGTAGTTGGTATTCTACCGATACACCTTACAGACAGATCTGGGGGAATTAAAAAATATTTTTGTTCAACTAGCTGGTTGAAATTCATTAGCCAGTTGAATCTTGTGATATGAAGCAGTGAGTCAAGGATCCTTACTATTTGCCATGTTTAGAAAATACTCTTTTCAAAGGTAAAGGACTGCAATACCTATTGGGAAAGTATCAGTTTCCATTAGTATTAAACTTCAGTTTATTATAGAATTATTTTTAGAAATGGGCTATATTTAATATTTCTCTTAACATTTTTTTTTGGTGGAAAACAGATTTTTTATAATAGCAAAGTTATTTTGCAGTATCTCTCTTCTGTCTGGAAACTTGAAAACCAAAATCTTTATTTTGTTAAAAAAATATATATATTTGGGCAAAATTTCAAAGTGGTTTTTTGTATACATGCTATTGTACTGACTGATAAAAGTTACAGTTTAATTTCTTCTTTTCCCATTTTCTTTATGTACCAAGCACTGCTCTGACAATTCATCTTAAAATACTTTACAAGAGAAAACCACAGTAAATCAAAGATGAATAGTCTTACTGGGGAGCCAAATACTTAAAAAAAAAGGGCAACTACATTTTCTATCAAGTTCTAAACAGAAATTACACAATTCACAGAAATGTTTGATTTCACTATTTCCTCCAGAAAGTAAAAATTTTGTTCTCGTTAACATAAATAACAGAGACAACTTGTTTTCCAACAAGCGTTGGCTACATCACAGTTTTCTGATTCTCTTAATGTATAGCTACATGAAGCACACATACTACTTACAGTGGTGGATCATGTCTACTGAGAATGTAGCAGATGCTGGTACTTGGACCAGGGATACCCAGAAAATTCTAACAGAATGAAGTTTCTGTCAGGGGAAAATTAACCTAGACACCTGAATTCAAAATATTCATTAGATTCAGTTCAATTCAGTGAGATGTACAACCAATATTTTTCCTCCTAAAAAAGCTTATGTCAGTAAGTTGGAAAGCAGAAAGAGCTACCTTGAGATTCAGGTGATCATTCACCTCTACTAGGAAAAATGAAGAGCAGGTAGGTGTGTTTCAGCTTTCATCCAGTTCCGAATTTTCTGTTAGTAGGAATATTCTGCTATCTTCATAAAGTGTTTGGAAATTTGCTGAACCATTTTAATACATGAATATTTGTTTCTAAACATGTCTAAGGGTCACTCCATAAAGGCAATAGTATAGGAAAATGGCGTGAGGGAATCTGAAATTAAATTTCATGTAAGTTAACTGACCAATGAACCTCTTGGCCATCGCCTCAGATTACTGCACTACTTTGGGCCAATAAACACTTTATTTAATGTGGCAAATCATGACAAAACAGCGAAGATACTAGTCAATACTGGCAAGCCTACTGTTTATGGCATTTACTGTAATGCATGAAACCAGTGTTTTACCAAACTCACCGGAACGTATGGACAACTAGGAAGTGTAAGCTCGGTCTGTTTTTCCAGATTTGGCTAGCAATTGTAGTTTGGATCTAAGAATCACTTTTCCTGTAAAAATGTTCTTCAAAAAAAGGCTTTATTTTTGCCCAAATGACATTTTGTTAGGGGAAAAGTATGAGCAGGTTCCCAAACAGTTTAAGAGACCATTCACGGCAATAAGCCGCACTTACTCTGCACGACAAAGATGAGCTCTCAAATCACTTAAACAACTGAAGGTTGAAGAGTATTAATTCCAAAAATGTTTAGAGACTGACACAATATCCCTTTACCATCATGAAACTATTTTGAGTGAAAGTCACTAATTAGACACAGAACTATCTTCCCTGTGGATTGTTCTACCATATACAGCTAGTGACAGTTGGGAGTCTGTCAAAGTCTATAAAAATGAAAAAGCCCAGGACTATACACGTAACATCTTTAAAAACGGAAAAGTGATATGAGATAAAGAGTTGAAAAACAACCTTTAACTTGGCCTCTAACTTTGCCAAGAACTCATTAACTGGAATAAATTTTACAGCACCCTTCTTCCTGAGTGAAATAATACTTTCACAGCATTGTGATAATAGATATCTAATCTGAGTTTAGCTGTTTGCTACTGTATTTTTGTCTCACATTTACATTACAGAGGTCAAGAATCAGAGGTGTCAGAGAAGTATTTGACTTCCTTCTTTCCTGAGTAGCCATTCAAGTGTGGTAGAGCAGAAAAAAGGAAATAAGGTTCAGTATCACAAAGAACTGATTGGTCTTCAGCACTGGGTCCAAGCAGACTCCATGACAGTTCGGTTCCTGCAGCAGCTTCACCAAACTTATCCAGTCAAAGACCTCATCACAGACCTGGAACTAGAACTAACCTAATATGTCAGATTGCCTATTCAGTTAATATGCTCTCTTCTATTAATATCTCTTTCCTTTTTGAACTTGCACAAACTTCTGGCATTTCAAAATGTACCCTGCTGTCTGATAATTCAATCAATATCCCTTGATTTTGTATTAGAATATCTAGTGAATGATCTATTACCTATTTATTCTCTGACTTTTAAACTAACTTTATTTTAGTTTAGCTTATTTTCAAACATTAAAAACTTTTCTAACAGCTCTGACCTGATGTTTCCATGGAATTCTCTCTCATATCTTCAAGATTTTTTTCCTGCCAGTGAATACATATCTTCTTTAATGTGTACTGCTTTATATTTAACTATATTGAATTTCATCTGCCTTTTTACTGCTCTTCAGTATATAATTTCAAAACTTACCAAAAATCTTTGTAGCAGACTTAATTTTTATTTTCTTCTTATTTCAGCAAATGAATTCTTTTACAACAGCAAACCTTTCTCTTACTTGTTACAAACCTTTTTCTTACTTGTTACTCTCCATTCCATATCAATTTTAAGTGCACTGGCCCAGTTGATGTCTGTGGAATTGCAAACCCTCAAGTTTTTACGCCGGTTTTTTTTTCATTCATGCTGTTTTGTATAAAATGTTCGTTTTTCTTTCTCTCTCATTTATTTGTTTCCTTGAAAAGATCCTCAAAATCTTCAAAAAGCTGTTCTTCAACCTGATCTTCACTCTTTAAAACTGTATCAATTTAGTTCTACATAATTTGTGTATACTTGAGCTTTCTTCACTGAGCATTTTCAGCTGATCTACACAATCCCTAGCTTCTAGGCCTTTCCTTCTCCTTTTTTTCATTGGTTTTTGTTTGTTTCTTTGTTTGTTTGTTTTTCTCTCCATCTCTGTAAATGTACTCCTGCAGTGAGCTAATTACTTGTTGCCAGCTGAGCACTCTTGTCCTTTCTCTACCTCCTTTTCCTTTCTTCTACAACTTTTCCCCTCTACTACTCTGTCAGCGTATATTAATTATACCAGTTCAATTAATCCTATACTGTGGGTTTTTTTTAAAAAGTACCTAGCAGTAGACACTGAATAGAAGATACTCTGTAAGAGATATGAATAAGTAGGAAGCTTAAAGCATACTACCAACATCGATGAAAACAATCTAGAACATGACAAAACCCTTTGTTGCTTAATAATATGTGGCTGACATCACAGTTTTAGCCAGAGGAAAGGAGTAAAAAAGGTAGCAATGTGCTAATTAAACTGCATACTCTGCAGTACCATCACACAATGGTTTGGGTTGGAAGAGACCTTAAGTATTACATAGTTCCAAGCCCCCTGCCATGGGCAGGGACAAGGAATGAGAAGGGATATTAGGGAATGAGAAGGTTAATGAAACAGTTTGGCTTGGGAACTGATATTTCAAAGCTACTGAACAATTTTAAAATAGATGCCAATGACCCTCAAATCCCTTTACACTGTGTGTATAATTCCTTTATGTATTCTTAACTTGGCTTTCATTAGCCTGAGAGTATGAACAAGATTACTTCATCATAAATAAATAAATAGTATTTATTTAGCATAGTCACTTAATCATGCTTGAACAAACTCCATGAATCTTTTAAACACATTAAATCCTCTAAGGCATTTTATTCTGGCATGGATTTGTATTTTCAGGGATTCTAATATGTCTTGAGCACTGGGGTGAAAGTTTGGCATCACTCGGGGTAATGGCAGACCTCCCACTGGCTTCTAAAAATACAATTAATAATATGTATCAAAAATAAAAATATATATACTTCCACAGAGTTCATAAACAGAATTTTCTTTTAGATATGTTTTTAGTACAAATGATAATTTCCACTTTGTCATATTCTAACTGATTTCTTATCTCCCATGGCCACTGGAACATTACAGAATATCATATATGCACTCCAAATAAAAAATACGTGATCTCTAAGGAAATTGCCCATATATGTGTTTTTGGTGCATTGTTCCTGAAACCATATATGAGTTTTAGGAACATTTACAACATATTGTAAATTCCACCATGATGAACCAACTTTATAGTATTTATTATCAGGATTTTCCTTTCCATGATGGGGTTTGCATTTATTTGGTGTGAAATCTAAATTGAAAACTGGAATTTGAAAAAAAAAAAAACAACCTTCACTGGATTTCAGGATAGCGTAAATAAAGTAGAGTTAAAACTGAGAGAATGAGGAAAAATAAATGGATTGAATCAACCAACTATGATTTTGAAAACTCACTGTTCAAGCCAGCACTTCAGCTGGTATAAATTTGCTGAAGTAATCGAACCTACACTAATCTATGTTAGACAAAGACTTTATCATCATTTTCTTCTTCCTATATCTCACTCAGAATGAATTTCAAAGCACTTTTTTAAAAATAATGTTGTCATGAATTTTATTTTCATTATGCTTTAACTCACCAGATTTAGCTGTGTCATATAGACATTTAATGGTCGGGAAAGCATATATCATTTAGTAATGCAAGTTAGAGTATAAAAACTCTAAAATCAACTGCCATTAGCAGTCAGGATTTCTCTCCAAGACAGGAAATTTTAAATTCACCTTATATTATAATTATTTTTATTAAAAAAAAAAAATCCTATTTCTCTAATATAGCCTGAAGTTGAGTGTGAGAAAAAAATACCAGCTATTAACACTGGTGACTGTAGGTACTATAAACCAGATATAAACAAATCTTTAGATTATACACCCTCCTCCAGAACAACATCAAATCTACTCAGACATACTCAGTTGGAGGAGTTCAAAGATTACTCATATTTAGAAGAAATCTCAGTCCATATTTTTCAATAATTAAAATTAAGTCACATTTTTCCCAATGTTAAGAAATTACATAATTTTCAAAAAAGGTCCATTTACTTTCCTCTGATCTTACTACAATTTGTAATGATTTGTTAATTATTACAAACTTTACTAACAATATTCATTTATCTATCTTAGCAGTTTTTATGGGAAACTGCTTATGATCAGGAATTATGTAGGGCAATTAAAATGCCATTTAAGTAATAAAAATTAGATTACACAACATATGAATGATAGGAGTCTTTATGAGATCTACCGATGAAAAGAAATTCTGGAGATAAAAATCTCATAGGCCACAAAGCCACTTCAAAAATTTTAATAAAATCTGGACCCACCAAACCATCATTACAGGAAAGTGCGTTAAAATAAATGTTTCCATGCAATTTGCCATAGTGTAGCAGCACAGAACATGAGCGCATGACATAATCAGTCAGGATGGCAATTTCCTGCACACATTGCACTCAAGTTTTCCTGTATTAAGAAAATAATTTATGAAAATGAGAAGAAGATGTATTCTAGTGTAAGTGACCCGGGAATACAAAATTAGAAGTTCTTTTTATACTATTCTCAGCTACTGCAGTCTATTTCAAAACAGCTGTCATGATTTAAACTCCAGTTCAATCCAACTTGTGCAAAACTCAAAGACAATAAAAAGACAATCTTATTATTGCTATCACTCAACTTCAGTGAGTAAATCATGTTTAATTAAACCTATTTACTCACACATACATCTAGTTTTATATCACAGTGATAAGCTAAAAAGCAAAGGCCTCCCTCACTTAAAAGTTTGAGGATTCCAAATTATTAAATTACTTGAAGCATCTGAAACCAAAGATAAAGTTGGTGTTTCAAAACTAAAAGCGAAGGAGCCAGGAATGTACCAGAGACATTTGCACAGCAACATGCTATGATTTTAGGTCAGCACCGAGCTGGTTAGGCAGTTGTACTAGGAATCTTCCAACTGTCCTGTCCTGCCCAGTCCCATCCTTTCGCTGAAGCACCCTAATAGATCTATGTGTCCCAGAAATTCCTAATGATCACATTATAAAGAAACAAACCCCTTTAGGTTTCAGGCACTGTTCCCCTAAAATACAGCATTGTCTCAAAACTGACACCAGTTGATAGTGGTTACCATGTGCCCCTTGAAGGCAACAAATACAGGTTTTTGAGGTTGAAGGGGTAGACATGAGACAAATTGTGTGAATTTGCTATGACAAACAAACTGTTGGCAGTTATTTCTCTTTTTTTTTGTTCCTTGTCAAGTGCCACTACAGCTGTCTTAGCAAGAAAGAAAGCATTCCTATCCAACCCAGCAGGCCTCAAACTAGTTTAGTCCACTTATGCATCTACTTAAGGAACCCCTGGTTTTACACTGCCTGTCTAAGCTAACAGAAAGATTGCCAAATGGACTGAAAGGGTTCCTATAATGACTGAAAGTCACCAAAAGACCAGCTAAATGAGTGTGGGCTAGCCCCAGACAGAAGCTGAGCACCATGTAGCCACTTGCTCAACCCGTCTTCTACACCGGCGGAGACTGAGCTAAGAAGAGTGAGGAAAAGTCAATGTTGAATTTAAATCGCAATATATGGATGCTGCTAGTTTATTTCAGAGACTTATGAAGTCTTTTTTTTTAATATCACTTTAGGACACAATCTTTCTTCCATAAATTCAGGAACGGAACTAACATCTGAACTGGTGAACAAAATATAGCACTGTTTTAGAAATTCACTTTGTTATTGGTTTGCTCTGGTTTTCTTATTGCATCTGCTTATAGAGAGGGAATTTTCCTGACTTCGGCTTTATAATATAATGATGGCCCATACTGACAACCACTATCTACGTCACATTACTTTCTGCATTAATGAAATTGTGTTTCAATCTTCCAAAATGAAAAGGGGGCAGGCGAGGAAGGGAGTTGCAAACTTGCACTTGGGTATGAATCACTTCCTTTCAGTTATAGAGTATGCATGGAAGTCATAACAAATAACATTGTAATTTATCCTATTTATTATGAAAATATATAACTGTATGTAGCAGCAGCAAAATATTTAACTAGTTTATGAAGCCAGTTAGATTTATGGCCATGGTCCAGGTGGCCCTTATATTCAAATGTACACGTTTTCTCAGTGGGATTCTTAAAATTACTAATATGGCTGAAGTTTATCAGAGCACAAATACTTTGCTAGGTCAGTACTTATATACTTCTGCTGTGAGACACTCCTTTGTCTCACGTGGAGATCCTGAACTGTCTAATTCAGTACAGCTTCACTGAAACCAATGGTAAGTAAGATATATAACCTGGCCACTAAAGGAAATTAATTTCATATAGTGTATCCAGTGAGAGGTTGCAATGTAGGGTAATCATAAAGAAAATAGATATATCTAGTTCTGAAAAGTAAAATAGAATGGCCAAAAGAGAAAATAACACAGCTTGTGCCAGTGACTAAAGTAAATACAGTGCTGCCTAAGATAATATAAAATTATTATTTGTCAGTTACCCAGAATCTATCATGCTACATTAATTTTATCAATTCTACATAAAAAATAAGAACATTTATCCAAAATACAGACTCAAATTTCATTATTTTCTTAAAGTATTCTCCAGAGATATAAACTAGCTGTTATTTATCCTTCTAAGAGTTAGCAAGATTTCAAAGGAAAATGTTTACTAATAAAAAATTAAATTATTTTGACAAACCAGTCTACTGATTAAAACAAGGAGATTGTGTTGCTTATATCACTTTAAGAAGACATTGAAAAGCGTTAAATGCGCATTTAAAAGATTTACAACTGTAGGTGATTGTCATGAGAAGCCTCCCTTTCACTGTAAGTATAGCTTTTACTGTTTCGTGGTAAATTCCTATTAACCCAGATAAATCTGCTTTTCAAACAAGCTGATGTTTGATGTTTGTAAGTGTCTACCTGATTTCAGCATCTCAAACCATCAAAACACATAAATTATTCATGTAAATAAAGAAGTAAATGCATATATGCATTTTTTCATGTATCTTTCCTACCCAAGTCTCATTGACTCTATCAGCTGTCTATTACATATGTATCATATAGCTTTTCCTACTACACAGTCTGTTTTGGGAGGGGTGCTTCTGATTTTAGACTCAGTTGATTTCATTAGAATGAGTCAAGAGTCAGGAATGGATAATTCTGACTTTTACTGAAGCATAGGTATGATTTTATTAAACTGAAAGTTGTATGTCAAATTTATTATAACTCTATTTTTATGCTTGATAATTTATGTTTAGCCTTTACATTCACATTAAAATCTCTTCACACCTGTCCTGTCTTCCACACCTCTAAAACACTCTTAAAAACCTAAGATGGGAGAAAATGATTGATTTTTAAGTTCAAATGAGCAGATTTGTGAAGTAACTGAGCTACTAATCAAAATGTTACTTCTAAAAAATTACTATTTCAGCATATGATATGTTATTATACAATGCTTCCTTCTGACTTACACACTCATATGGAATTGGATAATTCTCCTGCTATATCATAGACTTAGATATGCATTTATGTTAATAGCTCAAGCTAGATATTCAGACCATGTGCAGCCAGAAAAAAAAAATTTACAAATCCCATGTACAGGAATTGCAGAAATTTTAAGAATTTGCACGAAAATCAGTTTTTACTCTGAATAACTTATATCCTTGAAACTTATGAATTACTTTCTTCTAACATAACACTTTAATGTAACTTGAGTCTGCCTCAAAATGTCACGTATAATGTAGTCTCTAGAATATTTTGTAGGACAGAAAATGCAGTGACGATCATCTATATTTGGAAGGTTCTCATTAGTGTTGTAATCTTTTTTTGCAGCACAATATGACTGGACCAAATTTTAGGAGAATTATTGAATACTCTTTTATTCCAATGTTATCTCTCCTTTTTTCCTGGCTGCTGCTAAGACTCTTTCTGTTTCTGCAATTATAAGTTGTAGCAAGAATTGTATTCCTTATTTTCTTCATCCAGAGTGACCCTTGGCAGTCTTCCTGTAGTATTGAACAATATGCATATGGGTCATCTTGGATTGGAGGAAATAATTTCCTATAGGAAAGCTGTAAAATTGGGATATTGTTTTCCAGAAATATATGAAAATGTACATGTTTTGGCTTGTATTTGGCTTTCATTCCTATGAGCTTGTCCAATAGTGCACTATGTTTTACAAATTCTGATTTAAATTCTTTCCATTCAACAGGAAGCCATAGCTTTCCACTTCATCCAGCTGTTTTTTCACTTGGTTATTTGTTTTCCAGAGAATGTTATTGTGCTCTCCTTTTCCAAAACAGAAGAAAACTTCTATTGGTTTTGGTATACTAAAACATTGAGAACTTTTCTATAAATTATTGGGAGAGATGTGGAATAAGATGTTATTACTTTTGTAGTAATACATGTCATAATTTGGGAGATTATTTCAGAAGAGAAAAGATACCGAGGAAAGGTTTCCAGGCACTCAGCAGGAAACACATAGTGCTAGGAATTTCCAGTGGTTTTATTAGATGAAATTAACAGAATCTGAAATACTGGGACATTTTTCCTCAAAATTGGTGGATACCAGTATTATTTCTGAAAACACCTTTTTTTATGTTAGAGTTTTTTAGCAGGAGTTTGTCAAGTTTCTTACATCTTCTTATTCATGTCTCTGTATCTTATGTTGACTTCATACCACTGACTGCCACCTTCTGTGGGTGCCAGGAGCTAGTTAAAGATTATGTGGGTTTTGTATGAGAAAACACATTTTGTATGTTACTGTGGCTCCTGCTGGGAACTTATACCCATTGATTAGGACACAAATTATGCAAATTTCAGTCTACTCTGTTTGTGAACCCAAAGTCAGGCAAAGTACCAGGTGGCCTACAAGGATAAACCAGGAGGTCCTGGACAAACTCAAACACAAAAAGGAAGACCACAGAGGGTGGAGGCAAGGCAAGTAGCCCAGCAGGAATACAGAGAAACTGTCTGAGCAGCCAAGGATCCGGTTAGAAAAGCGAGTAAGGAGTACTGCGTCCAGCTCTGGGGTTCACAGCATAAGTTGGACATGACCCGTTGGACTGAGCCTAGAGGAGGGCCACAAAGATGATCGGAGGGCTGGAGAACCAGAAGATGGGCGAAGAGTTGGCCAAGTTCAGCCTGAAGAAGGATCCTGATTATGTGAAAGGTCTTTTCCAACCAAAATGAATCAATTATTCTTTCACTTGAAACATGTAAGAATTTATACGACAAATTTAATACAACAAACATCGATGATCCACAAAGTTACAAGAAAAGAATGTATTAATTATTTGAATTGGTCATACTAAGACAATATTTAAAAAGAATATTTCCTGAAGAACAGTAAGTCAATGATTATGAAAACCAGGGTTTTTAAAATAAAGTTACTGAAACTAGATTATATACTTTTGGCCATAAGATACAGTTTTAAACAATTCAGCAGACCCAAACAATGTGTCCAACAATACAGAAGTCAGAATTATGACTTCCGGTACTTGAGAAATTACAGAGGATATAATAAAGCTAAGAGACGAAAGCTTGAGCTGGTATCATAGCAGCTCAAATAGGTAAGTTTATATTTTCTCTTTGGTACTGAGCTAGATTGAAAACTCCTAAAGATAGTCAACAATCTGTTCAGAGTTCTGCAGTAATCAGATGCTTGAAAATAAAGTGTGAATGTTTTATGAAAAATGACACCAAATTAAATCTAGATCTGTCATCTGAACAGACAAGCAGCATTTATGGTGGCAGAAAATCCAGCAGAAATCTTAAAGCCAGCCTCAATCAGAATGCTTGATCTACCAGGGAAAAGGGAGTTGTGTGTCTGAGTGTGTCTGTCCCCACCTCCCCTAGCCTGCCTCGGTCAGATTACCCAAATTCAGCACATTGCTCTGGAGTAACCCATTGCACAATGTTTGTATTCCACCAGAAGTTGAATAGAGGGACAACAGAATTATTTTGAATTCTTTTACAACTCTGAAAATGGAAACTGATCCAAGCCAATGCATTTTATGGAGCCTGCTTGCATAGCTGGCTTCTATGTGAGATACCTGTGCTATCTCTCAGCTGATGAGCTGGAGCATGACTAAACAGGTAGCTACTGCAGCTCAACAAACAGTTGTGCCTGGGCCAGCCTACTTTTGACCAGGTTTTGAAGCCTCGGTGGGATTCAGACTATCGCATACTAATTCATCCTGACATGGGTGGAAAATTCGAGAGAAGCTAGGAAGGATCTACTGGAAGCCTAAAGTTTATTTTGAAAAGCAGTGTAGGTCATGGTTGCTGGTGCCAGTCCAACTCTATCAAACTTGGTGCCAGAGCTAATGATTCACAACTGTTTGTTCAACAAATGTCCATCTGTGAACATAAGGAGATTACATCAATACATTTAAATTGAAATATGAAACACAGAATACAGTTTAATCTAAGATATAGTATTGTAACCACCAGCAGTAATATATCAATAAGCACTTAAGCTTTACTAGTAAATCTTTGGAGTCTTCTTCAGGCAAAACTTCTCAAATAGCTAGCAAAGAAAGAAGATAAAGGTATTAGTAGCAGCAAAGTGGGAACTTCCAGTTTGGTAGGCGTTGTAGGGACAATAGATAAACCCCCCACCCTTCCCTTGTTCAGACCAGTGACTAAAAAAGTGAACTTACACTTTAGGCTCATTGAAAAACAGTTTGAGTAAGTTCTAGACAGGCATCTATGTGCAGGAATCCCAAATGCCATCAAAGAAAAATTGTTTATAATACCATTAAAAGAAATGTGAATATTACGTCCAGCCATCACTGGGAGTAATAAAAACAGTATCTCTCATTAGTCTGTAGTGAGAAAGCCATCATAAAAGAGCACAAAAAAGTTAGAAGATGAGGAGCTTCAGCCTTTTGTTGTAGCTTAGATAAGGGATGCTGAGCATGAACAGTACATATAGATGCATGTGACCACCTATTCCCCAACCTTCTGCCAGGGCCTTGAGGGCACTGCTTACCCTACTGCCTATGCCTGGTCATCTCCAGGGACAGAAGTCCCTGTCCCAGCAATGCTACAGCAGGGTAAGCCCCTGCTCCCCACAGCCCTGCCCTGCCTAACCTGCTCTCTGCGCAGCCCCAGGGAGGTGCCTGATGCCCAGGATGGGGGGAGTTTGCAGCTGCCCCTGGCTGCATGCTCCCCACGCAGTGCCCTTAGAGCAAGCAGGGAGCACAGGCTGACATGGGGCTCCTCCACCGGCGTGTCAGGATTTGGGATGCAGGCTGTTAGTGCACTAGGGACCCTGTTACCTTCTTTTGTTAAGAATGTGACAACTGAAATCTCAGTTTGCCACTCTTAAGCTAACTTAGATACTTCCAGACTATGCTACAAGCTGTGAAGTCATCGGATGGAAAGATCTGAAATACCAGAGCTGGTTGTGATACCCAGTTTATTTCCAAAAGGATAAAAATAAGTTTAAAAGTATTTTGATGTTACTGGCAACTCCAGTGAACATGAAAATGTATCACAGGAGGATGGCTTCACTTATTTTCACTTTCTGGATGCTATATTAAAAATGGATTATAATTGCTATTGTACATTGTGTTAGTGGAAAAAAAACCCGCAACAAAACTCTTCTCCTTGTAGCAATGATATTTAACACCCTAAGAAGACGACTCCTGTATTGGTAAGTATTTCTCTCCTTCTAGATGTATCACTGCTGCTGCTGCTTTTCTGCTAACCCAATGTACTGTACCTGGGCATTTAAAAATCATTACTAATTGTCCTTTAAAATTATTATAATGAGGGTGGTATTTCTTACACAGACAACTACAGAAAGGAAAACTGAAACACACTTGTACAATATATCCAGAAAATTAACGAACCTTTCTAAACTCCAACGTCTATAGAGAGAGTGGGACAAAAATAAAAACTTTCTATCAATTTTCATTTTGGTAGTTACTTTGTGATTTGCCCCTCAGTCTCACAGTTCCTGATCAAATTTCTACTACAGCTACAATAGGTTTGCAATAGATCCTGAAGATTACTCAATAATCCAGGATTTTTCCAGGATTTGAGGCTAATTGCAACTGCTTTGGTTTCTGGACAGCACTGAATCAACTCCAACAAGCTGGGTTCATGCCCAGTGAAAGTCAAGTTGGCACCGAAGACATGTATGCATATAAAATCCTTAAATTCTTCTGAAAATAATAGCTTATGCCGACATGCAGAACAAAGAAAGCAATAAAAGTAATCAAAACCTTTCCTGAACAGCTTTAATATTGAGAGTCTAAATTCTTTGGGTAATGCAGAATAAATTAATCCATAGTATTGAGAAGGGCATTATTGAAGAGTGGGGAATGGAAATGTATGTGGCAGAACCATGCAAGACAGCGAAAAACTAACATCTACAACAGAGTCTGTATTTAGGTGACATTTAGGGAAACTACATATACAATGGGAATTTGGTTAGAAGGAAACAGGGCTCGATTGAGGTAAATTGGCTTTGCTATCATTTAAGACATCCAAGTGTTACTCATCTCCAGGTTTTCCTACAGAATATGGTACCATTATAAGGACACACAGCTGGATTTTTCAGAGATGCAACAATCAGAAGCACGTTTGCGGTTTTGTAGTACATCTTTTCTGAAGAATCAAGGAATGTATGGATATTGTGTCTGAATAATATAATTTTTCTTAATGATTCTGTAAAATATGATTTTTCATATTCTCACTAATACTGGGTACATGAACGTAGTGCTCTTCAGATGAATACATGTATTAAACACAGCAATCCTGAAGAGATAAAGAAACATTTACCATCAGCTTTCATTCAGTAATGAACAACTGAAAGCATCTGGCAGCAGTGACACAACCCTTGAGAAGCCTCGATCCAGCGAAATCTGCAGGAAAGCTTCCTAGTCATTCAGTCTGGACACTTTAGATTAGGACTACAATTTATTTAGATGCTTTGTTGCCAGTTGTGGTTGATTTCTATCACATGTAACAACAGTTCAGAGGCTGTGTGTGAAAAAGGATTTAGGCATCTACAGTCTTATGTCAAAAAATGCAGACTACAATTCCATACTGACTGGGAATTTAGACTTTTATCCCACTTGAGCCTGTCTGGGACATAGTGAGAAGGTAGAATTGCTGGGGATACCTGATCTGGCTCCAGTGAAAATGTAGTTGTGCATTCTTTATGGTGTAAATTGGTCACAGAAGGAAATGTCAGTTAACAAGGTAATAGTTGAAGCACTCGCCTAGGCAACAAGATACTAGCACCAAAACCTCTTACTACCTCATCACTCCTAATAACTCCATTTCAGAATTATGTTCTTTCTATTGCTTTCTTTACTGGTAGAGTGCATCTTTTGTGTTGGTCTGGGACAGTTCAGTGTAGGAGGAAGAGAAATTACAGAAATGCTAATTTTTAATTACATTTTACTCAATTGCTATCAGAATGCATAGAGAGACAAATTTATCCATTCACATCCTTTTGTGCATAATCCCTGTAGGAAGCCCTGTTTCTCATAAATCCTGGGAATCTTATGGTTCCCTGACAATCACATATAAATACTAAAATTCATTGTTAATGGAGCATCCCTCCATTGCATGTACAGGACCTCTGGGGAAGAAGTCATGGGTCAGAGTAATAGTTTACATGTTTGATTTCTATTAAATTATTTTAGTGGAAGGGTGTTACTGAACATGAACACCACTAGCACTTTAATAAATGACCTGGCTTTAATGAGGACAATGTTGTTCCCCTCTAGGCTGTCCAGCAGCCTATATTACCCTATGATAATATTAAATTGTTACTATTGGCATACTTGTGAATCTTATGCTGAATATGAAAAAAATTTCTTTTGATGGCAACATATAAAAAGCTATTCCTGGCAGTTGTTCATACACAAATTATACAATTGTCTTATTTTAAGGTTTATATGACACCAAGTATATCTTTCCAGCACATAAAATCCATTTCATCGTGCTGTAAAATACTAACCAAGTAGCATCTGGGGCTTTGTACTGTATCACTTAATAAATATGTGAAATTTAGATCATTCCTGGAAAATTGTCTTGAGTTGGGGAACACTGAAAGCATCAGCTGCGTGAGTTCAATGTTTATGGCATCCTTTGACTCATCAAACATCTTTCACAATAATTTTGTGCATTTTACTATAATAATTTTGCCATATTATAAATTTATCTAGTGGCATGGGACCACTACAATTTAACATTAAGGGAGGTACACCGTTAGGTCATGAAGAGAGCAGACCGTGGAATTAGGTTGCTGGGGGAGGATGTCTAGGTTCTCTACTGAAGGCTTTGCCCTGCGCCATAACGTGTGGGCTATCAGCATGACATACGATATATTTCTTTCTTTACTGAAAAATTTAAGAGTAACATTTAAAGTTTTTTAGATGACACTGATATATTCTACAGGCAGGAACAAAAAAGCTCTATACATTATTTTTAAGGTAACCAAAACCACACTGCAATAAAAGATCTTTTAAGTTGTTTACAGACTGGAGAAAAGATCTGAATTGTATGAAAAACAGTTGTTTAAAGATAGGAAGGTAACAGTAAATGGGAAATATATTTGACAAGGAAGCAGTAAAGCAGGGTAAGAACGTGAGACCAGCTAGGCAAACTGACTGTAACAAGGAGGCAAGAAAGTTGGCAGTGAAAGTAGACAGTATTGACTGTTAAAAGGAATTGCAGGAAGAGCTGGGGTAGAAAGACTGAATACAATAAATTAAAAAAACAAACAAAAACCCAAAAAACACATAAAAAAAAAAGCAGAGATGTTAAACTGGTAACAGTAAGGGGGAAAAAGATTGTAATGAGAGACCGAGGACTTAGAACAGCTATTTCAAAGCTTCAACAGTATGGATGAAAACAGAAGAAAATTACATGGAAATAAAGATGACCAAGAGGCATATGAAACATGTTTACTTCAAAGTGGGCATGTGTAGCCAGCATTCCAGAATCTCATCTCTTCCTCAAGTGACTACAAGTATTTGTGAAACTCACAGGCTAGAGGATACAATTCCCTAACTGCAGGCACACATCTACAATTTTTTCAGCATCTTATCAAGACTCTTCAGTGCTGGAGCTCTTGTGCTACAAAATTAAAGGTTCCCAACCAACAGTACTAGATGATGGTGCTCCTATTCTTGCATTTTTTTCTGAGGAAACTAAGGTTACATGGTTGCATTGTATACTTAACAACTTTTGAACTAACCAGTCAATATCAACCATTTTTTTCAGA
Source organism: Heliornis fulica (assembly GCA_013399135.1). NCBI lineage: Eukaryota > Metazoa > Chordata > Aves > Gruiformes > Heliornithidae > Heliornis > Heliornis fulica. The sequence goes on from VXBZ01007194.1 coordinate 96,705, forward strand.
AAATGGTCTCATTTTGCCACGTATTTTATGAAGTGCAAGATAATAATTTGGAATTTAAATACCCTGTAGTCTTCCATTATAAAGTCTCCTAGCTAGTCTTTCACTAGATTTTTGTAGGGAACCAAGTCCTTTCTTGGCAGCAGATTAGAATTTTTTTAACCTAGTTTAGAAGACAACCAGTGAAATAATTTGCTTCTTTTCATGTGGTTTACAAAGCCTGAAATGCAACATAGCAACAAAGAAGAAAAAATAAAAAAAAGCAAGACAGAAGTACCTAAGAGAAGTCAATATAGTCAAATCGTTGACTGATTCTTTTTTATTACTTGTCACAAAATATTGATTTTAAACTTAATAAATTGGTTGTCTGCTTCTTAAAGGTTGTTTATTCCTTGGCTCCATCTAAGCAAATCTTCCCATCTAAGAAGTCTTCCCCTGTTTTAGTTTATCTCACAATTCTAGTAACACTTGGTTCTTGGCTAAAGGAAAATATGTTTCCCTACAGTTGAGGCACGCATTATGCAAGTTATAGAAAAATCAGCTCTGTGATCTCCTGCTGTCTTGAATATCTGTATGGTATTATTCCCAGGAGCAAGGAGAGATTTGTATCAAATTTATTCATTCCAGACCACCGCAGAGTGGAATAAATGTTTTTCAACAGAGCATACACACTTAACGATATCACTTCGAAGCTTCCTATGTAAACAACAACCGATTTGTTCAAATCTTAACTTTGCACTGACTGTGCAGTGGTCACATTAAACGTCTTTCCTCACAAATTATATAACGCACATCTGGTGCCTCAACCTTGGGAGCTCTGCCATGTGCTGCTATATCTATCATCGCTTTTTTGGCAGAATTCTTTTCTTCTACCAGCTTTCAAACTTCACTGCATACTTTCTACATGTTGTGGATGAATACGCACTTTAACTCCTGCCTTGTGCCAAGGTCAGAGACAGCTAAATGTTGCTCTAACTTTGACAAATCTTTAAAGACTTAGTAATAGAATTTAGCACCAACAATTCTATCCTTTAAGTATATAATATACAGAGTGCTTTAGACCTATATTTACCCAGACCAATAGGAGTGGATCAGATTTTCTCCCACCTCACATATTTTGCAATCATTTTCCTGTATGAACCAAAAGTGTTCCCTTCCTGTCTCTGTTGTAAGGTCTCTGTAAAAATGTAAATACCTGTGTGGAGAATATCATCTACTCCTTTATTCTAAATGACCACCATTTAATTGTTTCCTACTTGTTTCTGCTAGAAATATGTCAAAATAAATATTTTCCAGATTTTTTTACACACGTTCTTTTTCAGTTAAGTGTTTGGTGAGACTCCTATTCAGTTTAACAGCTCTTGAGAGAATACATCTAACATTTGCTTGTTTTTTCTGGATCAGAGTCTGGATAGTAGTGAACATGCCACACAGGTAACATTAGGAATTAATATAGTGAGTAAAGTATCTGACATGACATTCAATCAAAAAGTTTTAGGAGATCAATGCTTTCAGTTGTCAAAACACGAAATGCTTTTCTTGAAGTGTGATGCCAGTTTTGTGTGTCTGTGTTTACTAAGGTCTTGCTCTGATAAACTGTAAATAACTTGTCAGATCTGAGTATCCAAATGCTATTATTTTGAACTGCTTCCTTTTTATGGTTAAAAAAAAAAAAAAAAAGAAATAGGGAAGTTTTGCCAGTGAAAGCATTAGAGGAATTAGAGAGCTGAATTTTGGAACTGTCAAAATGAATTATTTAAAAATGAAAAGCTGCTTTTTGACCAATTCAGCAAAGTATGATGACTAGATTACATTGTTTTGAACAGCTGTAATATCCTGTGCTCACTTACAACTGCTTTATTTTGGAGAAACAGAGTATTTCAAATTGTATCCATATAGCTGGAGAAAGGTATCCATCACAAAGTGATGTTTTGCTACCCAGAGTAAACTGGCAGCAACAGGTACAGACAGAAACAGTTCCCACAGCTCATTCAGTAGTTTGGATAAAGGAAAAAGCTGGGTGGAAATTATAAACGTTACTTCAATTTAATAATTAAAATGCATAGAAATGTGCTTTTCTGGTCAAAATTAAATACTGCCTGAACAGGAAAAAAAAATCCAAAGAAAAAGGCACTAAACTGAGGAAAAAAAAAAACGAAAAGTCAAGAGAACAAGGAAAACTAGGAAATACGTTTGTTATATGGAACATAACAGTAATGTTTTGAAATTAAAATATCAATTGTACCATTATTTAAAAACAAGTTCTATCTTGGTATCTAAATGCAGTTAAAACTTTAGCAGTTATTAAACACATTACTTTATCTTCTAAAAATATCCACATACTGCCAACAGACTCAAAAGAGGTAAAAGCTCATATCCCACAGAAGTATAGAAGCTTGTATAACCTTTATTCACAGAAAAAAACCACCCCAATCCACTCTTATAAATCCAGATTATTTAATAAGTGGTAAAATAGATAATGCAGTATTATCCACCAATTAACAAAAAAGTAGCTTTGTTCTAATAATACCTTATTTAGGAGGTTCAAGTTTAAAATTCTAAAAGATATTTTTATTAATTTCCATTTGGACGACATTACTCACGTTTCCCTGTTTCCTGTCCTGAACTTTGAGAAGCCTCTGCTAAAATGAAAAATTGAGTTTGGCAAATGAACCCAGCAGCTTATGGAGACTCATCCCCTGCCTGAGAAGTTTAAGATATTATTTCTAGTGAACTGATCCTAAGAAAACAATGTGTACTATTATACTATTTTGTATCAGTAAATCAAGAAGAGCTTTCTTAATTAAAATATTGGGATGGCGCGGATGCTTATCTAGAAGAAAAAAACCCCACCTGTTAATTTGAACGTTGGAGAATATCTTTTTCTTTCCTTACGGTTAAAAGAGTAAGGAAAGGCACTTTTAGAACAGTAAAGTGAACAAGGTAGACAATGTCAATCTTTCTGGAGGGGAAAATGAGTCTCTTTTGTCTATTAAAATTGCTTTACTCTAAGTTTGTTGCTGTAAAAACACATTAAAGAATGTACATCCAGTTCATTTAAAGTTCATAAATATCTGGAAAGGAAAATGGTTTCAGAAAAAAAAAGAAAAATGTTTACCATAAAACACAAAATAAAATCCTTTAATTTAGTGTCAAAATAAATATGTTTCATCCATCTAGGAAAAACAAAAAGCCCTCCTGAGTCAGTCAGGAGACATATTCCATGCGTCCAATTTATGTGTGATGACTTAGAATCCTAGAATTCTCTGCAGAAAGTAGGTATTTGGCAAATACCACACCACTCAAGAATGCTAATGTCATAGTAAACCTCTGATGTCTAAGACAAGAACCACTATTAGGTTATTGTACTCTGTAAAATTATGTTTCTTTTTTATTGTAACTATTTTGCTTAACAGCTTATTAAGAGAATAAAGCTGCTGTGCCAGAACAGAAAAGTACTTCTCAGAGGAAAAAAACAGAATAGCTTTTTCCAGCAAAGAACAGCCTACTTGGAAATAAGGTTTTTAAAAGTGTATCTATGTTTTTAGAAATTTTTCCACTGCCTTTTTTTACTAGATCTCTATTCATAGTACATAAGTGCCAAAATAAATTATCTACTGTTTCCAAAAGTTTTGTACATAAATCTCTCAATAATGATATTGAGGAAAAGAAGCATTCAAGATGAAGGAATGAATTAATGCTTTACAATGGTTTTATATCAAGTTTTTAGTTGCCTAAATTTAAAAAAGGACAAGAAGAGTATAGAATAATAACAATAATTCTTAATTTCAGGTTTATGAAATATTGTTCTCTCAGTCTAAGTAACTATTAACAGTTCTTTAAGCCACAAAGAAAATTAAAACCACGAGATGTATTTGAAAGATGTCTCTTTCAAGAGAGAAGAAGAATTGGAACCCCTTTTTACTAATTAATTTTGTACTAATGGGTTTTTGAGTTCCGTGCAGATTCATAGGTACCTGTCTGTTAATTTCAAACTATGCCCTCAAGCATTTCTCAAGTGAAAGGTACATCTCTCTTGAGAAGATAAGCTAAATAAAGTAAGAACCATCAGCAACAATTCCAAATAGTTTCAGCATGTAGGGTTGAATCTGACCATTTTACACTCCGGGTCGAAACCTTGCCCTCCCTGGAAATCATAGCTAAACTTTCAGTAATTATCCTGCCTCAATTTTTTGTTAGGATTTCTGTAATTCATACTCATATAACTGCCCCAGTCAGTCACTTCTCATCGCAAATGTATGTTTCTGTTATGTTCTGTTTCCATTTTTCCCTTCAAGCAATATAAGCAAACTCCTAAAACACGAAGTTTATTTTCCACTTATGGTACACTGGGAGAACTAAAGCTTCCCTAACAATAAAATATATTCTAAGTGGTTTAAAAGTGATGTACTTCAGTCCGACTCAGAAAATTACTTCTATAGTCTTTGAAGCAAATTATTTCTATTTCACAAATGGGTGCTAATCATAACATAACAGCATCAAGGGTATTGTAGTAATCTAATCTCGGATGTAAAGTGATGTTTATGACACTAATGGATTTGCTATACAAACAGCAGTGGTTCTTTGGCTTTTCAATATAAACAAGTCATAGTAATCCTTGTGTTTAGAACTGCAAAGCTCTGGCCAAACGCTGAACATATACTGTGTAATTTGAAAATGTAATTCATGGGGAAAAGGTTGGGTATAATCCAACAGATATCTCACACGTGTTTTGCAGGTTCATTGGGCAGCAGGAAATGACTATTTCTCTCATGCTGCATCACACGGATGCTCTACATCTCTTCATAGCACTGCAATTTGACATACATGCACAACTTGAGAGCTTTGCTGAGACTGGTGTTTAAGAATTCCATATGATTTTATTTCAATAGGGAAAATAAAAGTTTCTAAGAAAGTATTTCAGCTCAAAGCTTCTTATAAACTTCTTTTCCTATTTCCTACGCTAAAGACTTTAGGGTGAGAAAAACATTTTATGATGCTTTGTGAGAAGGCAATCCTTTCTTAAGCAGGTGTCATAAAAGTAATATGACTTTTAGGAATAGCTATCTATTGCAAACATTGCCTTTGCCACTGTTTATAAAAAAAAAAAAAAAAAAAAAGTGTAGTGCTTTATTCAACAGTCTTAAAATAGAAGCAGCCCGAAATGTGGGCACTGAGTGCTAACACAATAATATCTATTTTCAATTTAAAGTGATGCAGTTTCTTCTCAATTACGTTTTATATCAGCCCAAAGGTAAAAGTTTGTAGTCTAGCACTAGGATGCCCATCAAGCAATGCTACAAAGTCATTATTTGAGAAAAAGCTGAGGACTCTGAGGGAACTACCAGCCCTTACTGCCACTGCCCGACATCCTCCAGGGCAACTCCCTACCCTGCCTGCAGCCCCCACAAACACAATTTTGGGGTCAAAAACACGTGTTTTTGAAGCCTCATAAACATTGTTCCTGTAATTGTAATCTATTGTTGTGATTACAGATGGTAACTTCACTGGAAAGTTGTAAACATAGTACTGGTGGGATCTTGGCAAGTGCAGTTTGGATCCTCATCTGCTGCGGTGTAAGAGTCCTTGCTGGCTGTACACAACATGCAAGAAGGTCAGCAACATACATAAAAACATCCAAAACGTGAACATATTCTCTTTAAACATATCGTTTTCTTGAGACTATATTTGATGAGCAAAGATCATTTGGCTGCTGTACTTTTTGTACCAAAAAAACCCAGTGAATTGTTAAAGCTACATAAGTTAGCTCAAATATAGGTATCCTTTTTAAATATCCAAACCAAAGAGGTGGTGTAGGTGATTTCTTTTTCTCATACTCTGAAAATATCCATTGTTATATTCTAGCATTCCATCCACTATTTTCCCCACAAATAACCTATAAATAAATACAGCTGAGTTTGTTTATTTGTAGATGATTCAGTCCAAGAACCTGCATTGTCATCAGGCTCTCTGAAGAATCTGAAGTGAACTCATCACTCGTACAGAGGAAAAACTGGATTTCTACCAGTTTAAAACATACAATCCTACCAAACACATAACAAAGTTGTATAAAATATTAGTAGAAAAGAGGAAAATAGCCATTGTTTTGGAATTCTGAAACATTCTTAAGGTGCTTATACCACCTGTAGGGGCCAAAAATGAATAAAATAAAAGTCACTCTGTTGTCTTCTCTATTTTTAACATTATTTCCCATTATGTTTTCCCTTATAGCTTCCTTCTTTTAATTAAACTTATCTTTGTTATATATTTCTGTATTCCTTTTTGTTATACTTCCCTGTATTGTAAAGAAGTTAACTTTAGGAGAAAAAAGATAGTAGGTACTGTAGAATATCCTGATATTTCTGAATTTTAACTTTCCACACTTTGTTATCTTAACTTTTTATATAACCTCTTCAAGCTACAATGACTTCAACATTAATCCTGGGAAAAGCAAAAAGGGCATTTCAACAATTTATTTAACTGAGATTTATTTCTTATTTTACCTCAATCTATTAAAATATGTATTTTGTTGAAAAACTGTGAGACTTCTGGACAATTTTTTGGCTCTGTTTTTCAGCATGGCTAAAAATATATCCCTAAATTAACTACTTGTTATATGGAAGTCACTGAACTCCTGTCATTAAAAATGGAGCTTATTTATTTTCCTTTTCAATTAGTTTTCTTGGATCACTATTTGACTAAGGCAAATGTCTTTCTCCAATCAGATCATTTTATGTGTGTGTGTATAAAAAATTAAAAAGAACATCCACTTTTGATATGTAGTTTGAATATAAATTACATTCACTGAGAATGCCTTGTCTCTACTTCCCAAAAGTCTCATTTTTCAGTAGACATAATATTCTCATTAATTCCAGCTGCTGGAGAAGTAGAGATCTCTAAAACAGCCAGACTCCAAGCCAGGTTTATGTAAAAGTTAATTCCAGATAGATGATACTGAGTTGGGGGAGGTGTACATATATGTATGGATACAAAAATATAAACTTGTGGAAAGAAAATGAGAAGCAGAATCACAGGCATTAGTATTTTAATGTGAACTGAACGAGCTGAAACTTCCACTTTATTGCAAGAAAAGCACATTGCAGAAGCATGAAAACAATGCAATAAACTGTTCTACCATGGAAGTCACATAAAATGTTAATAATAAATGGCAAAAAAGTAGTGGCAGCACATAGTTATTTAAAAAAAAGAAAAACAACAGTGGTAGAGGTATCAAAAATCAGGTGTTAGTCTCCTCCTGATATCAAATTGAAAATCTGAAGATGCTCTACTTCTTTTCCAGAAACCCTAGGTTACTTCTGCTGCTCCTGGTAAGGAGATGTGATGAAACAGCATTTTGAATTGAGATTGGTCATCATGGGTGCAGAGAAGAGTAGCACAATTTCCAGTGTGTTTTTCATCAGTTATTTGCCAAAACCAGGGCAATTTCTCAGGGTATTTTGAAACTATATTTATAAACTTTTGAAATATTTATATCTGATGCACCTCAGTGGGAAAAAACACATTTAAAGCATTCCTACGAAACAGTGTCCAACAGATTGGTAAATAAAGCTTTCCTGTCACACTACTTCAAGACATACAAAGTTGCATGCATCAAACAAAACAATATTTCATAAATTGTCTATCTAGATATGCCTAAAGAGTACAAAAAAGTTGGGTTTTCCCATATCTATTTGTAGGGCTAATATTTCTGTGAGTTTGGATTTCTTCCAGATTTGTTTTTTATTTTGCCAAAAGTAACTATGGCACTGCCCCATTCAGCATCATTTCTGTCACCCTGGTTTGAGCAACATATGTGGCTGGGAAAGTAAATTCTGTAAATGCTGGTGTGTAACTCTGAAAGTTAGAAGCCCATAAGAGTAGATAATAAATGTTATGCTTTCTAAGTTAAACATTCTTTTATTTACTTAACTAATCCATTATTTAATTTTGGATTATTTGACTCAGCCTGTAAGTAGGCTTACCGCAGGCTAGAGATGAGTATTTATTCTTGGAGTCAGCAAATCGCTGTTCAAAACACATAAATTTCTTCTGCTGCAAATTGATATAAATTCAGTCCCTTTGGGAGAAAAATGAAAGCAGTCTGGATTCTTTAATATGCCTGATAAACAGGTATATAAAACAAGGTATTCGGTCATCAGACCCATACTCTCTCCATCTGCTTTGTGCACAGATTATATTCCTTATATTACTTGAGGCCAGCTACAGTACAACAGTAAATGAATGAGTCATATTAATATGCAAATTACCCTACATCCATAACAATCTGTCTTTCCATATGTATTGTGTTGAAATAGAATCTGTTAATTCAGAAGCCAATTTCATTCCATTTATAATTCTGTCTTTATTTCCCAGATACATGTTAAATTAGAGCATTTGTCTGCACTACTATTTTCAGATGTACAAAAGTGTGATTTTAGGTGATGGCCACAAGCTAATGGATATTACTTTCCACGTGCCAAGTGCTCTGTGACTTTTAAATAACCAAAAATGGAATTCATTTCTGCCTAAAAATGCAACTGACTAAATATAATCATTACACCCATTAAAATGGGATGAAAATAATCCAAAATACCCCAACGCTGTTTAATCTGGAATCCACTTTTTGAAGTCTAGTATGGTATCCCGATTGTCATTATTTCAGAAGTAAAAGTTAAAGCAGTAGCTACCTTAAAAATGCAGTTTAAATATTTTGGAAACATGAAATGTTTCCTCTGCTTCATGCTACTCAGGATTAATGATGGTTCTAGTGAAATCTTTCCACCAATTCAGTGACAAAACCTAAGGATTATTCTTTGTCGCATCATAAATACCACTGCACCGATCCAATAAATGACCACCGTAGATCACAGAGCAGGGATGGACAGTGAGCTTTTTTACCAGTTCTGGGGCATGTCCTTCCTACTTCAACCTACTTGAATGATCTTTCCCTATTGAAACACTATCTCAATTTTCTTTTAACAATATTTTTCCCTCAAGATTCTAAGATATTGCTACCAGCTTTTGGCAAGACACCATGTATTCCAACAATGCCTTTATTTTGTGAAGTAGCTCTATTGTCCTGCAGAGAACTGAACGGCTCTGGAAAGCACTTCATACCATAAAACTTTCCCCACATTAAGGGCTTCCTTAAATAGCAATTGCTCTATTAGCCCAGTCTGGAGGCCAGTTGGGAGTGTTAAAACTCCACTGCCCAATCCAAGTAGCCTGCAAGCTATGATATATGTCTCCCAGACACACAGTTCAGAATCACAGAATCACAGAATATTAGGAGCTGGAAGAGACCTCGAAAGATCACTCAGTCCAACCCCCCTGCCCAAGCAGGATCATCTAGAGTAGACCACACTGGAATGTGTCCAGATTGGTCTTGAATGTCTCCAAAGAAGGAGACTCCACAACCTCTCTTGGCAGCCTGTTCCAGTAATCCATCACCCTCACAGTGAAAAAGCTCCTCCTTCTATTAAGATAGAATTTTCTATCTTCCAGTTTGGAAGCATTTCCCCTTGTTCTGTCACTGGCCATCACTGAGAAGAGCCTGGATCCATCCTCCAGACACTCAGCTTTTACACATTTATAAACGTTAATCAGGTCACCCCTCAGTCTCCTCTTCTCCAAGATGAAGAGACACAGCTCCCTCAGCCTGTCCTCATAACGAAGATGTTCCACTTCCTTCATCATCTTGGTGGCCCTGTGCTGGACCCTCTCAAGGAGTTGTATGTCCTTCTGGAACTGAGGGGCCCTGAACTGTACACAATACTCCAGGAGAAGTCTCACCAGAGCAGAGTGGAGGGGAAGGAGGACTCTCCTGACCTACTAGCCACACCCCTTCTAATACACCCCAGGATGTCATTGGCCTTCTTGGCCACAAGGACACTCTGCTGGCTTATGGTCATCCTGCTATCTACCAGGACCCCCAGGTCCCTCTCACCTACACTGCTCTTTAACAGGCCAGACCCCAACCTACACTGGTACCTGCAAGGTCTTCTTATGAGTAGCCAGGTCTGCCTCCATGATGTCTTCTAATCTGAAGTCAAAGAGACAGTAAATATTTCTGACACTCACGAAGTCGCCTCTTCAGAGGTAACTTCTACTGCAGTCTGACATACCTAAAGGCTAAAGCACAGGCTCTGTTCGCCTCTGTTCACCAGATCTTTGGGTAAGAGAGTTTGTGTAACATTGCCCCCTGGTGAACTTTTTCTGTAGTGTTTCTATTTCAAAAGCATTTTTGCCTCCGTTAAGTGTTACATTGTATTCTTCTTGATGACTAACATCACTCCTTTAATAATAACAAACCTGTATGCCTTTAAAGTGAAAATATATTCCATTTAACAGGAAAAGCTAGAATATTCTTAAGTTATTTGTTAATAATGTAATCTCCAGGGCAGATTGGCAGTAGCCCAGAGATCCAAACACACGACCACATTCATATTAAGGTCATAGAAGTTAAAAAATTTAAACTGACACATATTTTTATATAATACTACTGGACATAGCATAAAACTTAGAACCTCATTTACTAAGTTAAAAAACAGAATAAAACAGAAGAATAAAGAAAGAGTTCTACTGAAGAAAACATAATTAAATAGAATACTCTGTAAAATATAAGCTGACTTTTGGCAGGAGATGAAACACTGCAGCTGTATTCCTGCTTACAACATTTAAGGTCATGTTAACTGTGTGAAGGAGAATTAAGCATTACAGTAGGTATTACTCTGACTTCCATTCACTGCCTATAAAAGATTTCTGCTAGCTTTTTGGTGACATTGACTCCATCAGAAACATTAGGTAAGGAACAGACATTTCTTGCCTTGGAAATCTAATACCTCTTATTTGGTTACTTGCAGTTTTCAAAGAATTCCCTGGAGTAAAAAGAATCAGTCTCCTCAGGTACTTAAATGTGATCTCTTTTCTGTAAGTAATATTCTCCCAGGTGTAACCTCTAAATATTTTGAACTAGCCCTTCCCCTATACTTACGTGAAATCTCTAGATCACTTGCCTGGTTATTGATAGATTGTCAGTCTTTATGAAAATGAGTAATTTTTGTCTCTGTCACAACAGGTGATATGACATATAAATGTGTGTGTGCATATATATATATATATGTATGTGTGTCTGTGTGTGTATAGCCATCACAACAAAATTTTTTTAAATACAAAGTCAGTTTTTCATAGGATTGTATTTATTTTTCCCATCCATTATAAAGCAGTATTATTTTTACTTGCAAATGGAAGCTCTTTTCTAAAGTCATTTGGCACCCAGGTGGCAGTACTGTCATAGAGGAGGCAGAGCATCATCTGTAGAGGCAATACATCACCAAGACCTTGCTTTAGACTCAGATTCCGAGTGGGCACTGTGCCAGCCTAACAGATGGGCATCGGTAATGGCAGCAATGTGCCCTTGCATGTGTCTGTGCATCTACTGCATCTGCCTAGGGAAAGGCTTTCATCCAAGATTGTCCAAACAGCTGTTCATTCTGAGTTTCTATTCGTATTGTTAAGAAGAGATGTCAACACTAATCCATTTTTATGCTCGATTAATTATTTTTAAAAAGAAAAGCAGCTTCTTGGCTGGTAGAGTGTAGGCAGAGAAAATTAAGTATCTTTACACAAGTACATTGACTTCATATGGCTTTCAGCTCCAGCTTTCAAGTGAAAGGAAAACTGAAAAGCCATGATTACTCGGGATAAAACAAGGCAGCAAAGCTGTGTCATCCCAAATGAACCCAAATATAGATGAGACCTAGTTCAGCATGATATTCCAGCTGGATGTGAGTACACTTTGGTTTCTGTAACCAAGTGGTGGCTATCTGAACAACAGCTATGCCACGTAACACTCTTAGAGGGATCGCGCTCACTTCCCAGTATCAGTTTATGGTGGTTTCTCTGTTATACCCTTTTCCTAAATAAGTCATAATGTGATGAGGGAGGGGCGAACAGAGGAGGCAATGATCAGAAAGTGACAAACTGGTATGTGCCTCGCAGTGCTATGCCAACCCACATTCCAACTCCACTGCCGTGATGGGAAGGAAATGAATAAATTGACATAAAGTTTTCTGGTATACCACAATGTGCTTTCCACGTCCTTTCTCCTTGGCACTAAACCAAACCTGATGTCCCGCAGAGACTGAAAGGCCAGGGCTTTTCCCGTATCCGACAGGACCGAAGTCACATTGACGGGACGTTGGTCGGTCAGCTTTCCAGATCATGGGGCTTTCAGACCATCAGTTCACACAGTCAGACAGTTGACAAATTACAGCCCTGATGTTTCTGACATTGTATCACCACTTTTGGCAACAAAAGCTGTAATGCCTGCTGGTTCCAGGCTCCAAAGGGCTTAGGTGAATGCATGGATTTATGTAGGATCCAGCAATTGCTACATTTTCTTTTCTAAGTCTTCCAGATGACAACAAACATGGGCTTTTAGAGCTGATTCACCACTCCTAGCCTGCAGAACTGACATGAAAATGTTCATGTCTGAAAATTCCCACAGTTCCCCTTTGGATTGCAAGGCCTGTATAAAAACACTGTCCAGTTATGTTGTGATGATGGTGGTATATAAATTCCTCCTAAAGCACATTTATTAAATGCTAGAAAAGTTGAAAACATCATTGAATTAAGGACTAGAAATCCCATGTAGGCATTTCTCTGTACCTCAATAATAATTTCCCTCCTAATTTGTATATGTTGCCTTCCCATAATTTTTATTCCCTGTGCTCTTTAAATTTGCGATTTAAATCCGGAATGTACCAAAAAGGCCCTGTGTAGTTATTTTTCAAAAAGGGATTGGAAAAAAAGTAGTATATTTCAGTCAGAAGACATCCTTCTAGGCCAGGCTTCATTTTAATTCCAATGGTAATCTTTTAGAGGGCTAGTATACAATCTACACTAAGAAGCAAAACGAGAAGCAGCAGAAAAGTGATAATATTTTCATTTTTGAAACACCAAGTCTTTGGGGAAATTAAGGATTTATTCTTATCTTTTTACAGCAGCTGAATTTCCTTCGCACAGTGCTGACAGTATGTCAGCCACCAGCTGGAAGTCATGGGTTCCAGTCTGACCCAGTGTAACAGAAATTTCCAGTGTAGCAGCTTACCAACAGCTCTTATAAGGAGTATTCAAACAAATAGATTTAAAAACCAGCCAAACAAACAATCCTCTTCCAGAGCAGCTTTAGCAAATAAGCTCATACTGCTAGGCAGGAACATTATAGGCAAAGGAAAGAGGCAAATATTTCCAAGTTCCCTTTATATCGATGCTAAATTGTTTTGTTAAACACTTGAATGCTACTTATACTTGATGTAGGATATAATCACATCATAAAGTTTGATGCCATTCAAAAGTGACCTCTGGGAAACTAATGAAATTCTGGAAAATATCCATCAATGAATACATTAAAAGTATGGTCCTTTCCCATCGAACTAATTCATGTGGCCTTCACTGAACTTCATATGATCACATTCCAGTTTGGATTGAAAAAAAGAAAAAGGGTTCTTCACATGACATTATTGCTTTAAAAAGTATTTAATGTGTATAGAAACAACACAGGCTGTTAACTGAAACATTTCAGAACATGAACATACTGCTTTCTGCATGATGTCAAAACTCTTAGACACCTATCCTTTTTGCCACCTTTTTTTTTTTTCTCAGTGTCCTTTGAAAACTCATTAAAGCACTTACAAATAATCTTTACACATCAAAACCTAGGGTATCTATTCACTGGTTTGTTCTATTTTGAAAGCCACGGCAATTACAGATTCATCTGGTAGATCTTTGGCTCCTATCTTCCTAATTTTCTAAAGGCAACATTTTCTATTGTAACTCATTATTTGTTTCCTTGACAATCTTTCTCATCTAGCCTTCAATGCACAAATGACTATGGACTTGGCAGTCCTAAAACATTTCTCATCAAAACAGTCCGTAGAACATTTTGTTAATTATCTCTGCATTGGTGTCAACACAGCAAATAGGGGAAAAAAAGGCAGCAGAAAGAATTCCCAAATATTCTCCTGCTGTTTGTGGAAAGGAAGTGTATATGTATCTGTCTATACACCTGCAAATATACCTATACATGTACATACTATAGAATAATGTGTGCTGTCATTTGGGCAGCATAATGCTGGGACATTGCTCCACAAATCTCTTCTTTCTCTCCCCTTACATGTCAGTGAGAATTTTCACTCTGCAGTAATTGCTTCCTCCATTTAAATGGTGTTACTTCTATTAAAGCAGAGAAATGTTACATCATCTGAATTACATTCAGCTTGACTAAAAAACTACTGAATAAAGTCATTCTGACTACTTCAACAAGCCTTTGAAGTGTCTTTTATGCCAAGCGTCAACATTCAAGCAATACTTCTTCTGAGCTCAGTTTTTTCAGTTGCATCCTGAATAACATGAAATCAAGCAAAGGAGGAAGGAGATGGTGTGGATGAGCAACTTGCTCCTGGAAAAACTCAAAGGGAAGAAGGAAGTTCACTGACTGTGGATAAAGGGAATGGCCACTTGGGAGGAATGTAGTCGGAGAATGTAGGGATGCAAACGGAGGCTAAGGCTCACTTAGGATTAAAACTGGCATGGGATGTCAAGGACAAGGGCTTTCTCATCAGCAGCAAAGAGAAGGCTAGGGAAAATGTGGGCCCGCTGATGAATGAGGTGGGTGCCTTGGTGATGGAAAATATAGAGAAGTCAGAGTTACTGAATTGCCTTTTTTGGGGGAGAGATTTGATTGGATCAGTTATAGCATTCTTGTTTGAGACAAATCTCTGTGATGATGTACTTGTTTTAAAAAAATAAACCCTAACCTAGATATGACCTTCATTCCAGGTCTCTAGCTAAACCCAAATGTCTATTAAATTTCTAAATGTCTCATCTCTTACTTCAATGTTCAAATCTATCTATTTTCATTTGTATAGATGATGAAGGTCCTTCTCCAGACCTTACTTTGAAACTAAACCTTGTCCCAATGCTTTTACAACAGTATGTTGCACTCAGTAATTTATCCTAGAATACTGTTTCCTAACAAGATCATGTATGTGCTCCATGTATTAAACTGCAGAAAAAAAGACAAATATCAGGCCTTCCTTATTAAAACATTCTGCATTCATTATTCCTTTAATTTTCAGGAATTATCCTGGCACATACAGCATTCATGTATGTGTGTGATGTGTATTATCTACATATATAAGTCTACATATATAAGGAACAGTATAAATATGGTACAATGTTATCTTGCTTAGCAGAACTAATAGAGAAATTTAGAATTAAGTTACATAAAGTATGATTGGAACATCTGACAGAAGCATTATCGTCCCCCCAAACTGATATTATTTATGTAAAGACTTCTGGACATAACAAAGTTAATTTATGAGTCCTCAGCACTGTTTGGGTTTCTTAACATCATCCTGATGACACCAAACAAGTGTGCTGATGAAAGCCAGAGTGAAGTATGTACGGGAAAGCAACTAACTACTACTAATGGGGACTAGATTTACAAGATTTTGTTACTGGGGTACATTACAGCATTTAAATATCTTGGATTTAACATAGGATGAGTATGCAGTGATGCAGTGATACAGGTACATAGACACATTTGGGTTCCTTGCTGAAATCCCCAACTTGTCAACATTTATGCTTTGTGCTGCATTTTGCTTCAATTTCACATCACTTAAAATGCATCCAACTAAATATTGTACTAATGTATCCTTTGCCCAAAATATCATAAGCATTATTACAAAGGAAATTTTGAGATATCTTACTCCTTTTTAAATTATAAAAGTCCTCACTATAATAGTCCCATTCTGTCTTTTGCTATACTGAAAAAATATTTTCTGCTATTTTGTGTTTACTGCCAATGCCTGGCAGGGCAGACCCATATCTCAAGATATATGCTGAGCAGTGGCATACAAATTGCTCATCATCTGTTATTAATTTCTCTTTCATGTAGCATTGATTTCCCAGGAAAAAAAAAAAAGAAAAAAAGGACAACTTGTAGACAGGCTGCATATTATACAGAAGGTAGCATATTCCATTTGGTTTCTTTTTTGTTGTCACTGCCTCAGTTTTCTTTAACAAATTGTTTAAATAGATTCATTCACTTAAGATTTCGTATATGAGACCCAGATGTTTCATATCCCCAAGAGCTGACTCCGAAGACTACAAGGTAATGACAATTAATGGCTAACACCTTTTATCCTTCTGAGGATTATAATCCTATCTTCTACTTGTTTTGTGTAGTTATCTTTTCACTAGAGAAAAGAGAACTCTGGAACACACAAAACCGCTCCTCAACTTGTGGAAAAAGACCTTTTTACAATTTTTCCTCTGCAGTGCCCTGAGACATACATATATTCTGGCTTTCCTCAAAGCCAAAATTAGGGTATGTGGATTCTAAGGTTATAGGGTGATCTGTTCAGATACTTGATACAGCAATCAGGGGGAAATGACTCAGTGGAAAGTGGCCTAGCAAAAATGGCATGGTCAGAGACTTCCCAAGAACAGTCAAAATGCCTGGATGCATGTGTTCTGATTGTCAACAACCTAAAGCAAAGCTTGTTTTATAGCTTTTCCAGGGCTGCAGTTCCCTTCAGTTAGACTATTTCTAACTTTACATTTACTGGCAACTATTCGGATAATCTGGATTTTAATCAGAACTGCTACCTGGGTAGCTACTGCGCCACCTGGGTGCTTTTAAGGCCTTGCTACAAAGAGCACTTAAAGTAGCAAAAGTAAATTTTTCAAAAAGGAAAACATGCATCTTCTTTATCGTATTCTTTTCCATCTTTTCAGAAAAGTAAGTGCTATGCCTTATGTAATCTTTGCATAATCTTTGATGATGCATACTAACCTTTCTATTAAGGACCGTTATATCTAAAGTGCTAATATATCTAAAGCGCTGTATCTAAAATACTATTCCTTAGTATCTGAGTTTAAATGAGGGTTTCTCCCCACTTGCAGGTTTAGTTACAGATTATTTTGTTTGTCCTCAATTACTTTTCACATTGTGGAGTTCAGACCTTAAAAGTTTCCACCGCTCTCTTCTGGTTGTGAATACTGGTGATGTAGCACTCATTTCTCTCTTCCATTTTCAAGAAAATATTTGTAATGCTAATTTTAACATCCACAGTCTTTAACTTATTACATATTATGCCCTACCAGATGGTCAGTGATTTTCTAATGATAACAATAATTTCATACCTAGTTGAGATGCCTTGTGTTTTATTAGGTCCAGCCAACTGCATTATTTCTGCCAAGAAATTTCAAAAAGGTCTTCAAGGATTTTCAGCTCCAGTTGTTCATAAAACTGAAGTTAAAATGAGTTTTTTGAGGAATTACGACTACCTTTCCATAAGATCAATCCTTCTCGTCTATTTCTTGTTATATGTGTGCACCTATATTTATATTGCATTATGAGAAATCACTGCTAGAAACTGGAGAGTGGTTGATTTCTATACATTTCAGGAAATGTATGAGAGCTAACATAATTCTGTATTACCCCAGGACAATTCTTCTGGTAATCTTGCCTGGGAAAAACATGGCAGCATGGACATTTATCCAGGATGCCCCACAGTTAATGTGGTATAGCTTTTGCAGCACACCAAGAAATGCCAGAGTAGTTTTCTCTTCATCTTCAGACAAGCTGAATGGCCCATATCTTAAGCATTCCTCTTTAACCTGACATATGGATTGGCAATAGTCTGGGGACATCTTTGGGTTGAGATACTGAAAATTGCTAGATTGCTTGGATAGGATAGCCAAAGCATAGAAGTTTGGTAGAATCTCTTGAGTCAATCTTTTGCATGTAACTTCTGATTGTCTCATGTAACCAAGATTCCCTCTGGAGGATCCATCTCCCTGGAGCAAAGGTACATACACCACAGACAACATCTGTACTGGTCAATGTGTTCCATGAGAGAAGCATGTACTTTTGGGTTGTGATTTACCTAACTAACCTAGTGAAGTGGACTCCAGAGTCTGTTGACTAACAGTCCCTGTCCATGAAAGACAGTCCAAGTAGAGGATAGGGGAGATTAGCTTCATCTTATTGGTGTGACACAAAAATTGTGTGGTCTAATCAATAAAGATAATACAGTTAAGTAAAATTTGCAAATTAGAGTTATCTGATTTTTACTACATAACATCTTTTGCAAATGTGTAGTACACTGGTGTTTATCTTGCCAAGATTAAATGAACTTGAAAATATATAATGATTTTGCAATTATCAGTATTTCGTAATTGACACATGTATCTAGGGATAACTGCACACTATTTCATATAATGTAGATCACTTAACTGCTTTCATGTGATGAAACATTCACACATTCAACTTAAAAGATCACATGCGCTATAAATACTCCTTTACAGATGCAGTTTTTCCCAGTTTGATCTCCACATTTAGATTCAGTTCTGATATTTTTACTCCAAGTCACTCCAGATGGTTTCTTGGGGGGAATTCACAAAGTCTCTATGTGCATGTAGGATATTTGTATAGTTAATCTACATGCTTTTAGACTTTCTACAACTCAGCAGTTTTGATCCCAATATATCAAGCAAATTGACCAAAAGAAAGAAAGAAAAGATCAGAAATGTAAACCCGAGCAAAGTTACAGTGATTTAGACTTTCACCTGGGATGCTATTTAATTATCTTTCACTGTGGTTGTTTGAACTGACAATTTTTAAAATGGAATACTTGTAATTAGTAATGCCTGTAGTAGTTCAGTTTGGATATATTGATCTGTCAGGATGGTTTAATTTTGAAAGCATATGAATCTATTTACCAAAAAGTGTATTAAATTTAGATTCTGTTTGTGTCCTATGTCCAGTCCACTGAAGCCTTGAACTTTCTCTTAATTCTCTTCTACAATAATCTACAATTTCTAAAGGATTTTTCTGCACTAACACCAGTCATAGACAGTAAAAAGCCTAGAAATTATACCACAGGAGTTAAAGCCATATGAAATGGGCTTTCAGCTCTTGGATCAATTTTCATTTTCATTAAGCAGAAATCACATCACTTTCCAAGTTGCTGAAAGGAAAGGTTGTCCAGAAATTGATTTGGCATCTGTTACATCTGCTTGGGATTTGGAATATTTACATAACATTAAAAGAGAATAATACTTTGAAAATCTGTTTTTTATTATCAATTCTTTTTTTCCATTATGAATATTCTACTTCAGCCACTTCCAGCAGGGTCTACCTGGTTTTGAATATTCAGAAATTGGACTTTTTTGTTGATTATAAATACCTTTTTCTGCCTCTCAATAAATAGCTATTTTATTAGTGATTTTTTAAAAAGTCTGCTGGAATGCCAAAAAGTTGGTATTTACTAAAAATGTTGGACATACAAAAGCAAGAGAAGAGAGGTTGTTTTGATAATCTATCGTCACATAAATTCATATATACACACACACGTTCATCCCATGGTATGCTGAAAAGTGATCTAAGCTCAGAAATGCACATTAACTTGTGTCAGCATTTCTAAGACACTGCATTAAATGCTTTACTTATTTATTCAGTATTAATTCTGTTGCACAATACATACCCTATTTTGTTGCACAACAGAGCTTCTAAAATTGTGAAAAAGCACAAAGATGTGACTAACTGTTGGACACCATGAATACACAACAAAGAGTGAATACTGCATAAACAATGCTGGCACTTATGCATTTCTGGTATGTTTGAGTCATTCAGACTCATTATCTCAGCACAAAATACCAGCTGTGACATTATAAATGAGTTTTTAGCATGTTAGTTCTCTTTAATCACATTATGGAGATATTTAACTTGTCTGGTTTTGCCTGATTACAGTTCCACGCGTGCAGTTTGGACAGAAAACCTGTATCAGGACTCTGCTAAAATACAGCTCTGAGAACTACCACCAGTGGATGCTTGTTAGAGCAAACCCTAAGCTGTTCTAACCTGGGATAAGAAATCAGAGCCTGAAATAGACCTTTGCTAAGTTCTCACATTGCTCTAACCTGTAAAAAAAAATAAAAAAATAATAATGTCTATTGACCCACACAGAGCACAATTTTGTTTTCAAAGACCAGCTAGTCACTGTTGTGCCTGATGCATGAGAAACTGTCAGATTGCATTAGGCTATTTTTCTACAAAAAAAAAAAAAAGGCAACCAAAATGTTGGAATATTTTTACTGAATAAGTACAAGTAACTAAAGAGTGTTTGCAAAAATAAAAACTTATGGCATATGTCACAAAAATCCAAAGTATTAAGGCACAGTATTCATGTAACAGGAAGAGATTTGCTTGCACTTGCTATTCTGCAACACTTGCCACTCCTGTCTGCCCACTGCTATAACTCACAGTGACGATGATACTGCCAGTCATCACATCCCTATGCTAATTAATCTTTAATGAAAGTCAGTGTGCATGAGGACTATACTCAATAAGCAATCCTCACAGCATCACCACCGTGGCTTGGAACCAAATAACAGATTATTAAAAGCAAATAAAATTTTCTAACACAAAGTTTTGTATTTCCAGCTGCTTTGAAAAATTGACTGGAATAACAATCATGTAAAGTTTGTTCAAGATATGATACAGGAAACTTTTTAAACTGTACTTCTGTCTCTGAGCAGATTAAGACAAGTAGACAGTAAATTTTACAGAACTACTTCTAATCATCATGTGTTTAATGTTCTTCCAAACAGTTGCTGTACACATGAGAGAATGAACAACCTTCCTACTTCAGCAAGAGTGGAAAAATGTCCCTATCCAGTAAGGTATCAATGACATCTTCTTTAGCACATCATTTGAAGATGAGAACAAAGTTAATTTTACATTTCAACAGCTGAAATTTCTGCATCCATTCTTACTGTTTAACCCTCACTAAACTACCAAGAAGTACTGAGTACAGAACCCCCACTAACTACATTTTTATTCTGTATCCAGAAGCAACACTAAGACTATCATTGAGAGAAATCTGATGGGCAAATGTAGGGCACTATCGTACACTGCACCAAATGACTTGTCTGTGGATACTTCTAATATCTAAATAGAGATATTTGGTATTGAGCATTGGCAATACAAGAGTCTCAGAGAAACCAACCCATGAGTCTAGACACAAGCTCTCATGATTTTTAAGGACAACCATAATCAAATCTGAATCTGAAATACAGATCTATTTCTAATTTTAAAATATTTTCTACTGAATTTACATATTTCTGAATAAACAAGATTACTTTTCACATTAATCTTACCCTTTGGGGAGGTCTTATATCATATCATCACTAATATCATCACTTAATATCATATCATCACTCATTCCTATAAACCACACGCTCTGGCTTGCACATCATGGATGTGCAAATGCCAATACTGAAATTCACATAGTGTTTCTTCCTGAACAGACACAATGTTACACTAATTAAATCACAAAGAAAGGTCTTTTATATATAGGCATAAGAGCCATTATACATATTTTATAGAGAGCTAGACTGGAAATCAATCTTAGATTATCATAAAAGGTGAGAAGCACTGTCAACCCTTCCTTTTCCACTCAAGACATCCTCTTGAAATACCTATTCCTCTACCAGGGATGAAACTGTGCACTTTCTAGACATGACAGCAATTTGCTGATGTTCAGTTGAATACCTCTATGAAATATCAAAGAACTCCCTGCTGAGTCAGTGTAGACCTCTCTATATTAAAAACTGTATGATACTCCATGAAGCATATCATTGCCATTCTGTCTGAATGATTAAATTCAGGCTGATATATTTTTGTTTTTCATAAAAATATTGAATTAAAGCTACAGATTCATTTTAAGCAAAATTTAGAGGTAGAACTACTCAGGAGAAACTAGCACCCAGTGAGGTAAACATGATGTTATCCATACTGTAGGTCAAAACATGCCTCTCTGAGTTTTAATTTCAGCTGTATCTTCTGAATGTGACTGGCATAAAGCCAAATATATCCTTGGGTTAGGAACTAGTACAGCACTTTCTTTTTCCTTTTAAAATGACAAATACTTTCAGAGAAGAAAAATACATGAGACACGATTCTGTTGCCCACACAGATGTATCTTGTGCCACCTGAAATGCTTAGGGTATCTGAGACATCTGCATCATTACTTCAGATCATACTTACGGGTTTTTGGGATACCCATGCCATCTGCAGTGGCAGCTGAGAGCCAGGCAGGATAGCCTAGAACATCTAGGGGTACTAAATGCCCACACAAGGGCAATTCAGCCATACTTTAAAAGAAATCACAACAGTTTTTCAGATGTGAAATGGGGCTTGGAAGCTGTTTTACACTTTTTTTTTTTTTTAATTAACAGAAGCTTGCTTTTTTGCTTTTGGATTATGCTTGTTGGGTTGATGAAGTTGGCTCTAACCAGTCCCCTAGTTTCAGACTCTTCCTATCAATGGTACTCTGAGACACAGTAGAGAAATGTTTTAAATCCTGCTTTTAGAATTTTTTGATGAAAATATTTTTAAGGAATCATAGCAGAAAACTCACAGTTCATCAGTGCACAGATATTTCTAAATAAGTAATTTAAAAAAACGTAGCTCTATTGAGCTATATACTGTTAGAATTTGTATATACAAATTCTGTGTAAATACTTGCCTGATTTTCAGCAATGATGCAATACTGCCAGTAATTAAATAAATAACCATTTCAATGGTTATGCTTGCATAACTTAGTGATAATTGTATCACTTGAATCTAGAAAAAATGCAGAAAGGTCCAAAAATCAGAAGCAAAAGGATTTATAGCACATAAGTCACTAAAATACCATGGGATTTTAGGTCCCTCTGCTCTCCCTCCCAACTATCATATGGAAGCAGAGAGCCTGCACCCATGCTTGCTTGTGAGCCCAAAAAAACAAAGGCAGAAAGCTCAAGTGCTTTAGGAGACCAATGAAAAAAATTAATTGGAAATAGTTGATATACATCCAGCTTTCCTTCACAGGCAAACCTGTAGCAATGAAAAGTCTAAGTTACTGTCAGCAGACAGCAGCAATTTGTGTAATTTCCACTCTTTATTGAGAAATTGTCCTGGAGCTCCATGACCCACACTCTACCAGGGTGTCCAGGGATCTCTGGGAGGCTGCTGACAACGGAACACAGCTCCTTTGTTTTCAGCACAGTCTGCCCTCAAGCTTGCACTCTTGCTTTAGCAGTAAACTTTCACTCCCATCTTAGATGAAAACAAGCAGAAAGGTTGTGAGACTTCTGCTGTCCTGTAAATGTGACTGCTAGGCATGGGAAATGTTGCCATTGGCTTGGATGCAGAATAGTGTGAGGTAGACTGTAAAACAACAAACAGTAGGTTTATACACCAACTAAGCAACAGTTAGCTGACTTTTACGCACCACGTACCACCTGTGACATTTTTCAAAAAAGACTGATGAGATCACACGTCAGGTACTGTGTTCAGCTTTGGGCCCCTGACTGCAGGGAAGTGAAGTTTGTCCAGAGAGAAGTAGTGAAGCTACAAGAGCACAAGCCTTATGAGAAGCAGCTGAGGGAACTGGGATTGTTTAGTCTGGAGAGAAGGAGGACGGTTGGAGACCTTATCACTCTCTACAGCTACCCAAATGTAGGTTGTAGCGAGGTAAGGGTTGGTCTCTTCTCCCAAGTACCAAGTGATAGAACAAGAGGAAATGGCCTCAAGTTGTACCAAGGGAGGTTTAGATCAGATATTAGAAAAAAAAATTCTTCACCAAAAGGGTTGTCAAGCACTGGAACAGTCTGCCCTGGGAGGTAGTTGAGTCACCATCCCTGGAGGTATTTAGAAGATAAGAGATGTGTGGATGTGGTGCTTAGGGACTTGGTAGGGAACTTGGCAGTGTGAGGATAATGGTCGGACTTGATTTTAAAGATCTTTTCCAACCTAAACAATTCTATGATGCTATGTTTATTCTCACCTCACAGATGGAGAAAAAAAAAAAAAAAAAATCCTAGGATCACAGTATGGTTTTAACAGGAGACAGAAGAAAAGTTAGACCTTGAGCACCAAATCTATGTCCTGGAAACCTAACAGCTACTCCTGCAATTTCTAGACAAGCTAATTTTGATGAGATGAGGAGTTATGAGCGATTGTATTTTTTATTCAGCTTAATTAACTATTTATTTAAAAAAATGATGGTATTTTTTACTTGCCCTACACTGACTGTAAAAATAAAAAGCGGTTTTTGCCAAAGCAAGTTATAGTGGCACAATGAAATACTCCATGAACCTTCAAACTATCAGTTACCCAGATACTGCACTCAGTAACACACACTTAGAAAAGTCTCAGCAGTTACTAAGTATAGTGCTAATTTTATATGGTCAAGATGAAAAATATTGAAAAGAAGAATGGCTGAATTTTATTAAGTCTGATAAGTCATCCATTGCCAAAGAATGGTCCCAAAGTTGAATCAAATCACCGGGAAAGTTCTTCTGCCTTACAGAAAAATGATGAGTGAGACAGCATTTTAACATTAAGGTGAGAACTACAGGTTTCTGTTCAACAGCTGACAAGCAGTGTATAATCAATAACAGCTGACATAAAGAGGTTGCCAAAAATTAGTAAGCGTCAAGAAATAAGGGAATGGTTGCACATACTTTGTGTAGTTTGGAGATCAAGCAGCATGGCAATGAGTGAAATAGAGAAGACACTGTGGTGGGAATTGAACTGATGACTAACCAGCACTTCTTAGAGTGCTTTTGTAAAACTTTATGTTTAAAAAAAAAAAAAAAAAGTGTGGCATTAGTTTATGAAGGAAGTAACATTTCAATGTGAATGCAAAAAATAATACTGAGTATAATGCAAGCATAATACTGAGATTAGAGCTTCAGAAAAGGAGAGTATGAGTTATTATTCCTAAGGAAGGAGGGTGGATGAGATCTCAAGAGAAAGCCAAGCGGATCACATTCTGTCATATTAGTACACTGATGGTAATGGTACAGCATGCCTAAGAAGCTGGATGAAAGAGATGGATATAGATTTGAATCAAAAAATATTGGCCCATATTTCAGAACTGGTAACAATAACTGTATTTGAAACAGAACTCTGAAGCAGAAAAATCAAGTAAAGATCAAGAATTAGCCAAGAAATATAGAAATAAATTATGCTACAATTGAATGTAATTGAGATTTAACAATGGATTGGAAAAAAAAACAAAACATTTTGGCTGGGGAAAAATGTCAGACTTTTGAAATGCATTTGGAAACACCAAGTTACAGCTGTGAATAAAGGTATTGTGAAAAGTTTTAATTTTATCTTTCCTTCCTGTCATTTTTATTTAATGTATGATCAATTATAATATAGAAAAGAAAGCTGTAGGAAATGACTGCACACTAAAGCAACTGTTGAAGGACCTTATGTGATTTATTACTTGGAAATAGTACAGAAGGATGTGGAGATGGATGTTGAAGTGTTCTTGATCAATTCAGTATGCTTCACTTCATGACCAAGATTTCAAACAAATGTGCACGACCAAGACCGGCACTGAAAAAATGTCAAGCTGGGTATCGATCTTCCTAACATTATGAGCTGTACCTGATTTATAAACCACATTCCAGAGGGTGACATGTGACAGATGCCTGATCCTTCTTATATGTTTGGCATACCATCTTTTAATTTGTGCTCCATAAGTCAGGTTTTTCCCTTAGGTATGCAGCGGAATTGCCCTATATAGAGAATTATAATACCTTAAAATAGAAAATAAGAGGAAGTCAAGCATAACGAAGTGCTATGTAGTTTGAAAGCTATTGACTTGGGATAATGATAGGAAAGTAAAATATCCCAAAATTCATGTGGCAATGTTTCTCACCAGGTTGAAGGATTTTATATTCCAGTTCTCATTCAGTTCCAGATACACTGAAAACTAGATGCATGACTGTGCTTTATATCATTCAAGTAAATATTCCTTGCTAGAAAAACCTTACAGGATTCTGCAAGAGAATTAATTCTGATGGATGCAAGAAACTGTGAGCAGATTTAATTTTATACACCAGGTCTGGTGTGTCTTTTGTACTCTTAATTCTTAGTATCCTTTCTTCCAACACACTAATCAAAGTAAGAACTGTACTTTGTTAAATGCAGGTACGAATTAACAGCATTTTTGAATGGCACTGTTAGCTCTACCCCTCACATAAGTGTTTACATGCTAATTTTATTGATACTATGGGTCTAAGTAAATTCTTATTATGCACTTCAGGATTTCATATTTACTAAGGAAAGGTTGCTACACAACATCGTTTCTATTATAAAATAATTCATGAGCAACTCAAGTTTAAGAAAATGCCTCTGAACTATTGTTCCAGATTCAAGCTCCTATTATGTTGAGCTCAGCTGATGTTCTCCAGCTAGCATCTTGAGGAGACAATGCATTTAGGAACACTGTTTAAGAATGCTAGTTTTGCTTTGATGGATAGTTACAATTGGTAATAAATTCATATCTTTTCCTCCTTTTTTTTTCTTCATTTTTTTCTTTTTTTTTCTCTAATTACCCATTAAATCATGGACTTTGCAAACAATGGAACATTTAGAATAAATAACATATATATTTTGACTACCACTATTCAACAAGTTCTTAATTTGAAATGTTGCAAGTAGCAGAACAATTAACATTAAGCAGACATTAAAAAGAAGCTGTATGCACTTCACCAAAACTAGAATCTGAAACATTTATAAACAAATAAACATTAAGTGCTTTTAAGAATAACAAAACTGATGAAACATCAAGGAACATGATGTTTTGATAAAAATAAAAATGCCATATTTATAAACACATAATATTTAATTAAGTTTTTAAGTAATTTTACTGCTTTTTCCCTTCCCCCTTGCTGTGGTACGGTCTCAAGAACTAATTGTCTTCTTGATGGCTTTCATCCTTTAAAATTATTTGTGATTAGACTGTTAAAAAAAAAAGTTGTTCACCTGGAAGGCAGCTTGAAGACATTAATAGACGTTTACATCATCATATACAGCTGAATAATCTGTTAGAACTAAAATGGAGAAAAAATAGTGGAGAAGAATTCAAAGAAAATATAGAGAGAATACATTTATACTCCTTTCTGATGAGCTTCTCTGTCTCTGTCAGTTTTAACTGTCAAGTATTGGTAAATGGTGCTAAGTTCCATTAAAGGCAGTAAACAAAACTGAATTCTTTATTCAGGAAAATATTTTCAAATTAATCTATATTGCTAAGCATAGGAATTCTGGTTTGTGTAAGTACCTGAAGTTAACATTTTTTGGGTTTATAGAAGCTTCCAAAAATAGTATATAGAACATAATTGTATGATCCAATTCCATTTATTTGGGTAAAGTCCATTTTTTCCATCCCTGTAAATTCTGTTGAGTATTTTTTTTTCCTTTGATCTGGGATACATTAACAAGGTATCACCGCCAGATAAGAAGTGGTATGAATTTTTCAGTCAAAATGCTCAGAAAAATACACATATTCTGTACTTTATTGACAGTTAATAATTAGGAAGATTGATTTAATTTAGTACACCTTATATGCCAAATTACATTGAGTGCCAAAATAACAAGAAATTTAAATTTCCTAACATCTGAGTGTTTGAGTGCTGAATTTTCCCCCTTTGTGTATTATGTCTAACAGTCTTTAATTTACCTGCTACTTTTTCCAGTGGGACTTCTATCAATGGCTAATTCTTAAAGAATGGTTCCTAATTATGCTCTGTTATTGTCAATACTGAATGCATCTCCCCAGGGCTTGTTTATTGCATACTGCTGAAATCTCTTTTAAATGCAGGACTAAGCTTCTCTATTTTTTTGTTTGGCTTTGGGGTTTTTTTAGAATACATCATTATATAATCCTTATTTTAAACACTTTGTGAGCTAGAGGAAAATAAGGGCATATTTTCTATCACTTGTCACTTCCCCAGCAGTAGACTAATCTCTGCCTTAAGCTGTCACTGTCTGAAGAACTTGGTTTATATCTTATTCCAGGGCAGGGTAGGATCCAAGAACCGCTATGCTCCATCGGATCCCATCTCCAGAATTTCCTTAATACGTATTCATAATAATTTCCTTCCAACACAGCTGGATCTCCCATAAAATGCTATTCCAGACAACTGATTTTATTATTCTTTTTTAAAGATATTTCACTTCTACTTTCACTTCTACTCCTATCATCAGCACACTGCACAGATTGCACTGTGCCATCATCACCAGCTTATAGAGATACATATGCATTCTTTAAAATCCAACCTCTCAGAAAAGAACGCTCTATTCATCAGGCTAATGTTGGAGTATTCCCTTCTGCACAGCAGGCTTAATGGGGCCAGAAATTAAGTTTTGCAAGAGAGAACATTATTTTTTTCTGAACAGTTATCAAATGATGGTGTTCCTGTATGAAAAGAGGATGCAAGTCCACCCTTTAATTATGGAGCTGGAGTTACACAAGAAACAGGACTTCTGAACCTTCCAGAGAAAGCCTACCATCAACACCGGCATGATAATGGAAGGGTAAGTAATTTTTGTGGCTTTTGTAGTGATGACTGTGTCAGGTTCTGCACAATTAAGGCATTTGGAACATCATCTATGGTATTTGGGAATCCTTGGAAAGAAAAAGTACATATGATCTTACTGGTTTCGTCCACTCAAACTATTTAAAGGAGGAGAACTTAGAAGGTGGTTTTGCAAACCTTGATCCCTTGTTTTCAAGTGGCTTTG
Organism: Heliornis fulica; assembly: GCA_013399135.1. Classification (NCBI taxonomy): domain Eukaryota; kingdom Metazoa; phylum Chordata; class Aves; order Gruiformes; family Heliornithidae; genus Heliornis; species Heliornis fulica. The sequence goes on from VXBZ01007194.1 coordinate 125,365, forward strand.
GGTATCCCACATTGGTTAGTCACCGATCAGTAGGAGGCACAGGTTGGAAAGCTCTGTAGGAAGATGTTTCTCTCTTGGACACAGATTCTTGGATCAGGAATTGAGATAGAAGTAACTGGAAACTAGGCTGCAGAATCCTACTGATTTTCATTCTATTTTGGTTTGGCAAATTTTTGATTCTTTACAGCAGCACAGCTTTCACGGCAGAGTTACACATGTAGATAGATCCATGTAATAGAGGCACTCTTGAGAAAGGTGGAAATCAAAGGAAATGAACTGTAATTTACAAATTACTCCACTCATGGAGGGGACATAATTCAATCTAGATGCATTAGATGAATGAATCACCAGGAAAAAGAATAAAATATCACCTAGCTTGCTTGTATCACAACTGTTTATAAAATATATTTTGGGAGAAAGGAAAGATGTGAATATTTTTTAACAGGAGAAATTTGCATCCTATGGTTACCATCCTAGTGCTTAACCCGTATCTTTCATACAGGATATCTGCTCAAGTAGACCTGTCTGGCCTGGACCTACTGATGTTAAATGTTCAGTAACTTGGTTGTCTGAGATGGACTGATTCCTCTTTGAGACAGCTTATTTTGTCCATGTATCAGATAAGAAGGCTGAGTGTCCAACTCATTTTTTGGATTGGGTCGCAGATCATGTGCCTAGAATAGAAGTGGTAGAACCCACAACGCTGCATCACTAAAAGTCTGCTTTGGGTTGTTTGGATTCATTCCAGGGTCTTAATCTGATGAGTCAAATGAAGTCAAGTATTGCTCATGTACAATAGTATTTGCTGGGCAGAGCTCTGAGTAGATGTTATATTATCATAGTTGTTGTTGGGTTTGTTGCTATTATTAATATTTTTATTATTATTATTATCATCCAGTGTATTTTCAATAATGCCAAGAAATGAACTTCAAATTGTGACATTCTGTATTCTGTTGAGCTGGGGAGCACTGGGCTCCCTATGTGACTAGAGGAAATTCAGTGTGGGGATGATCTTTACACAGTATAGATAAACAATAATTACTTCCACTTTCCACTTGAAGTCATACTAAGCAGTACTGACAATATTATCTACAGCTATTCTGAAAGATTTCAAGTTATAATTTCAGTAAGACTCATCTCTATCAACAACTAATTTATCACAATCATCCAAAAATTGGAAGGTGAGAGAACAGAGGTGAAGGTGACTTGACCTTTCTTAAACAAAATAGAAATGTAACCTGAGTACCTCATTTGATCTTTTAAATCAATAGATAAGGAGCATATTGTTTTATCAGCAGAGAATTCTCTTGAGTGGTAAATAATTTGTTTGTTTTCACTCACAGTACAGAATTTTAATCACAAAACTTGATTATTTTTGGAAGAGAAAATTCAGAGTAATATTTTTTAAGTGGCAAAGAGCCATAACCATGAAGCTATAAGTGACTATGACTGTTAACCTTTAAAATTGTATAAATAAAGCAAAATTAAGTTGTTTGCAAATGATCTTGGTTTCAGACATTTATAGACTTAAAAGAGCAATGTTTTCTTTCCCTAGCTTTCAATACCTCAGATAATATATCTGCATTCACCAATACAAAGAAGCAAGAATTGTTCAAATGACATTCTTAGTGAGATTAACGAGAATTTCATCTGGGCAAAACCTGAGTAAATGGTCATTGTCTGGTTCAAGCTGTTTTCATAGCTTACCTTTAATACATATATGGATTTATAACAAGAAAAGTAAATAAGCATTTTCAATTCTGCTTAGTTGAAGCACCTTAGATAATCCATGGGTTCCTGTGCTTCAGAAAGACTGAGAATTCCTAGGGTCCTTTGACACTCAAGAAGAATGCACTTTCAAAGAGTTTACTATGTTCTTCACTCTTGAAAACCAAACAGTAAACCGAGTTGGGGCAGCAGTATGAATTTGCTTTCTCCTCTGACTTCATTCATGCCTTGAAAGATGGGTTAGCTAGTACCACAGGGTAATTCACAAAGCTGTGGCTATAATTAATGAATGCTAAGTAAAAAAATGGTACACTCATAGGCTGGGGTTTGTAATTTCTATATAAAGATTTAGAGAAAGTGACTACCTGGCTTCTTAGCTACAACCATCTTTTGCAGGCATTACCACTTACTTTACTGAAGGCAGTTTCAAACTTTCAAATCTGAAGCAGAACTCAGCTAAGATGCATATGCATTATCTGAAATTCAGAAATGGCTCAGTACACAATGGCTCAATAATAATAATAGATTCATAGACTGGCTTGGGTTGGAAGGCACCTTAAAGATCACTGAGTTCCATCCCACCCTGCAGGGACACCCTCCACTAGGCCAGATTGCTCAAAGCCCCATCCAACCTGGCCTTGAACACCACCAGGGAGGGAACATCCACAGTTTCTTTGGGCAACCTTGTCCAGTGACTCAATACCCTCAGAGTGATGAATGTTTTCCTGATATCAAATCTAAATCTACCCTCTTTTAGTTTAAAGTCCTATCACTAAATACCCTGATAAAGAGCCCCTCTCCAGCTTTCCTGTAGTCCCTTTAGGTACTGGAAGGCTGCAATAAGGTCTCCTTGGAGCCTTCTCCAGGCTGAACAAGCCCATCTCTCAATCCTTTGATGCTCAGTGATATATTTACATGCACATTGCAATTTCTTGAATGAGAAAAGGTCAGTCCTTGCTGAAACTAGTTGTTAAGGCTTAGAACTAATTAGAATTATTTTGGTTTGCTGAAGAAAGACTAAAACAGAAAAGACTATGAGGTTAACAACACTTTCACAATTAGAGGCAATGCCTTTAGGCTAGGGAGTCAAGAAAAGTTTAGACCTATTTACATGTACTGTGCCTCTCCAAATGATAAATTAACTTCATGTTTATGTATTTTGGTTATACTTTTTATATTCTTCACAATTTCCAATGAAGACCTTTACAACGTTTCAAGGAAGAACCAAACTCCTAGGCCAATGTCTTGCAATATAGCAGTAGGGAAATGTTTACATTCCCAAAATAAAAAAGCGAGAGAACATGGATAAAACACTTGATTCCTTTCAGATTTGATGTCTGCTTGGGTGTTATCAACAATAAAGCTGCATGTACTGCAGTTGCTTAATAATCTGTGATTTACAGTCAGTGCTTAAGAGGGGTTGAACCAGTCTGGATTTCTTCAATATAACTCTATAAGCTGCAAACCAGGGGCTTTCACAGATTGCTTTAATTAGACACTTGAGGCCTGGTTTTCTATGGAATGCTCCTCAATTGACTGTACATTATGAATGTTTGCCTGGTTATTCACTTCCCTATGTCTTTAACAGGGAATCTAGTTGTTCCCTTCATAAATTAAGTTTTCAGCAACAGAGGTCATAATTTCAAAAGAAAAAGCATTTTCAGAAGTTAATCATCTTCAACAAGAAACAAACAAGTGGACCACTTGTTCCTAATTTTAGAATTCCCAATATGCTATGGGAATTCTGCCACTTACAAATTCTTGTAGGCAGAGAGAGGTTTCTTTCTTTTCTTTTTTTCCTAGACAAATTTTCTAATATCTTTATAGGAAATTTGTTTTGTAAATTACTTTATTCTCACTAGTTCGTTTTCTATGTCATAGCTCTCACTGGTGTCCTTTTATACTGTACTATTTAGCCAGCAGGTTACAGATAATTCACAGATTCGCAGATCCACAGAACAGTCAGGGTTGGAAGGGACCTCTGGAGATCACTGAGGCACCACCTCACGCACCAATGCCCCCTCCCCCAGATAGGATCACCTAAAAGAGGCTGCACAGGACAGTGTCCAGGTGGGTTTGGATATCTCCAGAAGGGGAGACTCCACAACCTCTCTGGGCAGGCTGGTCCAGGGCTCTGTCACCTCAGAATAAAGTAGGTCTTTTCTCACGTTCAGGCAGAACTTCCTGTGCAATGACAGTTTAAGTTGGGTAAGAGAGTATTAGAAGAATCCTTGTAGGTTCAGCTATTAGATAAATACAAAATAATACAGTACATTGAAGAAATGAGAAATAAGATAAATGCTATCTGCAACTTCAGAGAAGAAAACAGCTTACTTGTGAAAACTTTTGCTTAAAAGTAATCCTACAAGACTAGAGGATGAATCTGGTATGATCTATCACTCTTAGCATTCTCTTGTAACCGGCATTTTGGAAGGGCAAAGCAGCTTCAGACAAAATACCTTTGATTAAAACTAAGTTTAAGGAGTCATTTAAGCTTATGGAAACAAAGACAACACTATAATATATTGCTAAATACACTGCCTATTTGGGTCTATGACAGTTCTAATTTAGCAACAAATGTAGTGGGTAGTTTCTATTTTGATTCTGTAACCTGATTCTGCAACTTGATTCCCATAAAAAATGGGAACACCAATATAATCTCATGTCATGTAGCCTAAATTTAAAATAAATGCCTGAGTGCTTGTGAAAGGCTCAACTATTAAAAGGAAATAAGCAATCTGGAAGTCTACAGAGAAACATATGATGCTTTCCTCAAATGCAGTTTGAGTGAATTTAGCAGATAAAGCTCTGAACCACTTTTAATGATGGAATTTGAACAAATACTAAGCATTTGTGTACTGAATAATGTTTGAGTATTTTTAAGAAAAGCTATCATATGTCTCTGTAATTAAAATCTGTTTCATAATGTATGTACAGCTCCACCAAAGCAGCACATTAATCCTAAATGTTAATCTTCAAATACTTGGCTTTGCAACATTAATATTTCTACTGCAATGTTTTTCAAACCAGCAGATTAATTGCTATCCTCCTCCCTCCCCAGAACTTCTTTCATGATATTGCCCTCCGCCACGGCCTCCTCGTTGGTACTTTTTACTCTAACATACATGCTTCTTTTTTCCCACTAGGAAAAGGGATACAAGTAGAGGCACACAAAGATTATGCCAGTTGGAAAAGATGTCTGAAAACAGTTCATAAATTAGGGTCTTAGAGCAGAATTTTTGCTTAGAAGAGTATGTCAAAGCTGATCAAATACAAACCTAATCAATTCACCCTATTTTCAGTCTTTCTCCTTCAAGAATTCATGTTTTAACCTAGTACCAGAGAGCAAATCCTTTGCATGTCAACTAATTCTTGTGTGCCTGTGAGATACACTGCAATACTGGGTATTTGTTTTTTGCAACCATAGTGATGAAATGTGTTTATTGGCTAAGGTCATAAGAATTCAAAGCAAGTATCTGCCTTCATTTAATTTCAGAAAATCTGAACAGTCCTCCAACACCAAATAATAGGGATTTGGGGAATAGAACTAAAAATAAGTTTTGCAACATTTTTCAAATACCAGTCTACCACTATGACTATTTGATTAACTGAAAAAAAAATCAAATACAGAAAGAAAATAGAAATCTTATTATCTTAGAGGTTCTTGGTGCTGTGTTAGGAATGAGTTTTCTTTGAAATGCCTCAAATTCTTACTCTTAAAAACATATTTAATTTCTTCTAGAAGCTTAAGTTTCTATATCTACAATTTTTAGACCGCTCTTATCAAAGCTAACTGAAATTTTCAGATAAAAGATTTCTTGCTATTAATGCTGTGATCCAGCAAATTAAAAAAAAAAAAAGAGAGAGAGAGAGAAAAAGTAAAAAAAAAAAGTAAAAGAGAGAGATAAAAACCTTAAGGGAATTTAGGAATTGGAGTGTTTGTTTCTATGTGACAATCCAAATCTCATGATCCATCGAAGTCAGTAAGACTCTATTAGGCAATTGGTCAGGCTCATAATGAATGGCAGATGCTGTATATAAGATCACGATTGAAAAGATGATATCACTCATGAAAGACTGCCAAAGATTCTCAGATTCTTTGCACAGAATTGTATGTAAGAAAATGTAAGCATTGTGTGAATTTCAAGGATGCTAAAAAATGTAATGTGCAAAAAATCTGTACCAAAACCCAATAAAAACTGAACAATCCATGTCTGGTGCCAGTTGCCAAAGCAGACTTAATTCACTGGCAGAAATATTTTCATCATTTTAGTGCAAATGAAAAACTAATGAAATCTTCCACGTCTAGAATAATTTAAAAGCACTGGTGAAACAGAAACTGCAATCATGGTATCCACCAGAACCTTCATGGCAGTTGCAGATTCCTGTAATTTAATAATTTCATTTGGTGATCTGCATTCCTCAAAAATGTTAGAAGTTACCTCTTCTTGCAAAGTTACGGAAACAAACAATATCTATAGCACATAGCACAATCTAGCTTTCAAGAAAATATACAGAACTCTAAAGGCATACTTTTTTTATTTATTTATCCCTTCCGTCCTTGTTTTACAAAATGTCTGACAGACATGAAACTACACAAAATAACTCTGTGTGGGTCAGAAGGAATTAAAAATACCCTTACCGTTGTCTCCCACTGGATTAAATCCAGTTGACTAAAACAATGGAGTCGCTCTGCACTCACCAAACTGTGACTGAAAATAGAACATACTTTTTGCATTATTAAAAGAATAATCCCCTCCAAAACAGCAAATGAAAAAACACTCCCTCTATTTCCCTAACTGCTACATCAAATCCAGTAACATTCTTATAACAACGCTTCCCAACTGAGCAGGTAGATAAAATTATCTATCCTAATTTTTGCATGGTTTTAGTGGCTGAGTTAAAGATCCTTCGGAGAAGCTCCAGGTGACAGAAACTCTAGAGATAGACTTAAAAGATAAGGGACTACACTATGCTATGAATTCCAGATATTGTAGTTCCCGAGGGGCCAAAGCAAAAACACAAGTGATGAGAATTATACTATATGGCTGACATTTCTCACATTTTGTAGCTGTGCAAAATCTTCTACAAAGAGCTGGCAGTACGATCCACTACTAGTTCAATTTAACATATGACAGGTGATAAACTACACAGCGTACAAAGTACATGGCATACAGAACATTTCTAGGACACCTAAAACCATAATGTATAGAAGTCTAGAACACACACTAACCACTGTCAGTGTTTACTTGAACATTCAGCCTCACATTCCAATTTCACACTCTTGTGGGCAAGAGTCCTCTGTTGAGAAAGAAGAGGCACATTGCCACATGACTGTGAAAACAGTCTCCTCTTCCAAGACTACTTTCTGCTTCAATGAGAAGGCCAAGCATATTCATAGCTAGACTATTGCTAATGGCTCGTCCCTGTCAGGACAAAATAATGCTCTCTTGTCTTGTCTGTCTGTCTGAAATAATGACACTTTTATGTGTTTTAAATAGACATGTCTCTTCTGGTCAGATAAACTAAACTGGCATTGCAGAAGGCCAGCAATATCAGAGGACAGCAAATATTTTGAATGCTACAATGATTTCCTTTTGTGTAACTTCTGAGTACAAAAAGAGCAATGCAAATCACACATCAATAAAATCAAAGAAAACCAAATTTTCATAGAAAATTAAACAACTGATGGCTATGCTGTAGCTTCAGATTAAATTATTCCTATCAGTTACTCCTTTCAACAGTGGCCCTTTAGGCACTGTCGAAAATATATATGCAATCTGATATAATACTTCATCCTTCATGTTTCTAATACCAATTTTTGTCCACAATGAAACTCGTGCACACTCACAAAGGTGCATAGAAATCAGCAAATTAATTTGGCCCATCTGCCAGTTTTCTGTTCAATATTCAATTCACCTCATGTTCTCAAAGAGATGTGTGACCTGGTAGATCTGGCACTGGACTGCCAGAGGTAAACACAAGCTCCTTTTCCTTTAAAAACAGTATTACAGATTTTTCAAAAGGTGTAGGTAGTAAGGGACTGGCGTCCGGAAGATATCGCGATGTACGGGAAGATGAGTCCCCCTCCCCTAATAACCAGTAGCACTTAGTTTATGATGTAAGCAGACGGATGTGACGTTGTAAACCCAAGCCATAAAAGGCCGTGTTGCATACCAATAAACACCATTTGCCGTCCACCACATTGGTGTCTGTGAGCAAATGTCCCGAGCGGCCAGGGGTTGGACCGCCGTGCCGTTCCCGAACCAGGTCCCGCAGCCATTAAAGGCAACAAAAAGGACTCCAGGAAAAGCTGTAGGGATAAAAAGTATTATCTATTTTGGAACAATTTATTTCTTATTATTCTGGAATAACTCGGTTTTCTATTACTGAAATGAAGCCTCAACAGAGTTTTGTACTCTATTCCTAGTTCTGTTTTGCTAAGAATAAATTGGGAAGCACTGAACTGCATAACTTGTCGATAAGTTTAATGTATCCCCTGAAAACAACAACTTCCATTCTTGGGTATTTTCCTCATGCTGATTTTGTTCAATTTAATTTTAATTGTAAGTATTCTGAAGCTGGACATGTGTATTTTTCTTTGTCCCTGCAGAGCTTTAATGGAGTTTGATCATTTATTAAAAATCTCTCTATTAGAAGTATTAAGCAAACTGAAAATATACCTCTTTCCAAAATTAGACAGTGGTTATAATCCTCATAGTTAGTATATTGATAGGCCTGAAGGTTTTCTTCATGGAAAGTGGAATGCTATGAAGAAAAATTTTCCTTAATATATTCTTAGTTTATCTTGTCTTCTAGCAACTTATTAAAAATTTATGAAAGCAGTGTATCAAAAAGCAAACTTTAGTTCAGATTTCATTAAGTTCTCAACTACTATACTTTATTTATGTTTGAAACACCTTTCCATTATAGCTAGATTAATGAATGCAATTTCCTGCATGTGACACACAACCTGATTTTTTACCAGTTTTCAAAAACCTAAAGAGCCCAAGAAGCAGCTTGGCCAACTCTAAGCTGAGAATAGCCTGAGAATAGCTGTTTAAAACAGCTGCTCCAAAACAGCCCTATGCAACTATAAAGTGCTTCAGTAAGATTAATCTGCCCAATGTTTCAAAGAGATACAAGATCCTGTCTTTAGCTTGTCTTCAGCTTTAATTATTTTCTTCTGGCTAACAGGTGTCCAGAATATGCATGTAATCACTCCAAATGTTTGCCTAATTGGGCCAGTCTTTGTAACTTTAAGTTGACCCTACATAGTCCTGTACTGTTTTCCTGACAGTTGAGTTTGTTAAGCAACCATGTTAACTAAGTAGGGTGAATTACATCAAAATCAAGATTATCTTTGCACAAGCTTTCCAGCACCATTTAAATTATATTTTAAATGATAAATAGCTTATATTTCAGGAAGAAAGAAAGCATGTAATAGACAATTATTATGAAGCATCTTTCCAATCATTAAGTTATAATAAAACAATATTTTAGGTCCAGTTAGTTAACCACAGAGTGAACTTGAGTCACCTGAACACCCAGTGAGTGCTCACAGGCATCTGGGCAAAACACGTGGAATGCTATTAGAATTACCCAGAGCTGATACGCAGGTTAGCGAGATGCACACTGTGTTGGCGCACACTGTAATCACATTTGCAGAAATCAACTGCAGATCTTTGTCACAGGGTCTTCATAATGTATCTGTGTGAATGCACCTCCTTGTAAAAACACTGATCCTAATACACTAGTGTGAAAACTCATTCACTAGAATTGTAGCTGCTACAGAGAATACAGTTCAAGTATTTGCATTTATTTTAGTCACAAGTATCATTAATTAACTTGTTAAAGATGCTTTCATTTTTCATGTCTATTCAGAAAAGAATGAATGAAAAATCCCAGCAACTCTACCCTCCTTTTCTGAAGCCTCCATCTGTGCGGCATTAGATTAATAGCAAATACACACTTTCAAAGATGAAGTCTATTTTCTTTCAATTATACAGAAGTTATTTCCACTGAGCATGGTACGTGCATACTACAATTATCATTATATATCTCTTAAGTAGGTTTCTATTATTACTGATATGTATTCTAGTACTACCTAAGCTGCTTTTTGTGATAGTTGAACAATTTGAAAAAGAAAACATAGATAATGAAACTTAGGGTATGGAAGACACAAAGTAAAAAGATCAATGGAAATGCATCAAGGTTAAATTCTGAGCCTAAACCTAGACATCTGAGCTCCTCATGTAATGCACAATATGAATTAAGATCGTATGAAAAGATCATAAGAAGCCAATAAGTAGCTGGGAATGAAAGGTAGCAAACACTACGGCTTAGTTACCTAGCCTGACTGGAAAGAACCACTTCAGTTCTGGTTTTCCTCGAAACCATCCTGAATTTAGTTTCCTAATGGTGATCACCTGTTTGTGAAGGTCTTTTTTTGCAAAGCAGAAAGTATGAAGAATTCCCCAAACAACACAACTAGAGAACTTGCCTGGATGGAGAACAGGTTCAACTCTGCATCCAGTACAGTGTCAAGCAGTAACTTGAGCTGCTACCCCACGTGAAAAGATTACTGGCCTTTACTGAACGGGAAAGGTTCTTAATGCCTCCTACTGACATGTCACAATTTATAAATAATTAAATGGTCATTGGGATACAGGATGAATGTTTGAACAATCATACATCTCAGTTCACCTAGGATGCTGGAAACCAAAATCATCATCCAATTAATATTTTATGTATTTAATTCTTTTTACCTATATTTCTGTTTCTTATATTCTGGATGCAAAGAGCAGATGCTTTGGAAAAGTTAATTCGTACTAAACTCAGAAGTAGATCTCATACTCTGATAAGCTAGTGTTTTACAGGCAACATCAGGGATAAGAACATTTATGCAAAACCCAACAATTATTCATAGGATGTTTTTCCTCAGGCATGTAGACTCTGACTCTATAAAAATAGTGCAGGCTTTTAGTCTTTTATTCTACCGGGATTTTTCAATGCCTTTTGAATGGGCTAACTTCATTCTGAGTCTTTGTGGTTCTTACTCTTGGTTTCTTTTTAAATAATTAGAAATATCTTTTACTGGGAAATAACAAATACCAACCAAAATATTACACTACTGAGAAGGGGACTGTAGAAAATCCTTAACTTTACATTATTATCTTGCCAGCAACTACTTTACATGTAAATAAAAACATCAATATATATATATTTGTCTATGTATCTATTTTAAATACAAAAAGATTACCTTACTAAAACGACAATGCAATGATCAGGAAAATACTTTCTATTATATATCTTTATAGACTACTTAATTGGATTAAAACTTTCTAATGGTCAGGGCTTTCACAATTGGAAAATGCTGCAAAGACATTCACTGCTGACTGCTCACAGTTAATAGCCACAAATATTATTAGCCGTACTTTGACACTACAGAAATAGAGACAAGATGTGCTGTCAATATTTTAGTGAGTCTTGGACTATTTATTCGCTGACCTATGGTAAGCACTGCATACTAAGGTAAGACAGAGTAGGAGTGGGAATCTATTTGTTTACTTTTCCAAGTTTTTTGAAAAAGACTTTCTTATTCTATAATGAGCAACCAGTAAACTTACGTGCTAGGTCTCACCTATAACTAGATTAATAGAACACATTTTGGTAATCAAAATGTCACACACATATGGGCAAAAGAACACGGCATGATTATGCCCCTCCAGCCTTCTTGTTTTGTTAGCTTCCTTGTTTTGTTTTTGTGAGTGACAGATGATATGTGGTACACAAAGAAACTATTTACTTTCCAATATTAATTTTTGAGTGTTGTTAATTCAAGAGTCACTAAACTAGCATTACAAAGAGAGAACACAAACTAATTTCTTGGAAATAAAGCCTTCAGAAGTATTGTGGCAATCTTATCCAAGAGAGCACTAAGAAATTATCCAAAGTTGGACACAGACACAGCAGTAAGAGTTAAATTACTTTTTAAAGGACATAGTTCCCAAGCCACATTGTTTCATTAGGCAATTCTGCCTACCAACATTGTTTTATATCAAGATTTAACATGGGTAACGTGTCAGCAAAACATGTTTTTGTTATCCTGGAAAAAAAAACCACAAATAACTAGCATAAAGAGTATTAAAGACATCAAATAAACACACTATGCTTTTAAAAGGCTGTGTATGAACCATATTCTGTACGCACCAATCACTTGTTGCCAATGGAATTAGAGAAAGCAGAGAAGAGCCATATATCACTCCCAAGTAGTTGAATGCAGCTGAAAAAAAAAATCTGATTTGAGCATACCTTTGTGCAAACATCCTGATTTTATACAGATGGCTTGCACAAACAAATTGTATGCATCTTTCAGTATCCCATTACAGCTCACAAAATACCTGGTTCTTAACTGATTGCTTTAGCAGATAAAGATTAGGTTCTTATAAACAATGTTCCATGTGTCTAAAACATCAAATGGTTAGATGACTGGATGTAAAGTAATCTCTTAAATAAAGAATAATAGTTATAATTACAATCATAATGAAATGCATTTATTATAGTTTTCTTTATGAAACAAGCTTATAAAAATAAAAACAAACCCCAGATGGTGACATATTCTATTAAAACAAACTTCTCTAAAAGCCCATTTCTCTCACTTCTGAATAGACTTTGCAAAAGAAAGTAAAAAGTTTTCTTCCATGACAAAAATCTCAAAGTAAATGTCACATAATTTTCTAGCACCACTCTATATGTCTCCTCAAATAGAGACATATTTCTGTGCCTAGACCAGAAATAACTTTATGTAAAGAAATAGGTACACAGAACGATTTAAACAGAAGAGCTTGTAAAAAAAATGCTTGTTTTAATTTGCAGTTTTGTAAGAGTTTACAGACATTGTATTGCAGTGGATTTGAAAGAGTATTCCTACTGCTAGTATGTTAGTGATAACATAACTCAGTAGCAAGCAATTTGATTTAAATTTGGAGGGGATCTCTAGATACTCTTTAGAGCGCTCAGAATCATTACCAACCATACATTAAACCTAAGGCTTCCTTCAGAACTAAAGTGTCACGTTGTACATAGCAATTTCTCACAAGGTTTAAACATGATGTTAATATACTGGTTAAGTTCACGTTCTCATGTCTCCCTCTAGTGCCTGCATCTGATCAGTGTATTTTAACTGGATTTTAGAGGTTCCAGCCAGTGCAGAAACTGGTTTGGTAAGGTCAAGGAATTCAAGCAAGGATAAAGAGGTTTGAAGTAATCTATCTGCTATGTGCCTATAAA
>VXBZ01007194.1:138442-166282 GCA_013399135.1 Heliornis fulica
GATGTTCTTTGTTGATTTGGAGTTTGTGGAGGCCTTTTTGAGGGGGTATGGGATAAAAGACAAATAAAGCAAATACAAACCTAATTCTTAAAGATGATTTGACAATTCTTTTGATCTCTCATCAGTCTTTATTTTAAACTTACTAACTTCTTTCTTGAGTGGGAAAACACATTATTAAGCTCTTTTATCCAGATACTTTCAGTGTGCAAAAATATGGTGTGTGTCACCATAAAATGTAGAAATTACTTGAAAAGTTCATATTTAGATTTAACTAAATCACAAAAACTTGGTTTTGGTAAACTTTCCAAACAAGTGGCCTCCTGCAAAGGGACACAGAAAAGGATGTGAAGAAGACTACAAGGAAACAGCTGTTACCTATTCCTATTTGAAAAATACTTCTACTGTGACCTTCTGACTAGTTGTTTTCCCATCAGTGTCTTGTGATTTGGATGAATTTTGATGAGTTACAATAATTTACTTTTTTAAAAAATTCATTTTCAAAGAAGACTTGCATAAACAATCTCTTAGAAAAGAATTTAATAGAGCAAAATCAGCACTATTTATATCAGAAAATAATAAATGAATATACACAGTATCAACAGTGAGAATACCCAAGCATTCATCAAGGAAACCCAGCTAGTTCCAGTAGTTTGTAAATAATATTCAATATCTGTAGAGCTTCATTATTTTGAACTAAATGGAATAAATCAATAGGAAAATACCATAAGTTGCTTTTAAAGACAATATGATAAACAAAAGATTACATTTCCATGCATTTCATTACAGTTAAATCTGTACACATAAAGTTACTGTCTTGGTTTTAAACTTATCTTCCCTATTTTCTAAAAACCAGTTCACGGTTTCAAATAGAAACAGAGATAACATGAACGTTAGGAACAGAAGTAACTGTATTTGGTACATTACACAAAGCCTCTGCTGGCTAGGAAATGGGCAAGAGAACCTGAAGATTTATGACTCTATAGTCTAAGTGCAGTTCTAACAATCTCTGTGCCATTCAGTCTCCAAACAGATTGAGCACATACAATTTCATGCCTGGAATGCCAAAAGTATGAGAATGTAGTACAAAATGTGCTCTGTTAAATAAGTGACCATACACTATTTCTGGCTAAGACTACTCTGTCGCGGTGAGAAAGTAACGATCCTACAAAAATTAATTTATTTCTGAGGTTTGAGAATCCTGCACTTCATTGCTGAGAAAATGTATGCAATAGGAAAACGTGTGGGTTTTTTTGGTTTATGACATTTTTTAAATGGAAATATATCAATATTTTTATATAACTACCATTTCTTTCTCTCTAGTCATTCTTTCACCTTTCTCTCCCCTTTCAGTTTAACATACTGACACAGTGAAAACTCAATAACCAAAGTTATTAAGCAGGTATTCTGTATCAGTATGTTTTCTACCATCTATTGGAATCACTCCTAGAAACAATCCAGAGGTATCCTCAGACTGAAAATCCTGCCTCACTACCTATTCAGTCAGTACACATGCTTTCAAATGAGTCTCAGGCATGAAAGCTAGGTAGATGGTTGCTACATTATTCATTTCATTTCTCAGTCACAAAGATGATGCTCTGAAGAAGCCTCCATGGATTCTGTGTGCATACTGCTATGTACAGTAACATCCCCTCACAAGTCCCATAAAATATTAGTAGGCAAGTTAGGCTGTTATTTAAGTGCTTTTTTATATTGTAAAAATATATAAAGTATATATCAATTTTCAGAATATAAAAATAATTGTTAGAAGAAAGCTATCAGGAGCAAGGGAGTTTTTCTATCAAAATGTTTCTTCCATTAAGAATATGCATACTGTCAAAGAGAAATAGGGAGATATAGGTCTCAATGCAGGGAGCTTTGTATGCCTATGGCTCTCTGAAGTCCTGGGACAGAATCTGTCCTCTCTTCTGAGAGCCTCACCCACCCAGAAGAATGTGAAGAAAAATCGAAACTACTATCCCCACTGTGGGAGTAGCTGCTGAGCTATCCAGTTATGCTCTTCATCACTTAACAACAATCAAGTTCACAGGAACACTGGCAATTGCACACTTTTCTCTATTTAATATTGGCCTCCCTTTATTCAGCTAATTCAGCTCTCTTCTTCCATCTGAGCTTCAGACAAAGGTTTGGGAAACTAGAGGGAAAGCAAGCCAAAAACCAAACTTCAGTCCAAAGAGATAATTATCTCTCTTCCTGTTAACTCTGATGGATGCGACAAAGTTCCTTTCTCAGCCCCACAGAGTCAATAAAAGATTACACTGACTAGAACTAATCAAGCTTTACTATAAATCGGCAGTTAATTAGATCCTGAGTTTTTCAGTCTAGTTCAGACTGGTTCTGCATTTTATTACAAAGGAGTCAGAAGATTGCGCCAATTGCACTTAATCACTGGGAGAAGGAAGTGGCTGATGCATCCGTTTGTGTCAATAAGTTTCTTTTTTACTGGGTGATTAAATCCCCTGACATGTGGTGGTGTGACACCTGCTGCTCAGTTTATCACTTCTTACTGATAAATATACAGGTAATGAGCTTAGTACTTCCTTGGCATTCTCACAACTTTCCCTGGAAGTGGGTATGGGGACTACACATTTGAATGTATGCACATTGGTGAAAAAAAAATCTTGACCTCACTAACTCTGACACAGATTTTTTTTTCCTTTTGCAGAACATATTTGTTCTGCAAAAGGAAAAAAAAATTGTTCTGCAAAAGGAAAAAAATCAAATTTGTTCTGCAAAAGGAAAAAAATCAAATTTGTTCTGCAAAAGGAAAAAAAAAAAAAGTGGCACTTTTCACCCACGGAAACCAGCCGGTTTGCTTTCTGTGGCAAAATATTGTGTGTAGGTCAGGATCTCAATAAAGATTAACAAACTGGTGTAAATCTATGCCCAGACTTCAATAGCTTGTACATTATTCCATATCAAATCTTCCTACTGACCTACAATTTATATTACATTGTGTTTAGAAAGGCTCAACTGTGCCTATAAAATCACGTAAGTCACGCAGCCCTTAGCTGCACTTACAGCAGACTTAGTAGAATGGAAATCTTTCTACCTGTTTCAATGTGTATCTCACTGAATCCTTAGAGGTTACCTTTAGGGTAAGCTTTTAATGAAGTCCATCAGCTAAAAGTCAGCTGTTCTCTTCCTTTTATTTTCCTAGATCAAGCATCACTTCCACCTCCAGTACAATGTGACATTCACCAACCATGTTTCTGAAGGTACTCAGACTGGCTTCATGCTTTCCAACATGTAACAAAGCAAACATAAAGACTATCTAATTTTACTTTGTTTTGAAAACATGGCCTTTGAATACAGACAGCAACCAGGGAAGTTTTTTAACTTGTTGCCCAGCTTGGATTGTCAGCAAGTAGTTGTCAGAAAACAAAGGTTGTCTTCTACAGAATTTACAGTTCTGCTACTTAGTTCTGGAGTTTTTCCTATATGCATAAATGCATACAGTGCTACCACTTTTTATTGACTGTGCTCATGGGCATATGGATAATCTTAAAATAGACCGGTAAACTTATGGAGATAAGGTGAATGCTTAAGGAAGTGTCTGAATGACTTAGTTCTCATATTTAATTACAAAGAAAGCAATGTATTGCTCAGAACCAAAACTGACATGACATGTTAAATAGTAAAATACTCTATCCAACAGATTTAGCTCCTAGGCAAGAAAATTAATTTTAAGAGATATGTTTTTCATCTTTGAGCTGCAATCTTTGCAAACTAAAGATTACCTTAATCAGAATACTGGATCACTGAATTGACAGAACGGACAACCAGTTCAGAGCCAGGTTCTGTTAGCAGCAGTAAGAAAACACACTTTACAGACAATCTCATTGCCTCCACAAGCAAAATATTACTTTGCATGAATAAGCTTATTATCAATATGATCTTTTATTGAGTTGAATATTCGTTATCATTATTAATACTCTGTTTTGATACTTGCCAGGCAAAGGACTTGGCCATTTAAGCAACAGTGAGCAATCTGCTCCATACAAACCAGTGGGGTATTCCCACAGTCCCACACAGCAGGAAAGGAACAGCACAAGAAGTAGTGAGTCATAATTCATTTCCTCATGTGGTCATGGGCTGCACAGCTTCTTGTTACCCCCTTGCACAGGGTGGATCAGAGAAATTACAGTTCAGACAACAAATGTTACGTCTTAAAATGTGATCAAGTGAGTACAGCTGGAGTCAGTTCTAACCGAAACAAATGCAGCATTCCGTGTACAAGTTCACTCTTTGAACTCAGCAAAAAATCCTGCAAATAATTCTTCCAGATTTTTTTTTAAATTACCAAATTAAAACTGGTGGAAGTATTGCCAAACTCCTGACAGAACCATACTTGCTCAGAAACCTCTGGCTTCTAACCAAAGTTATACAGATTGTTCTCCATTAGCCCTCAGCACAAAAGGTTTAGGTTTCCTAAATCCATGGATTCAGAGAAGCCCATTTCTGGATCACATAGGACAAAAACAGTGAAGTCTACCTGGGTTGCAGAAGCAGACAATTTGAATTAAAGGTGAGAACATTTGAGGTTTGGGTCCTGTATTTCTTAAGTATGGCTCTAGGAACTCTAAAATGACTGGATTTTTTGTCCTGGAGGAGGTGTCTGAGGTTTTTTACCAATAATTTAGATAGTTGCATTTACATCTAGGAAAATATTAAATTTTGAAATCTGAAGTAAATGGGATTACTTTTCTCTAAATAAAATAAAATTCCTATTTTGGAAAGACTTCCTATTAGTTGGCACTGAGTAGTTATAAATTTGCACACCCTTCTAATATATTTCTAATAAGGGATTATGTCCTTCAGTTCAAAGTAGGTAACTGCTACACTGAAGGTGGTTTATATAGATGACACATACTAACTGGTATTAAAAGTGTTCTAAATAATTATTTATTTTTTAAAGAGAAAGATTTAGCAAGCAATCTTAAAGTTTTCAACTTAAGCATATCAGGAAGAAAACATGTTGAAAGCATCTTTTGAGGTGAATTGGGTATGTATGACTTTGGCTGAACAACTACAGAATAAAGTTATTGCGCAATATCCATTTACAATAAAACTGAGTATTAACATAATAAATTATGCTATTGTCTTATTTTACCTAGTGTTCTGTCACAGATGATTGTACCTGGAAAGTATGATGATCTACTAAGCTGTGAATGCAACTTCACTACCAAGTTCTGAGCAAGCAGGAAATACAGGTATTAATTAAAGGGAATCAGCATGTGGGGTATGTCACCATTAAGTGAAGGTCAATTTAAAATAGTTTGATTGGTAAGAGACCAATACCTGAGATATGACAATCAAAGGAGAATTCCACTAAAAACTCAGCATTATCAGAATATAATAAAACCAACTTATCTGGTTTTTTTTTTTGTATCCTAGCGTAGAAAGAATCGCAGAAAACTGTTGTATACTATCACAGTACATATGAAATAGTACTGATGAAAAGACAAGATCAGGTGAGAATGAGCAATGGGATTCCAGACTGTAGAGGCCAAAATTCCAACCTTCCCAAAGGTCACAGGATATATAATGGTGCAAGCTATCATATTGTATTGCAGGATCTGGAAAGCAAAGTGACAACTTATTCAGTTTATTCTTACACAGGACTATTGTCAGGTATGTAAAGGAGCAAGGGTACTTCAGCTCTATCTTCAGTATTCTCCCATTTGTTGCACCAGTTCTGTCTATCAGTTGATGCTCTAATTCCTTGCCAAATACTGTAATGAGAAGTAGGTGACAAACTAAACCAGCTTGGATTGAAAATTCTACTTGTCATACAAAGGTGACATGCTTTTAACCTTGTTACAGATTTTCCTGTGCTCACCTCATGTCTCCTGATGTTTTGGTTTGAAGATGCTTTAAAGGCCTGATTACTTTTTGACTAGACTTTGACTTAAATAATGGTCTTGCTGAGTAAAATACAGTTCTTTGTAAACTGCTCTACCAGTTCCATTTCAGTACCGGATATCTGTACAATACACATAGTATTTTTACTCTAAAAAGAGAAGTCTCAAAACAAAGGAACGCTGACAGATAGAAGATTAATGAAATTTTATTTTCCTGGAAGGATAATTCTTTATTTTGCTAAAAATATTTCAAATTATTAATGTATTTTTTGTCATATTCAAATAATTGTCTATAGACAAGAGAAAAATAGAAATATAAATATCATACTGAATAAAGAGGTAAAAAATGGCATTTTGAATATATACCTGCATGATTCAGATCACTCCATAAAAACTGTTTTCAAAGATATTAGTCCTAAACCTCATGCAATAAATCAGTCAAAATGTATCTTTGAAATAATAATAAAAACCCCAGTATTTTTCATTTTTGAAAGAGATTTGTAAAATTTGTAGGAAGTATTTGGAAGAGCAGCAAAAAGGTTCTGCTTTCAATTAGAGTCACTGGAGTAATACTGAATTTACTGAGCTATGAATAATAATGGCATTTAGGAACGAAGTCGTTATGCTCAGTAACATGCCGGCTTTTGCCTTACATACATTTTTTTGAGGAAGGATTTACATGTTCTCATTATCTCTGAACACTCATGAGAAAGCAGAGAGCAAGCAGACTGTCCCCACAGTTTACACGAAGAAAATGTTTCTGTTTATCATAATGATCTCATGAATTTTTTTAATCCTCTGTTAAAAAGAGCAAGACAGTTGCATTTGAAGCCCTTTTTCCAGCTGTGTATTGCTCAGTTGTTGCTTTTTCACAGAATTTGGGGATTGGTGTAATTAGACTGAAGGGACGTTGGGTCATGCTTAACAATTAACTCTGCTAATATAGCTGATATGTCCAAATGTTCCTTTTGGGTATCTGTGTAAACATTTTCTCTTGATAATTCTCTACCCTACACTTCTTACGATAATGAATTGGCAGCTCCTTCCACTAGCTACAGTATATTGGTTATCAGCTTTTAGGTCAAATATGTGAGAATGCAATTTCTTTACCGATAAATAGAGCAAATAATGACATTACAAGAGATGAATAAAAAAAAAAAAGGAAAAAAGAAAAAATTAAAAAGCAGAAAGCAGACTTATATTAGTGCAGACTGGACATCAACATTTATAATAACCCACCTAGAAAGATTACAAAATCTACACTGGCAAATACTTCTCCAATTGCAACTTGATTGACTTGGTAGTGAAGTATAATTCAACCATTACATTACAGTCTTTAATTTGGATAATTTATGTTGCAGTTAGATAAGGTTTGATCCTGGAATGAGTTAACACTTGAATTAGTTCATGGAACTCAGGCCAGAGACAGACAACTTTGCAGTTGCAAAAGAAGTATGCAGAAGAAGGGCCAGAAGTTGTTAGATGAACAAAGTCTATTTGAAATCAAGTTATCTTGCAAAAGAAAAAAAAAAAGTAGCAAACACCACACACAGAAATTACACAACTAAATGATGCCTCATGATCCCATCAGGGAAAAGAATAACCCAATCTATTAGGAAGCACAGCAACATAGAATCAAGTGCCATTAGACTAACGAGACAAACATTCTTTTCCTTGTTCCACCACTGAAACAAGGGAAGGTATTTCAACTCTTCTTTTCCTCTGCCTTTCTGATACTATATTCCCCAGAGCTCTATCCATCATTATAGTTTGTACAGCATTGAACAGGACAGCTCTTTAACCATGATTATAATCACCAGAAACAGTTCTCATGCAAAGCCACCAAATATATTTTTTAGTTATGAATACCATCTTCTTGAGAAAGACATATAAGCACACAGAAATATCCATGTGTAAATTACAAATCACAATAAAAATCAGTTGCTGCCAACACCACAAGGGTCTAACTCACTGAGTAACACCCTTCTTGAGCTATGCATGTAGTATTTGTATGGTAGGCTCTTGCTCAAGCCCAGGACTGATACGCTTGGCAGAGATTAGCTCCTAATTTCCATGTAAACCTGGTATCATTCAGAAAACAAGCACCATGCATATCTGGAATCCAGGTCTAGCGAGGGTTTTCAGATCACCCCTAGCACACGCTGAAAAGACAGGAGTAACTTATTTCCAAGCATCAGCTGTGACTGTTTTATGTCTGCAGGGAGGAAAAAAAAGATCACAGCCACAGCCCTCACAACGGGAGTGAGGAAATCTGAGCTTGCAACTTCTACTGTGCAACTCATGATTCTCTGAGATCTCTGACTCCTCCCTGACCCCCACATTGGGCTTTCACCTGTCTCTCTAGCACTGTATTATTCAGTAACAAAACCAATCAGAGCACAGTTGTATCTCTCTAGTGTACTCCAGTCATTGCTAATAACAGCAAAAATAAGAACAACTGATTGGAAGTTTGAGCGAATGAAAAGTATATAGTACCAGAGACATGGCAAGATGTAATCGGCATCATCTTCATCCTTCATCATCATTGCCTGCTGCACACTTTTTCTCCTGAATTAACTTCCTTCATTAAAGCTGATGTATGGCTTCAGTGTCTGTAAGTCTGATTCATCTTTACAACAGAGTCCTCTCTTCCTGACAGCTCTACCTTTCGCATTTGTTTCTGATGGTTTCTTTACACCTACTAAGGTACAGATGAGTGCTCTGGTTAAAAAACTAAGTAAAGAAAAAATAATAATAATTAAAATAAAGGATGAAGCTCCAGAGAAACCTTCTCACATTGCTAAAGCAAAATCTTACAATTCATTCCTATCAATAAATACTGTTACACATATTGATTTAGGACAAAAAAAAAATATCCTTTCCTTCTATTAGCTTGTAATGAAGGAGGCCCTGCCCATCTACAGTGTTCTCACAGTGCATGGGATTTTCTTCAACTCTTGAATCTTTCTAGACATGCTGTGAATAGCTCTTTGTCTTCATGAACTAGAGGACAGGACTGTGACATGGAAGAGGAAGATAAGGCTTCTCTGGAATAACTCAGATTCTGCCTGTCTCACCCCTAAAAGTCTAGGAACATTTCTACTTCCTTTCCCATGGTCATAAACTCTGGAGAGAATGTGGAACTCGTGTCAAAGGGGAAGACTACTTATTTAATGAGTTATGTTGCTTATCCTTATTGAAGAATTTGTCTGAATCAGATGATTGCTATCAGAAACATCCTCTGCAAAAAAAACTGTGGGGGTATTTTTATCTTGTAGGCCTTCTTGGAGATGGGGAAAATCCTAATTTAAGACTTCCTGGACTCTTTTTCTTCTTTGACTCCCATATACAACCTTGGCTTTTGGACAGCTGTGGTAAGAACTCATATTTTAGTGCTCAAAAGGACCAAACTCTAACTGAGCTGTGCAATGATATTCCAAATAAGTTGATAAGGAGTTTTAAGTTATGGTAAAATCAAATGAATGAGAAACTCACTGCTGAATAGAAAGGGCAATATAAAAACAAACTAGAAAATAGGGTAGCGTAAGAGATGAGTAGAGAGTTAACACTTGGTCTGACTGATTCTTCTGCCCCTGAAACCTCAAATAGGAAGACAGTCCTCTCTCTAGGTCCACTGACTGCCATTAAACCACAAAAAAATATGAAGAAAAAGCAATTCAACTTACCAATGTTGGTTGTACAAACATTCCCTTCCCCTCTGTTCCTGGGAAAGTAGCTATTATGGATGGCAATGTACGGGTCACTACTCCCTTAGGGACACTGAATACCAGCAAGGGAGACTGGTTTTATACTGGCAGTATACTGGCAGTATTTAGCATTTGTCTGCATTTGGACAGATTCCAGTCATTGTTCAGTTTTGAATAAGTGTTAGGGCATTGGGTATGTAACATTATTTTTGTAATATCTTTTATTAATATGAGCCTACATTTTCAGATTTTTATATATTTTAATTTTTTACTGACTGTAAAAGTGGCTTCAACTTGCAAAATGTACACTGATGAAAATTAAATTCAGCACATAAAGCAAAAATATACAAATTATTACATTTAGGTTCACTAAATTCAAGCATAGTGGCAATATTTTTGCATAACTGTTAACCTGTTATTATTAGCTATACAAAAGTAGCTCGAATTATCCCTCTTTCAACTGCAACAACTTTGCATGACATAATGCGCTGGCTTTTCTGAATGAATGTCACTAGAAATGCCTGCTTCGTGCCAAGAACTCTCATGAAAGTATGATTTGACGTCAGCTATGTTTGATCTTTTCAAAACCCTGGGTTGCAGTACAATTTGATCAACGGCGATTGGAAGTTATGCCTCAAAAGTGGCATTTTCCTTGCATGATTCTTTCAATCCCTCTTCTAAACCCAGCAACATTCTTAGCTCATTACCCACTCCCAGTGTGAATTTCTGTTTCAAATCTTTTGGGTTTTGCTACTTTGAGGAGTATGAAAGCACCAAATAAGACAGTATTTACCAAAACACTCTGGAATTTTAAACAAAATATAATTGGAATTTTGAGCAAAATTAATGCAATACCTTGGGAGAATCAGAAATATCTCAGCCCAGCATTTTTATTCTTCATGCAAACTAGTAAACTCAAGAGAAAGTATTCAAAAGCTGGATCGACAACTAAGTGAAGAGTCAAGACTCATTGTACACATAGGTAACTCAATGACTACTATAATTATCTCCAAAACAGGAATTATAAGTTCAAGCACTTAAAAAGTTTCAATGTTTTTGTATTAGCAATGCAACACATACTTGTATATGATATTTGTATATTGAAGATGCAATTAAGAGTAAGGGTATGGAGAAAAATACGTCTTCACTCATCTGGGATCAAACACTGTGTACAATTATAAAATGTCGTTACTATAGGACAGAGTTGCAGATTTTTTGATTGGTTAGCCAGGCAAGGCAATGACAACTGCTGAAGGAATATAATCTCTGAGATCAAGAAAGCATCTCTTTTGCCCTCCAGTAATAATGTTTCTGTTAGTACTATTCTCTACAAACTATTACTATTTTCTTACAGTAATGCATGAAGGCTACACTCAAAGAAACCGAATTTATAGTATACAGTAGCACAAATTAAGGCAAGACTATGAGCTTACTAGATAATAAATATGATATAAACATATCAAAAGACTTTTTTTTTTTCAGAAGTACAAGAATTGGGGATGTGAGAGAAGGCTACACACCTGTCCTTCAAAACACAGCTAGCAAAACTTACCCTGTCTGAGCAGCCAGCTGATTTAGCCCTTCATGACTGACAGTCAGCCATTTCATAGAACTATTTTATCTTAATGAACCAAAAAACCCCAACAGTGAATTGCAAAGAATGTCAAAGCCTGTAGATGTTACACAGTATTGTTTCATAAGCTACGCTGTATTCGGCAGGTGTAATTTTCTTTAAAAAACTGCTGTGTAACTAACAACTTAAAATACTTCTCTGCCTCGTTTGCAGACTGCAAACATCTACAAGATGACTGCAGTGCCGGGTAGAAAACTGGTCCATAAGAGTGTGGTTGGACACTTTTAGAAAAATCACACCCATAAGAGTATTTGTTTTGTTAGTGCCTGCAGCCTAAGATCCTTGTTCAAGTGTCTCTCTTCCTTGCAGAGAACTCTGCCTGCCACCCCTAAGAGCCTGTGAAGCATGTTCTCCTCTGTGATTTCCTACAAAAGAAAATGCTTTCACATATCTGTGATAAAAACGAATTTTAAAGTTCCCATGTAAGTAACAGGGAAGGAAACTTCATTCTTTCTAGTGTTTGTTTAGCAACTAGACTTCAAACATTCTCTGAAAAGCAAACAACTCCAGGAAAAGGAAAATTGAAACACAAAAAGCCCACTGAACACATGAAAGGTTTTGAACTACATCTGCAGATTAAATAACAGGTTAACAATGATGGGAACCAAATACATAGTGGCAAATCCAAGATAATGAGAGGAACCAAACTACACAAGGTTCATGACAAGTATTAATTTTTCTACTGATAATTTTGCAGGGTTACTGTTCTTATTTTACACGCCTTAGAATAAGAAATTTCTTCTTTGAGCACTGTGGGATCACGAAGCTTCATTTCATGCTGACTTTGTTCTTTTAACTTCTGTACATGAAACGAATAGCAGCTGAAATCATCTGCATTTTAAGGAAAATTAATTATGCTGTATCAAATAAATGAGAAAGCTGGCAAATGATGGGTGCTATTGCAGGCTGAAACCTGTAACAAATAATCTTCAACCTACCTCAAACTGTGTCACTGCCGGGAAATATTTATTGCATTACTGCACTGGAAAAACAAAGCAAGAGCTCCCTCTACATAACTCTGGACACATTGCTTTACTGTATTGTGTTCTAGGTAAATCTGCCCATATTTTACCAATTTTATTGTGAATGACGCATACAGAAAATAGAATAAAAATATTAAAAATGTTTTTAAAAAAATCAGAGCTTCCAGCACTAGACTGAAATAGGGTGGGTTGTTGGTTTGTTTGGGTTTTTTAACAGAGAATAATTACAGGCTAAAAAAGGAAGATTGTTCTACTGAAGGAGTTGGGAGCAAAGGCCCACTGAAGGCACCAGGCTAGGATTTCAGATAAAGAGTGTCTACTTTCTGATACAAAACCACTTCTGCTTGTAAGTTAGGACAAACTAGCAAGAAATGCCTGAGGAGGCTCATTATTACTGCTGCAACCAGATGACAGCAGAATTTACCAATTTCAGCTGTCTTCTCTACCTCTCTGTTGAAAGCTTCTGCTCCCTCTGCACGAACAACTCCTGGACAGTCACAGATGCTTCACCATCTCCTGTGGGTCACCATACCAAAGTATACTGATTCTACTTGGCGTTAATTTAATGTCCTGGGTAGTAAATGGCAGTTGTTCAGAACTTGTTCCATGTGTGGCTGCTCCTGCTGCAGAAGCAATAATCTCCAAGAGAATGCCAAGCAGACAAACAGTAATTGCTTCAGCCAAATGAACTGCAATCTTTTGTGTTTGTAAATTAAAATTCTGAACACAAAGGTGATTCTTTAGTGATACATTGTAGAAATGGGAACGGTTACACACTTCCAGCCTACTTTTGCAAGGATACTCCTGCCTTATGTAAACAATTCCTAGAGCTATTTGTAATTTTTCACAGAATGTTGGCAGACAACTCTGCAACTAAGGGGAAAAAATGCCTTTCTTCATGAAAAAGAATCAATAATGCATGATGGTACTGAGCACTGTTAACATATAGTCACTGTAGATGTTACTTTACTGCCTTGAAGCAGGGATTCTGAATTCTATTGCACTTTCTAAATGAGACAAAGCCATCCTTTACCCATCCTTTCCTTTCAGAAACAAAACTTTGGCTACCACATTTCAAATTTTTACGTGGAGAATTACCTTATCTTTTGAAGTTAGCGTCAGCTCTACTAAAAATTCAACAAGCCCCAGGACTGATGTGATTAATCTTATATGTAGCTAAGACGTTAACAGTATGAAAGTCTCACTGTTAGTTTGAGGTTTCCTCACTTTCTCCTGGGTGGTTACACTGACAAGTGTTTCGCACAGAGAAAGGAGAACAATAAACACTGGCAGTGCACTGACTTCACAAATTCCTTCCTCGCGCCCTGAGGAAAGAACAAATTTTCCTTAATTTCAGCATCACTGATTATCTAGCAGAAATACTTATTGCCTCTACACCAAAATATGCACCAATATGCATCACAAGTTTTTTTGTTAACCTGTGCTGTTGAGACAATTAGAACCTAATTGCTAAAGAGGTCCTCTAGACTACTCTAGGGACTGTCAGGCACAGAGCATCCTAAGAAGGCTGCTTCAGGAGTCTTAGTATTTAATATGACAATGACAGTAACCAGTCTGGATCATTTGATCACAGACTTTTGCCACACTTGCATTTTGTACAACATATTCCTCTCCCAAAGACCAGATTGTGAGAGGCTTGGTGCTTTCAACTTTAGAACCTTCACATCAGCAGTTTATTGCTGGGGTATCAATGAGTCTCTGGTTTATACTCTATCTTTGTGGAACTCTGTGTTGACTTGTCCCCAGCACTGAACGTTGGTTCAATATATGCTCATCTGAATAACCCAATGTTGTAGCACATCTGGACAACTGGAAACATGCCAGAAGAACTTGTGGCATGGAAAATACCCTCTAGACAGTACTGATGACTCTGGAGTTGTAACACAAATTAGATTCCAAATACAGACTTGTAAGGCATGATCCAGGTATAATTACATGATCCTGGTATGATTACAAGACAGCTGGGCATACTTCTAGCAACTATAATCTGCCTGGTTTTAGTAATTTGCTGACAACCTTAATGCCAGACCTCTGGCAATTCCATGCACATTTTCTGGCCGCTTCAGCCTCCACAATAGTATCTTCAGTGCTTTTGTGACAAAGTGCTATCACATCTTCCCAAGCAATGGCAGAAGCAGTGTGGTGGGAGGCAAATCACTGGTCTGTTAGAGGAACTAGCTTTTCTTTTTGAGTAAAAGATTAAGTTTTTACTCTAAGATCTATAATTGTGTAGAGAAATTCTATTCAATAATGAAACTTTTAGAAGAAGCGTATTATGTCGATTGGTCTCTTCTGGAAAGGACATCTTAATACTGAATTCTATCTTTTGTTAATATTTAAATATGGGTCAGGCAACACCAGTGTGAATTTGCATTTATATTCCTTTCTGAAAAGATAATTTGACATGCTCTCCTTTTTCACTTTGCTGTGCATTAAGCTTTAGTTGCAAAGATCATTTACTGTGCTAGTGCCTTTCCCCTTCAAAAATGTCTGTGCGTGCCATGTCTCATGATGAATACCCATTTGTAAACAAAGTAGTGATTCATTATTATAGCTGAAGGGCATCGTTTTACCTGGATGTAAATTCATCATTTTTTAATGCCTCACAGCTTGACGCTTGAAATCTCATCAAGCACTCTGAAAGCTTCGTTGACACAGATTGATGATCCAAACAATTAACTTAATAATGGCATCAGCAACTGGAGGTTAGTATCAACCAGAGAAAGAGTGAGCCAAGTTCATCCCTAGTGTAAACCTAATAAAATCAAAGGAGGTACACTTGGGATCTATTTATTGCAAACAATATATTTGACCCTTTTTTTCCCCTTTTCTGATCTAATTTTATAAGTCTAGCTATATTGTATTAAGTACTCAGTGGACAATAAACTGAAGCCTTTTTTTTTTTTTTTAAACAGGTTAGGTACTGTTAAATACTGCAAACAACACTCCTTTCTCAGAATGGCTTCAGAAGAGCTAATCCATGAATATTCTGTTCGGGGTAGCTGGAGATAGCCACTTCTCAGCTGTTAATTACTAGAGCTCACCTGAGATATGGAGATATTGTAACTGCCCCTTTATGCCCCTTTCTCATCTGCTCTCATGCATAGTAAAATAGCACTCCCCTCACTGTTTTTTTTTTCTAGCTTGTCTAGCTAAAGAAGCTTTCCTCTTTTTCTGGCACTATCTCAATGGATCTCTACATGACCTGGAAATCCACGGAGGAACATACAGCATCATTTGAATTCAGACTGAACAAATCACAACTGTCTTAAGTAAGACCTGAATCATTATAACCACTTCATTATTATCTCCATTGCTATCAATATTTCTGCAGCAGTAACCTCAGCATTTAAAGGAATCCAAAGTACTAACGCTTAAAAATAGGGAACTTAGTTCCTCCCTAGAACTTTGTGATGGTTTAAGAGTGAGACTGATGTCTCGTGCCAACTGACGTAATCATACCTGGCCAACAGTGTCCGGGAACTGCCAGTTTCAAGTTAGAGACTGACAGATGAATAGCTTTCCTTTCTAAAGCCAGCCAGGTGTTTGAAGTTAGATGTAAAGGTCTTAGGTATTGCCTTGAATCTAGGCTGATTCATCCTCTCTTTGATAGTAATAAATGGGAGAAATTCATGATTCAGATTACTATAAAAGTACTCTGTATCCAAAGATGACACCTGCCACTGTCGATCTGCCTCTTCTAAGTTTTGTCATTTTTTATAATATTGGTAATTTCTACAGATTTGTCACTCCCTTCTTCTACAAGAGTTATTTTAACTCAGATTTAGAACAAATTCTTCAGATATTTCACAGCAGTTAATATGTCTTTAATGTTAACAGGGTCTCATGTTAACACAAATCCTTTTCCACTCATACATCTGGCACCACAGAAAAAGCACAGATGCTTAGCTAAGTAATTTTCCCACCTACAAGAATTCAGGCACAACTACATACAACCAGCTACTTGTATTTGCCGGGTCCACTGCATGCACCAGCAATCTTGCAGTCACAATGTAGCTGCAGGAGCAATACACACATGTATGATATATTTCTCCAAAATCTTTCCATTCTAGATGAAATTCTTAGATTCACTGATTTTCAGAAATTATGAGGAGCAAAGTTGAATCTGACGAGGTAAATGTGAACATCTATTTATCCTCTTTCATAATATAAAGCAAGGAGCCATTTGAGAGAACTGAAAGCAACAGGCTTGACGTTTAAAGAGAATATTATTATAAAGCATATAATGTGTCAAACTCTTCACCACAAGATAACAATGATGGGATAGCAGCAGACAGAAAAGGCATATGTGAAATGAAAATATTGTTACACTAGATAAGTATTAAAATATATTTTCATAGATGTAAAGCAACTGGAGTATTGCTAGATATATCATATGATATGACAATCCAATAAAAGCAAGGAAATGAAAGGAAATAATACTATATATCCCTTTATTCACACTTCATTGTTATCACAGCTGTTATACAAAACAGATCATGCGCAGCAACTCAAATTCTAATTACTTTCATCACTCATCTTAGTCTAGATTCTCCCCTTCACCTTATCCTTTTCTAAGAAAAATGTGTACATTTGCTGGTTTGTTTGTCCGGTTTGGGTTTGGTTTTTTTTTTCTTTTTTTTTTTTCCTCCCCAGTTCTGCTATGTGTATTAGTTTGGTAAAGATTTGTAAGTAGACAATGGATAAAAGGAAGTACAGTATTTAACATGCAAAATTTATGTTGTGGTGCATGTGGTGCAAAAAAGTCCTTTCTTCAAGCACTGCTTAAAGTGGATGAAACAGAAGCAGAGTGGCTAAATACTTTGTCCACCAGCATTAGCACACAAATCTTTTCTCTTTGATGAAAACGCATAGCTCCTCATAAAGAAGAGGAAATATGTATGTATGTATGCCCAAACCTCAACCAGCAGCCCAAGCATCACTAGTCAATGGTGCATCTACTATTAGACTAACACAGCAAGGGACACAATTAGCTCTTGATTTCCAAAGTAAGTAGGTCTTGATTTTCAAACAGAGATAGATGTGTAGCTCATACAATAGACATAGGTTATTTTCTTACTCAGTGATTTACATTAGCACAGAAATTGAATTTTCCGATATAGGACTATGCAGCTGAAAAGCACTAAATTATTTTATATATTGTTCCAACTTCTTGTTAGAAGTTGGAATTAAAATATCTGTTATTCATTTGCACTGAGAATACAGAGAAGACCAGTAGTGCAAAGCATATGATGTCATTTTATCGACACAGCAAGAATGAAAACATTGCTAAAGCAAAGAGATTTGCCAACTATTGATGACACTCAGGAGAAATTCTTTAACAGATGTTTCCTACATCAAATAGATACTTAGCCCTCTCTGATTACCATGGTCTTGAGAATTTATGACTTGATTCAATGATCAACACTTCTTCAGAAGTCCCATAAAAAAATAATTCTTGCAATAGGTTTTCCTTTCACACGGCAGCTGGTAAAATGTATATATGGCCTTGAGACCCTTACTGTGAAGTTCTATTACAGCATTCTTGTGTTCATGACATAATTAGGGTTCTGCTAGCATATCAGTTATACTGTGATGAAGGCACATCCTATTTTCTTTGCCATTTTAAAAGCTACCACCCTCACAGCAACCACTGACTACTGTATGACATGCTGACCTGACCACTTGCTTGCTTAATGCAAGTTTCAAGTGCCATGTTCCAAGCTGGTTTATTATTCTTTACTGCAAACTTCAACAAGCTTCCGTCAAAAGCTGTTATTTACTATTTTAAAATGCCCCCCGATATGCAATTCACTGAATACTATTATTCCCTCTGGATAACTTCTTTTCCTTAGCTCCTTAGCTTCAAGTGTCACCATTGAGCACTGTGTACTTGGTACATTTCAAGAAAAGATATCAAGTTCATTCTAGAGTAAGAAGTCAACACCTAAGGTTGTTCAGCTTCAGCAACTTATACCTAGGACTGCCATTAGCAACAAAACAATAGCTTGAGATACTAGATAAATCTGGAAATACAGATGGTCAAATGAACACCGTTTTAGCACAATACCCAAATCTAATTGTTTCATCTGCTTTATTTTTAGGAGTCTTCAGATCAAAATAATAATATTTTACATCTGTAACATCTGTGCTTCATCCCAACAATACTTGCTCAGCTCACAAAATACAGATTTACTCATTTAAAAAAAAACCAAACCAACATGAAACAGATGCTGAAAAAAAAAATCTTGCCAAAGAAATGTGAGAAGCCTCTTGGTTTTTCACATTATTAGAAGGTGTTTAGAGTTATACTGTAGGTTTTTTGTCAACACTGCTATCTTTTAAATCTTTGTGATTTTCATACAAAAAATACTACAGATCAGATTAAGTTTTTTGCTGCTTTTCATTTACTTTGGTATTTACCCTGTTAGTAATAACTGTAGTACCTGGAATGCCATGATTTATTTTTGCTGTTTGGCATATTAAAGTTCCTTATGAGTAGGATGAAAATAATAGGCGTTTGGGCCCAGGACAAATGACATTTTTTGAAAACTGTATCTTTGTAAGTATTTTAGTTCGGTTAAACTTTTTTTACTTTTAATAGGATGAGTCAGGAGCAATAATTCAACTGAAACTGATAGACATATTTTAGCATATAACTGGCATAAGAAAAACAAAACCTTTGATTCTCAATAAATATTTCTTAATGGCAAGTCAACCCATTTGGACTGGAACACAAAAGACAGCAAATCACTAAATAACTGGGTTATTCCAGCCACACAGGTTTTATAATTATATCCTGAGCAGCAGTGAAATTGAACATCTGAACTTAGCCTAGCAGCTAGCTTAAAACATACACTTCAAAAAATATCACCCTGCCTACCTGCACATAAATCATAGAACGCCACCTCTCCTTTGCAGCCCTTACCTTCTCAACTGCTAAAAATTGCTGGCATCATTAACTCACTTCATATTATGCTATTTCTCTTTCTGCCCAACCTGTCACCACCTCATTTTCTCCTGCATCCCTTGGTTTGACAGATGCACTTGCAGTACCAGGTTTCCAGTTTTTGATTTACTCGGATTCTGCTGTATTCCCAGCCTCCTCCTGGGAGCGCTGCGGTACCAGGAGCCTGCTGCCCGTGCCCGCAAGCGGAGCCAAAGCCGGCTTCCAAGCGCTGAAGGACCACAACGCTGCGTCCCACGGAACGCAGGCAGCGCCGGTTTGTCCGTAATTAACAGGGAAACAACTCTCTTTTCCAAGGGAAAAGGCATGCAGCCCACATTACCGGGGCCTTGACAGCTCTGCCTCACTGACACGGGTAGGGAACTTGCCGTGTTTGTACACAGTCGCCACTCAACGTTATACGCTTAGATCTATTCACAGCTTTTGAAAAATCGAGATTTATATTCTGCGTTGTTTGGCTGTAGGTGCCCGATCACGTCTGATCTTTTACACACAGTCTTGTTAGGTACATAAAATTGGCATATAGCAAATAACAGGTTTCATATTTCTTTTAGAAATAAATTTGAAAAGGGAAACTAGACTATAGGGTTGACTGCAGCATGGATAGAACAACATGAAACCCTATCAAAATCATGAAACTAACGACACTATAAAATCAGCAAGGAATTAATTTTTAAAAAGCTAATATTTCTATAAAATTATAATCAAACAAGTTTAGTGACATTATTAGACCTAATAAAAACTAATTGTAAAAATAGGAAGTAATCTAAACCACCTGAAAGATCTAAAAAAATTAAGTCACAATTATCATGTTGGGGTGTCTGTAGAGAGGTCTGTCAAGTCCTGCTCTTATCCCTGTTCAATTCAATGCTTTAGCAATGGTCAGAAATTACTGTATTGATAAAAGGTATACTGACATTGACAGGTACACATACAGAGTAGACAAGATCCCTTAGAATTTGTCTAAAGATATGCTACAATGTGCTCTCTTGATTGCGTAAGAAGCCAAAACATAGTTTCTACTACCTTACTCCCTTATCCCTGCTCAACATAAGGAAACCATGTATTTTGAGTAGCTGTTACTTCTCTCAAGCCGCTGAGTATTTAATTTAAAAAAAAAAAAAAACCAAAAACCCAAAACCCAAAAACCCAAACCAAAACCCAATAGTTTTTAAATGTACAGATGATACAAATGTACATGCAATCACAACCTGTAAAATGACCCAGGTATGGCTGTGGGCAAAGAGAAACTGTACTCCCAAATTACTTTTATTTTCTTAATACCAGTCTTTGTTTTTAGTCTGGCTTTGTTTCTAGTCCAAGTAGGATCTTCAAGTTATTTCTGTGTAATATCTGCCAATTTAATTAATGGTCTGCATACTCCCTCTTTCAGATCATTAATGAAGATGTTGAATAAGAGCGGTTTTAACACTAATCCCAGGGTGCCTTGGCACACACCCCTCCTCACAATGTAATTCATCATACCCTTTGTTTGGAGATTGTTTGGATAATACAGCTGATGTAAAAGGAGGCTGCCCACCTGCTTGGCTATGATTACCTCAGAGAACATATCACATCAATTACTGAAAAACTTCACTGACATTATTTGCTTTTTGCTGCAAGTCAGAAAAAGAGTGCTGACAATATTCTTGAGAAAATTTCTAAATCAGGTTCCTGACCTGAGAGACAGCTCAACAACCAGATCATGCTCTTGATGACAATGCACCGAAGCAAATCACTGCTCTTTGAAAAACCACCCTACTGAAATAACTGAGATAGACAGATATAAACTCAGTTAAGAAAAAAACCCTCAAACTTCAACTGCTAGAAGAAAGCATTTTTTATTTTTTTTAAGGTGCTCCCACATTAGAGCATATTAGGCTGAAAGTCTAAAAGATGAATAAGTAGTCAGCTTCCTCTACAACTTTGAGGGCAAAAATCTATTTAGCAGTAGCTAAAGTGCATTTAAGTTACTTTGGACAAAGTCTTCTACAAATGGGGAATTCTCAACATAATTTTCACCCCAGATAATGATCTAAGTAATGTTCTTACCTACATGGTATCACTGACTCTTTTAGTGGTTTGCAACACTTCTTCCATTACACCTTGTTGGTGTAGTCTTCGTTTCTGGTAAATCAGCCTACAGATGGTCAAAGAAAGGTCCTTCCCCCTCTGAAAAAAAACCCAAACCAAATATAAAATAAGACATTTAGTGGCCATTGTAAGTCTATTGTTTTATTCTATTTGTGTGAATATGTTACATAACCTCTTGTGAGCCAAGGCAGCGGATTCCCACTATTATAAAAAGAGTCCAGGGGCCCTACTTCTCAAGACAGCAGTCTGCTCAAACCCAAGACTACTGCATTTGGTTATATCTTTGGGTAGCATCTTACTGTGTACTTTCATGATTCCAGTATTAGTGATGTTGTTTGTAGATCTAAATCTCATAAAACCTCATCCAGTGTGCTTCTGGAGTCTGGTTAGAGGCTGCCTTGGGTTTATTTTATGCAGTTCTTTCAGTTTGTTTTTTTCCTCACCAGATTCAACTTACTAGTAGCCAAAAATAATCTTTCCCTAGTTACACCAGTGTCTAAAACCTTTTACAGTGCTGACACTTTTATGCACTGTTTTACACAGCTTCTCTTTTCACCAGATCTGACTTAAGATAGGTAGTACAATTGCACAGTTCACAACTGCTTTCTCAACAACCCTCGTTAGCCTGTGATGGGACCCACTCAATTAATACAAAATTTTCACCGTTTGTTAAGTTTTCATGAAGGAACAGAAGGCAAAGCTTGTAAAGTAAGGAGAGTTCAAAATATCTGAAGGGAAAAGGAATAAATCATTCCTAGAACTGCAGTGTTGCCAACCCTTAAATTGATAAAAGTGTATCCAAAAGCAAGGTTTTGATCTTTTTGAACTTCACAGTGCTCCTGTCACACTTCTTACACATCAGCCTCTACCAGGTTATACCCTGCCAAATAACTTGGCTGCCAAATAAACATTCTCCTCACTTCACAAGTAATGAGAAGTGTTACTGCACAGAAGCCCACCTCTTAACTGCTGCAGCAGCTTCATCAGCGACCCTTTACTGGCAGGCCTCCTCCAACAGCTCTTAGACATAGCATTTCATTGTCAGAGGAGGGGTGGGGATAAATAAGGGCTGCAGCTCATGCAAAATACAATATGAAATTTAAGTAGTACAAAGATTTTCTCACGGAACTCAGAAACGGAGTGAGAGAAAACTGGCTGATAAATACCACAGATCTTCAACTCACAGAATCATGCGGATTGAAAAAGATCACCTCTGCTGTTCATCTAGTTCACATCTCACTCAGCACCAGGCAACATTCAAACTACGTTCCCCAGGGTTTCCACAGGACTGTTCTCCAGGGGTGGAGATTTCACATGCACCCTGGGCAACCTACTCCTACACTTAATCTTTCTTCGTGAATGTTTTTTCTTCGATAGTAAAAAACTCATCCCCTGCATGCCTTGTGTTGCCTCTTGTCCTGCTGCGTGCCTGTGAGAGGAGCCTCTACAACCTTAACAACCGCCCTTTCCTGGGGCTGGTGAAGGCAGCGGGCGGAGCAGAGGCAGCTCCTTGCTGTCCATCATGTGCTCCTGCCCCCTGAACATGCCGGTGGAGCCGGGCTAGACCGAGGCCTCCTCGGTGCCGAGGAACCCAAAATCGCATCCAGAAGACCGGATAGGCTACGCACACACTAAAGGCCATAAAAGGCCGCTTCCCCGCGACTACGTACCCCAGAGCATGCCGGCATGCGGCAAGGCCGCAGCGCTAACCGCTTCCCCAGCACCCTCCCGCCAGCAGCCAGACCCGGACCGGCACTTCTCGCGTGGGAGTGGCTCCACCCCCAGGGCTGCGCCTTGAAGCACGAAAAACAGGTGCCTTTGTTTGTAAGCTCCCTCCAGCCTACAAAACGCATTCTGAAACCCATGAACCATCTCAGCTCTTTCAGGACCACGGTTTTTTTTTTTTTCTTTTTTTTGCTTCCTTCTACTCCTCAGCACTTCTTAACCTGTCGAGGGGGTAAAATACCTTCAACAAAACTATTAGCTGGTACTTCTCCACTTTCCAAAACTCTCCCTGTCTTGAAAGTCAGGAACGAAGTGCAAACCCCAGCTGCTTCCTTCCAGCCATGAGGAAAAATCTTTTTCTGCTCTCCCCTGGAAAAGACAGAAATTCATAAAGAGCTAAAGCTTTTTATCCCACTTCAAAACTGTCCCTGGCCTTTTCTGAGCTCAGCAAGGTCTATCCTTTCCTCCCAATCTGTTACCCTACACTGAGGTTAAACACTAACATAGCGATTGGAAACTTCAGACCAGTGCTTGTATGGTTTCACTAGGAAGCTGGACACCACTTCTGGACAAAAATGAGTGGTTTAGAAAACAAAAATTGAAATAAAGTTCATAAAAAGGGACATTCACATTACTTTCTCAAACCAGTCTGAGTTCTCTTATTGCATCCTTACATGACTTGCTGATAGTGGTCCAAGTAATAAATACACATATGGAAGGCATCCAGTTTTGTTTAATTTACAGGCATTGTTTAAGGAGCTATGAATCATGTCAGCGATTTAAAGAGATTACTGTTAGAGAAGAGTGTAACCTTTCTTCCAATACAACAGCTGTTCTAAAAAATTTCCATTAATTATATAAAGAACTGCAAAGCCTTTTAGCTTCATATCAATAATGCAGCTTTGATTCAAAAGTTGATAAAGAGATAATCCTCAGTCCTTTTTCTGTCAAGGCCAGTTTGTGAGTAGCAATGATTTAAAACCCAATGTATTTTTTTGTGTTTTTGTTGTTGTTGGTTGTTTTGGGTTTTTTTCCAGGGGAAGGAAAGAATAGTCTTTATTTCCCTGGAACTTGGACTGAAAAATCATAAACAATGCTTGGAAAGTGTTATTCTCCTCAGAGTCACAGTCACAATATGACACAGACACGAGAAAAAAAAAAATCCAAAAATATTCTTATCATTAGTGTTGGACTAGAAACCAAAAAGTGTTTTACTAAAAAAAGATGATTTTTAGTAATTTTCAATGCACAGACAAGTCAGTAAAAATTGCATTTCTTTATCTCCCTCTCTTCCTGCTTCTCTCGGTGATTGAATACTGGCCTCTGACTGCTTAATGCTTATTCATTCCTCATTTTCTGGGCAGATCACTAGTTTGTGAAGATAATTAGAGACCCCTGCTATTCCTTCTAAGCCTTGAATCTTGAGGCTAATTAAAATGGAGTGCTGCATATACATATGCAGCTGAAAAAGCTTGCAGCAAGGTACTAGGAATCATACTCTTAGTGTGAGAGAAGTAAAAACAGGTTGCATCTGCTAAGACAGTTTTTGCTGTGGCCCTCATATTTTGCCCAGCAAACTTCACTTATTTTGGTTTGCTATAAGAGATAATGGGTCTTTTAATACTATTAACAGACATTATCTTACTGTTTTTCAGGACAGCATTGAAGTACAGTATCTAAACCTGAAGGAAAGATAGCAAGTACTTCACCCCTAAGATAATTTTCTTCTCTTTATTTTTCCTTCAGGTGTTAGACTTAAATTTAAAGCATTTGGGGGAAGAGAATACACCTCAGAGCACTGTATGTATAAACACAATATTGGCAAGAAGGCTACAAAGGATGTTCTTGCCTCTCTCCAGGTACGAATTTTCTCCTTTTTCCTTTTTCTGTTTTAGCGTGTAGGTAGCCTAGAGACACTGCTGGACACTTTTAATTATATATTTTCAAGGCTTTACCCTTTGAATAAAATACTGCAAGTTTTAAACATTTTCTTTTCTCCTCCAGACAAATGTAGTAATGTTTACTTACTTTGGGAGGAGCCAATATCCTTCAACAAAAAAAAAAAAGAGGAAACTACTGACACTGAACTGCGTCTCAAGGTGCAGTGAAGTTATGAGCATTGTTCATAAGCTGCTCTGTGGGTTGTCTGTACTTATCCCATGAATATCCAGCTTCAGTAAGATCTGCTCTTTCCACCCTGAGGCAGAGGCACATCGCTGTCAAACTTGTTTCTCCAAATGAAGTTAAACTATGACTGTAAATTAGATGATGCTACTGTGAAAGGGTAGAAGCACCTATGCTGATGGATCCCAGTATCTAAAAGGAAGCCAAGGGTTTAACTGGGAAGGGAATAAGAGCTTTTAAGTATCCTGTAATTTTCAGTACAAAATAACTTGGGTTTGTTTTCAATTATTTTCCAAACATTTTATTTCTGAATTTAGGCTGGGTCTTAAGCCAATTCTGCTCCACTATTACTCTGTAATTTGAGAACTGCAAGATATATTTTGGCTTTTAGTCATATTTTGGAAAGGAATGTTCAGGAAAGAAACCTGGTACTGCTTAATGTGTTTGTATGGCTGAAATGTAATTTTTGTACAACACTGAGAATTTCTGAAGGAATCCACATATTTTCAGATCTTTCTTTTGCTCCATTTTTATTTTCTAACACACAAAAAAACCCCTCTGTAACTTAGTCCATAACAGTTTGATCTCAGAGGTCTGATTCTGAGACATAAGTAGTCAAAAACTAGGGCTTCCCACATCCAACATCAGTGTTACCTAGCCTTGAACACACCTGTTACCAAGAAGCTACATTTCTGCTGTAGGCAATTTTCTGTCCCTAGGATGTGCATAAGCATTAAGACCTGAAGGCAACAGTTTCTTTGTACCTCATCTATAGATGGAATTGATGACTCTCTGCATACCTTGCTTTTGGAATCTGATCCAAGAGATGCAGTTTCTTGTAATGTTTATTGGGTCAACTATTGAACAGAAACATGGTGAGGAGAATGTAGGAGTCTCTGCAACATTCTCTTCTACTGGCTTAAAATAGCCACACGATGAGTAATACCGCTACTTTTGAAGAACTCAATCTGATTTGGAGCAGCATATGGACTGTTGATCTCCTGCCGCCAATGGAACTGCCATTATCACTGGGTTATTAGGTACTCTGATGGAGAAAGGCAAAGGAATCTCTTTAGTAGTAAAGAATTTCCCTTCAATTAAAAAGAAATAAAAATTAATGGGTGTAGATGGATACTGAATAACCTAGTAACTACATTGTCATTAAGAAGCAAATTCACTCCCAATAAATAAAAATTAAATTCATACTCTCAAAATCTCCTGTTACAACTGACAGCATGATCACAGCCTAGGATTAGAATATCCTTACAGATATAGCTGTATTATGAAATATGAAGTCTGAAGTGGCTATGTTTGGCACTCAGATGCTGAAAATTAATTTGATAATTCCAGGCTAATCTAAACAACCTTAGTTCCAGTCATTGCTCTAGTTAAAAACAAAGTACATTAGGCAAAGTAAAAGCACTCGGGTAAGAGAGACGAGTCAGCTTCGGTTCAGTACAGTCTATTCTAGTCTCCTACATATTTTCTATGGAGTTAGAAATTCTAGGATCAATTGCTCTCCACTTTCCAGGGAAGGATGCACCACTGATTATCCAGGTATCAATGGATTGTGACAGCAGCTTAAAGAAGCTGCTGCATTCTCTTTTTTTTAAAAAATTGCTTTGCTTGGATATCTAACCAAAGGAGGTGGTTCACTGCTATGAATCCAGAGTGCAGAGAGGCATACAGGCAACTCCATGGCACTTCCTGACAGTTCCTGGCTCAGCATACAAGTGAATCATTCTTTGACACAGCTCTCCCCTTACACTGCATAAGGAATATAGGTGACTGCTTTAAGTTACGCAGCAGGATATCCAATAGCAGGAACTGGCATTGTTCCCCGTGTGGCTAATAAAGACCTAATGAGGCCTCTGCTCTAAATCACTGTCTGGTGAGGTGCATACCTTTTGCCATTGATTAGACAGGGAGTTCAGAGTTTTCATTACCTTACAAATATAGTAGCTGATGGACCTCAATTATTACTGAATTTCAGGGAGTGTGAATAGCTTGCTTCTCTCCTTTTAAGTCTAATTCTGTCTCGTGGATTTAACCCTTTGGTCTGAACAGGAGAAAAATTCAGATTTAAGGTAAATGAGGTCTGCTTTTCCTTTTTTTGTCTTTTCCCCACCGGCAAAGGCCAAAAGATTAATTCAGTACAAACGTCTCTTAGGAATAAATATGATTTCCAGTGTGAAAGCAATCCACATCTAACTCCTAGTTGCAAATGGCAGAATTACTCTGCTGAAAACTAACATGTCAAACTAGCCAAGATTTTCAGATTATTTTTCTTCATCTCTATGGAAATCAAGAAATTATACAGACATAAGGTATTTTTACTGAAAGAGTGGTGCTTTGCTTATAGCAGAAGAGTAATTGGCAGGTCAATCTGTCATACTATTTACCACTGCTCAGGGAAATCTTGGTACTATTGTGACTATCACGATATTAATAATTTGGTTTTATACAATTGTGCACAAAATTAAGTGATTAGGGTTTTTTTTTTGCACCCTCATTCTGTCTTACTCTAACTCATGTCCTGCTTTGTCAAATTAAAGTACAGTGTATTAAAATTATCAATAAAAAATTTACTCTCCTGCTTAGTATATGAATGGGTACCCTGGGAACATGCTTATTTGTGATCAGTTATCAATCATTATAAGTTAGGATGGGTACTATCAAGTTTCACTATCCCTTTTACTTCCAA
>VXBZ01007195.1:1068-12190 GCA_013399135.1 Heliornis fulica
TTTAAGTCCTGGGGGGCTGCAGTGAGGTCCCCCCACAGCCTTCTCTTCTCCAGGCTGACCCAGCCCAGCTCCCTCAGCCTGTCCTCACAGGGGGGGTGCTGCAGCCCCTCAGCATCTCCGTGGCCTCCTCTGAGCCCTCTCCAACAGCTCCACATCTCTCTTGACTTGGGGACCCCATCTCTGGACACAGGACTGCAGATGGGGCCTTCTGAGAGCAGAGCAGAGAGAGACAATCCCCTCCCTGTCCCTGCTGCCACCCCTCTGCTGATGGAGCCCACCAGGACCCTCAGGTCCTTCTCAGCAGTGTGACTCTCCAGGAGCTCCTCTCCCAGCCTGTGTCTGGGATTCCTCCGGCCCAAGTGCAAGACCTCACTCTGTGGTGTTAAACCTCATGAGGTTCACCCAGGCCACCCTTCAGCCTGTCCAGACCCCTCTGGATGGCTCCCTGTCCTCTCCTACCCACACATCTTAATTCCTGTGCACAACCCCACACCAAGACAAGTGTGGAGCTCCAGCCCACCGCGCCGGGCCCGGGCCCTGCTCTGCCTCCCACTCAGCAGCAGAAGGCTCCAGTCGTCATTGAGGGAGACCCTTCACAGAGCTGCTGGCTACACGGTCAGATAAGGAGATCCAGTAATTTACAGCAGTAAGATCTAATCTCTTTTAAATAAAGAATTATTGCTTCCTCCTTCAGCAAGGACTCCAGCGCTGGGCTGGCTCTTCTTGAAGCACCGCGACATCTCACTTGGGACCAAGCAGCAGCACGTAAAAGCAGAGGGTACGTTCAAGGAAGTGTTTGAGGGGAGACAGTGCTCTGGGCACATCAGGCAGATGCTCTCAGAAGTGTGTGATGTGGTTCCTCTGCCTTAAAAAAAACCCTTTTCCCATAAATCACGTCACAACCTGGGGAGACCTTCAGCGTGTCCCAGTGAGGCGGCTGCACCCGCAAAGCAGCTCTGCAGAATGGACCAACCATCCCAGTCACCGGGAAACCAGCACCAGGAGTCAGGAAAGGGGGACTAGCAGCCACACAGCATGCTGAGAAGCTCCTGGTGGAACTGTAACCTTCAGAGCCTGTCTCCAGCCTGCTGGACGTGGGTATTGTCT
Source organism: Heliornis fulica (assembly GCA_013399135.1). Lineage (NCBI taxonomy): Eukaryota > Metazoa > Chordata > Aves > Gruiformes > Heliornithidae > Heliornis > Heliornis fulica. The sequence goes on from VXBZ01007195.1 coordinate 2,176, forward strand.
GTCACTGTGCCGAGGGGCAGCCGTGCTTGGCAGATCTGAGGGAGCGCTCGCTAAGCCCACTGGCTGCACGGGTTTAAAAATAGTCTGAGGGAACAACTGTTCCCTGCAGGGTCACAGGGGGAAGAGGGGACAGCAGGGCTTCCCTCCTGGTCTGCTGCAAGAGCCACAAGCCTCTTGTGCACTGAGCACACCCGACATCTCAGCCGCAGGGCGCTTGGAAAGCACAGAGACACGGCAAACTCCTGCTGGCTGGGAGCATCGCTCCCTTGCTGCTGGGAGTGAGCCCTGCTGATACACACAGAGGCCATAGCCTGTCCCACAGCCCCTCCAGCCCTGCAGTCCATCCAGCCCTGCAGCCTATCCAGGCCCACAGCCCATCCAGCCCTGCAGCCTATCCAGGCCCACAGCCCATCCAGCCCTGCAGCCTATCCAGGCCCACAGCCCATCCAGCCCTGCAGCCTATCCAGGCCCACAGCCCATCCAGCCCTGCAGCCTATCCAGGCCCACAGCCCATCCAGCCCTGCAGCCTATCCAGGCCCACAGCCCATCCAGCCCTGCAGCCTATCCAGGCCCACAGCCCATCCAGCCCTGCAGCCTATCCAGGCCCACAGCCCATCCAGCCCTGCAGCCTATCCAGGCCCACAGCCCATCCAGCCCTGCAGCCTATCCAGGCCCACAGCCCATCCAGCCCTGCAGCCTATCCAGGCCCACAGCCCATCCAGCCCTGCAGCCTATCCAGGCCCACAGCCCATCCAGCCCTGCAGCCTATCCAGGCCCACAGCCCATCCAGCCCTGCAGCCTATCCAGGCCCACAGCCCATCCAGCCCCACGGCCCGCAGCTTAAAGAGGTTTAAAGCATCTCTCTGAAGAGTTTGGGAAGCCCTCGAAGCTCCTTTGAAAGGAGTTGCCAGTAGATGGCAGGCCTGCAAAGCCTGACAGCATCACCAAATCCAGTTACCTCAGCCCCGAGAGGCAGAGCGCTATTCTAGAAACAAACATTTCCATCCTCCAACTACCCGAAGAGGCTCTACCAGGACATCAGCGGTGACACCTGAAGGAGGTGCTGCTCCAGGATTACACTTAGGGCACCAAGGAGCCCAGACCAGGAGGATCCACCCAGGTCAAAGCTGGTTTCCAAACCCGTGCCGTGCGGTACGGAGCCCGCCGTGAGGCCCACAGCACAAAACACTCTTCAGCACAGCAGGAATTGTAAAATACCAGCTTACAAGAGGAATACTCAGCGTGACTCGCTCTTGGTGGAGCACAACCCGTGCTGAGAGATGCTCCTGTGAGTGGGTCCCAGGTCAGCAGTGTCTGAGGACACATGGGGACGCTCCCTCCAGGATTTATCCGGAGTCTTTCAGGACAGGACTTCCTCCCGCAGGCAGCTTCGCTCAGTGTACTTTTACATTTGCCCAATTTTAAGAGCTTTAAAGGGATTTTATTTTGAATTTAATGGCATTTATGAGGCTACCTTTAAGTCAGTAGAGTTGGGTTTTGTATCAACTCATCTCATTGTGGCAGTTCATTTTGCTTTGCCATCACTAACCTCTGAGTCGAAGCAGCTCCACTCCTGCATCCCCAGCCCGGCCTTGGCAGGGGCTGCGGGTGGAGGCAGTGACACCGCGGTGTCCCAAGCTGCTGTCCCTCAAAGAGGTCTGGGGTAGCTGCACTCCTGAGCACTGCCAGAAAAGACCCATAATGGGCAGTTTGGTTTTCTTACAAATCCAGAAAAGATATTTCTTGACTTTGGCCTCGCCAACATGAAATTACGGTCCTAAGATTACATCCCCGAGGCATTCCAGCTGTAACGAGCAGATTCCAATCTGCATTTTCGGACACAGAGGAGAACAAACCCATTAAGAGCACTGTCATTAGATGGTCAGCTCCAAAGGGTTGGAGATGCTCTCCCAGCAGCACAGCCTCAGGCATGGGCAGTGAGGGGGAAGCAGCGGCAGCAAATTGCTTTCTGACTTCCACACTCCACTTGCCTTTTTTTTTTTGTGTGCACTAGTCCATGTTTAACCTCTGGATTTGGGGTGTCCTTATGTTCCTGTGACACACCAGAGGGTTTGGGGAGGTTTTTACCCCCTCCCTGCAGAGCCCCATGGGGTTGGGAGGGCTGGCTGTGGGCAGTAGGTCTGCTCCCCATCGTGGGCACCAGCTGCCCACAAACCCTCACCTGCCTTTCCAGCAGCCCTGCACACATGCAGCACCCCAACACCCCGAGATCATCGTGTTTCTAAGCACCCAAAGTCAACACCCCAATGCTTCCTGGGCTTACTTACTGTTAGGAGTGCAGCAGGTCCCCATTCATCCTACCAGGAGCAAAGTCCTCGTGCCTGAAGGAGCAGATCCCTCTCACACGCTGAAGCCTCTCTGCCCACACACATCCTCTGCTGTGCTAAGAACAGCCCTTGGCCGGAGCGACACCCAAAGGGCCTGGGGCTGGGGGAGCCACCCAGTTGTGTGGGAGTGTGGAGCTGCTGGAGGCAGGAAGGGTCTGCAGAGGGACCTGGCCAGGCTGGAGCCATGGGCAGAGGCCACCTGAACCTTCTGGAGAGCAACAAGGCCAAGGGCTGGGTCCTGCTCGTGGTTCACCAGAACCCCTGGCAGTGCCACAGGCTGGGGCAGAGTGTCTGGAGAGCTCCTGAAGGAGAAGGACCTGGGAGGTGGTTGACAGTGGCTAAACATGAGCCAGCAGAGTGCCCAGGTGGCCAAGAAGGCCAAGGGCATCCTGGGCTGTCTCAGGAATGGTGTGGCCAGCAGTAGCAGGGAAGGGATTGTCCCATTGTCCTCAGTTCTGGTGAGGCTGCACCCCAGTGCTGCTGGAAACACACCAGCCCAGTGGTGTGGCCGATCCACAGGCACGTGGCGATGGCATCATGCCCCAGTTCACAGCACACACATGGCTCCTCCCAAACACACCCAGCACATGACACTGACCCACTGTTACAGGGATCTTCACGTTTTACTGGGAAATCCCAGGGAGAAACACGGAAGCGCAGCACTATATGGAACCACTGGAGCCACCACGTCGTGTTGTCCCAGGCAGCCACACAATTGATGTCTCGATTAAAACAGTGCCAGGGCATCTCTGCAGTGTGCTGCTGTGGACCACAGACCTGGCACCATCTCCTCTACAGCAAACTCCAGCCTGGTGAGGAAGGGGTGACTGGGAGCCGTGTTTGGGTCTGAGCAGAGAATCACCACTGCAGCCCTCCCCATGCCAGGGACGTGCTCGGCTGGGCTGAAGCATCCTGGGATGAGGATGCAGGAGGCCAGGAGTCCTGGTCCCAGCTCAGGGCACTGAGGGCTCATGCACCTTAAATTAATAAATATTACAATTTACAGTAATTTAACCTTTCAGATTGAGTCATTCCTCCTACAAGTTGGGACTTCATCTGCCAAGCTCAGCCCGGAGCCCCCGGAGTTGGCGGTGAGCAGGACAGTTACTGTGCAGGGAGGCTCCGTAGGGCAGAGCTGTGGACAGATCAGAGGCCAAACCACCAGAGCTGGCTCCAACCATCAGCCTGGCCACAACCACTTTGTTGCACTGCAGCTCCAGCCAGGCTCAGCCATCACCCCTCTGGTTTGTGCTTGGATCCAGACACCGCGACGGATCCACCGAGCGGCAAATCCCGCTGCCGGGGCGGTCGGGAACGCGGGGTCCAGGGCCCAGTGGTGGAGGTTTGGGGTGTTTGTACAGAAAATAAAGAGAAAATCACACTGGTGGGAGTAATTAACCACTGGAAAAAGCTCACTGAGAATTTTTGTGCCCTCTGGGTTACCCACCTTTATTTTTAAATCCATGGGGATGTTGTGTCCGTACTCAACGAGGGCTTCAGTGAAGCCCCGAGGGCTGTTTTATTCCCAGGGATCCGATCCGATGGGCTCAATGATTCATAGAGGATCGCTGGAGCAGTCATGAGGCCTCTGGAAATCACAACTCCCAGGATTTAAGCATTAAAAGGAAGTGTGCTGTTATGTGTAACAAGTGATTATATGGCACTTAAACAGGAAATCAGATGCTTCTTATACTGCAGCGTGTTAGGAAAAGAAACACGGTAATGGGCGAGGTGAGAGGTGGTTAATACCATAATGTTTCCCTGTACGCTACTGGTGGAACCATTCTGGAATATTGCATACAGTTCCTAGCATATACATACACGGAAATGTCTCTGAAATATATAACACTCGCTGAAATGTTGCATGAGGGAGTAAAAGATCACTGTCTGCTACTGTCTGGAAGATGATAAATACCGAGCAAGGAGGCGCCTGGTTGTTTCAGACGATCAAACTTGACAGAACTGTGAGTGGCAGGAGTAGCGCCGGAGTCTGCACTCAGATTTACGGGACCACCTGATTGCCAGAGCCTCTCAGCTGCTGAGCAAAATAAATATGTAATTATTAGGCCTTCCTGAATATTTAGGTGAGTTGGAAACACAAGTTTTAAAGGAGAAACACTGCAGGACCGATAAAGACTCACCTCGCAAGTCCCTTTGGTTTGGGCGCCTGAGCTTGTCAAAGAAAGTTTTCAGACCATAAAAACCAGTTAAGGGGGGAGATGAGCACTGGGGAGCCATGTCTGGGGGGAAGCCCTCAAAGTCCCATTGCCTGGGCTGGATAAACCACGGAGGTTCAGTCTGCTGAGCCAACCTGGCACTGCCAAAGCTTCTCAAAGTAATAAAATATTCCCCCCACCCTCCCATTTCTATGATTCTTTTGCTGATTTGAGTTGTTCATGTTAAATAGAATTGAAAAGCAGCACAGAGCCACATGTGGGTTGTCAGTGCCTGTCTTGGGAAAGGATGAGGATGAGGATGAGGATTGCTGATGCACCCTCACACCCCATCCCTGAGCTGGACCCCCGCGTTGGCCGTGGGTGAGCTGTGACACCCGGAGCAGCGGGGCCCCAGGCTGGGAGAGAAAGGCACGGTCTCCCCTCCAAAGATATGTTTAATTGAAGCAGTGTGAGGGCAGCTGTAAAACCTGACAGGTTTACACCCCCGTTTTAAAGACAGAACAGAAGAGTTCGTCATCTGCTCTAATCAATTTTTTTCCCTTTTCTGTGCATTAAGAGTTGTAGATAAATTGCATCGCGGTGTTTTAAATTGCTGAACAGCTTCAGGTGAACTTTACAGGTGTCAGCTGGCATCTATAAACTGTCCAAGAGTCCTATAAAAACCTGTGAAACAAGAGCAAAATTAGAAGATAAATCTATCACTAAAAAAAAAAAGAAGCCAGGGAAGCATATTTTCTGTGATAGTTTTTAACAGAGCGCTGGAAGGGAGAACTGCAGGTACCCAGGACCTTCTGGCACTGCTAATATTCAAGGGGCACTAATGAATTAATTTAAGGATGGCCCAAATTCTTGCTTTCTTGGCTCCATGATGTGATGATGGAATGGGGCACGAGGGGTTATTCTGAAGAACATGTCCCTTACTTCACGCCTGAATTACACAGCTATTACACTGACATAAAAGCAACAAATAATACCTGTATCTGCTATCATTTCCATGAATAAAAGAGCAGTTAAACACTTGTGCCTTACAAAAACTGAACATCTGACTGGGAAGTAAATTCAATCATCAAAACCCAACTTTTACCTGCAATGCATCTGAAATAAGCAGATCGTGGCTATAATCCCACACCCCCAAACAAAACAGACAAACAAAACCACACTAAAATTTATTATTTAGTGGGTGCAAAACATATCTAGGCAGGTCTATGAGGTGTTGACACCTGGGACCAGTCATTTTGCCTTCAAAGAGACTTCATGGCTCCTCGACTCGTTCCCTGCTCCACTTGGGAGTTGTGTTCAGCCAGAGTTCGTGTCCCGTGAAGCTGCTCCAGCAGGAACACCACCCGTCCCCAGCATGTGTGTTCTGAAAGTACCCCCAGAATGTGACATGGGCTCGGTGTGAGCTCCCTGCTGCAGGTTTCTGGATCCAAAACACATTCCCTAATCCACCCTGTGTTTGAACCTCCTTCACTCTCGAGCAGGGGGAAGCGATGAGGCGTCTGAGCCTCAGGATGTCCCAGCCCCGACAAGCTGAGATGCAGGGAGTGAGGAGAAGATGGGGTTTGGTGGGTTTTTTTTGCCAGTCCAATCATCTCAGTGGGCAAAGGTGGGAGAGAAACTTAGTAGATCAGGGTCCCAAAAGCTTTCTCCAACTTCTTCCCCTTCTCACACCAAGAGATCACAAACAACTTTCTCCTGCGGGCACAACCCCGCGGATCACTGGGCATCCAGCGACACCATCACCCCGAAACAGCCACCTCATTCCCACCTCCCAGCTCCTCCTGTGCTTGACACAGCTTAGAACACGAGCTGAGCCTCCCAGCTACGACACAGGTTCGGAAAGAACTGGTTTATATTTATTATTCACGTCCTTCGCTAGGACAAGAGCGCAGGAAGCGCCCGTAATTGAAGCAGAAAACTCCAACTTACTCTCCCTGCGAGTGTGTTGCCGTGCACACACATCTCGATTAGACCCTTTCCCTTTTAAAAAGGAAACGTTTTTGTATCCCAGTGCCTAAGACAATTTCCAGCAGAGTCTGCTGGTGGAGTTCTCTGCTAGCAGTATTTAAATTCAATATTCTCCTCGCTGTTGTTTATTTTTTCATAACGCTCATGTTTTCCTCCCTCATTCCACCTGTCTCCATCAGCAGGTTGCAACACTTTTGCACTAGCGAACAGGCCTGGAGGCAAACGTTCCCTGTCGCTGCTGGTTTTTGTTGGAATCCCTGAGTAGGGTGGGAGGAGTGTTTTCTGCACGCCTGACAGGCCTCTCTGGCTGTTGGGGAAGATGCTGTGATTTTGGTCCCTGCTGAGTGCTGCTGCCACGTTCTCGCCTGAACTCGCGGCCACGCGATGGGTGACCTCCCACCCCCGCGTTCAGGAGGTCTCTGAGCTGGGAGATTCAAGGCAGAGCACGAGGAGGGTTTCCTAAGGAAGGGGACACCACTTCAGTCAATGTCCTCTCACATCCCTGACACTTCCCACTAAAGTATTTAACCTCCAGCACTAGAGGAGATGACATTACTTTTTTACGGTTTGGAGGGTATGACCTTTTCTATCACCGTTCTTCACTTACTTCCCGTTCTGCATTAAAAACAAAGCAAAACAAACCCCCCAAAAAATAATGGGGAGAGCTTGCAGCACAAGAGAAAAACGATTTTGTGATTGCCAAAAACCAAGAGCCCTTACCCAGGGTTGTTAAAAATAGCTCATGAGCTGAAAGAGGTGCTCGTTAAAGGAGCAGCTTCATTAATGCACCGGGCTTGCTCAAGGGGCTCTCTGCCCATACCCAAAAGTGTTTCCATCAGGTCACTCCAAGGTGCACCTTCCATCCTCGTGCTGGTGGCATACAGGGTCCTTGCACAGAGGACAAGTGGAGTGGGACTTGCACTGAGGTGCAGACAGCTCAGGACCGTGCGCTTGCAGCCGTAGTCCCTTCTCTGGAAACCTTATTGCTGACGTGGCACCGCGGAACTCTGGTGCCCGAGCTCAGCCTCCCACATACCAGAAGGGTTCAGTGAGCTGCAAGTGTTTAATAGTGAATTTTATACACAAGGAGAGGTGGTTGCAGCATGTCCACTTGAAAAAGAGCTGCAAACGTGTGCTGCCGTGAGGAATACCCTCATTTGGGAGCAGACAAGATGCCCCAGGCTGATGGAAGAGTGAAACTGCAAAGGTAACACGCTTATACCGTGGGGAAACGCCGCCGCTCGCTTCTGTAGCATCCCCGCAGAGCTGGAGTCGGGAGTTTCGCTGCCTCGGTGCTGAAAGGAGCCGTTCGCACACGCTGAAGGCTGGAGGTAAGATTAAAGAAGGAGGAATGAAAACTGCTGATAGAGAGTGCGGTGCACTAAAAAGTGAGCTAAGAATAAAGAGATAAGGAGCACCAAGATGTTGTCACAGTTCTACTCTAATAACTTAAGTAGCTGCCGTCAGACAGCGGTCCCAGAGCTCTGTAATTTAATCTGGGAGTGAAAGATGCCAGGAACACATACGGTGTCAAAGTGAAAGGGACCACCGGTAGCCTGCGAGCAGCCCCCTGTCTCCGGCGGGGCCGCGTCACATCCAGGTGGTCCGAGGCATTTAGGGGGAACACTGGCTGCAGCCATTCGAGTACCTGGCGCTCCAGTCACCTGCTAGTTTGTATGCATGCTGTTGATTTAAAAGGCTGGAGCATCATCAGGCTTCCTTTGCTGAAGAGCACAACGAGCATGTGAAAAATATATGATCCTTTTAAATTTTAAAAAGTGGATCGGTAACGCTCCTCGCAACAGAGGCTGAGTGGCACCATTCATTTTCAACCCCAACACACTATATGGCTCTTCCATGGGCCCTAACAACGGGCAGTGGGTGCTCTGCACGGGGGGCTGGAGGTGAAGGTTTGGGGGACAGCACGTGCCAGCCCCGCGGCGTGCAGGATGCCAGGCTGCCCACCTCGGGAACGGCGCGGGGCTGTCAAGGAACCTGCTTTATAAATATTTTGTGAGCTCCTATCTGTCTTAATAAGGCTGCCTCGGCCTCCACACAAGCAGTGGCTGCTGTCTGAGGAGAGCAAATTCCAGGCTCTCTCTCTGCAGGATGCTCCTTGGGTTCTGGTGTGGCATCGGGTCGGGCAGAGCCAGCAGGGCTCGGGCCTGGAAGGACCAGCTCTCCGTGTCTCTGCCTCCCCGCTCCATCCTCCCTGGCTTCACAAAGCCACAGAGGCTGTTTTCCCTCTCCTGGTGGGGGCACTTTTAAAAAACGTGGGTTTTACTCAGTGTTTTGCAGGTGTACAACCTTCCCTCACGTGAACCCCGGGATTTTGCCAACCCGTGCAATGAGTATGTTGTAGAAGAGCTAATGCCCAGACCCCTGGGTTAGCCCTGTGGGACATTGTTGGGTGGCACCTGGTGGGTCACCAGGTCTCCCATCCGCCCTCCAAGCCCCAGGCCAGGCATAAAACACCCACCCCAAAGTGCTAAGCCCGAGGAACTCCACTAACCATACCTGTAGCAGGGCCGCATCAGGACACGGGAGAGCGGGACCAGAGCTGTGTTGTCCTTCCTAGGGCTAAACCCAGCTCTAAGCACACCCCAGCACATCTGGACAGCTGTTTCCCAAACACTTAGGCTGGTGTAAGCAGCAACAGGGCTCGTCTGCAGGCAAACGCAGCAGAAATGACCCCCTGAGGTCCCTCTGTGGAGAATGAGCTGAGAACTCTGCGAGCTGTCAGGGGTTGGGGTTGGCTATGGCCACCCCCCTCCTTGCCCACCATGGTCTATCATCCTCCAAACGAACACCAAAGGGCTCCTGCCTGGTCACACTCCACTCCCAACTGCTGAAAGTGCTTCTTCTGTGCAACCTAACACCAAACCAGGGAGTCTCTTCAGCCACAACAAACCCAAAGGTGAACGTTACCTGAGTTTATAACCAAGGTCAACACTCACAGGCTTATTTGTCACAAACAGCTCTGTCCCTAACCCGTGCCTTCAGCTCGCTGCAGGAGTCTGACCCACTTGGAAACTGCTACTTTTTTCCTGAAATGCCCTCACATCTCGTGGTGGCACATGGCTACGAGGGTGCTGGGTCACTGGGAAGCACCCGTGGTAGCGCGGCCCTGGTCCAACGTCGTGGTGGCTGTCCCCTCCTTGAAGATCTGCCAGTTCCTCCAGTGTTGCTGTACTGAACGGGGAGCGGGAGGAGGGGAGCAACAATGACCAGACCCCCGTGGTCCCAGCCACGGTTCCAGTGATGCTCGTAGGGCGCAGAGCCGCTACGACCGCGAGTGGTTCCAGACCGGAGACGAGCGGAGCTGAAGAAGTTCCTGAAATCTGGACCCTGCCGACAGCGCACCCGACGTGACGAGGGGTCTGAGCATCAGCCCGGGCCGGGGAGGGCACTTTAAACCCGTGCCAGTAGTTGTACCGAGTGGCCTCTCTACTCCGGCGCTTTCTTTCCCGGGTGTCACCCGAGTGAGGGGTGGGAAGGACCCGGGTGAACCCCCACAGGGAG
>VXBZ01007198.1:1283-12007 GCA_013399135.1 Heliornis fulica
GGGAGAGGTGGAGAGAGGGGCGGCGGGGGGTGGTGGGATACGGCGCCCGCCGGAGTCTCCGCGGAGGCCGCAGTCCCGGCGTCAGGCAGCGCCCTTTGCGGGCAGGGAAAAGGCGGGTGGGAGGCCGCGGGCTTTGCCCGGGACTCCCCCACGGGCAGGGTCTTTCGGCGGCGTGGCGTCGGGGAGCACCCGTGGGTGCGGTGAGGACCGACCTGGGCATCCTCAGAGGTGTGTCTTGTGTGGGGGCCGGGGGCTCCACCAGCTCAGCTCTGAGGGAATACCGGGGAGCCTGCAAAATATCCGGGGAAGAGAGGGCAATCTTAATTTCATAGAATCATAGAATAGTTGGAAGGGACCTTCCAACCCCCCTGCAAGAAGCAGGAACACCCCCAACTAGATCAGGTTGCTCAGGGCCTCATCCAACCTGGCCTTGAACGTTTCCAGGGATGGGGCATCCACCACCTCTCTGGGCAACCTGTTCCATTTCACTTCACCGTGTAAAGAGACAAACCACTTCTTCCCACATAGGAAAGTCAAAGCTGGGTGAAGAACTCCATATGCAAGCCTATAGGCATGGGAAAGCTGGTAGGTTATTGATTGGTGATTATAGTGGCTCTGTGTGTAATGTTTAAACTGGGAAATTCGTAATACCATTTTTAAATGTCAGTCAGTAGTGCAGCTGGCAATTTATATGCCACTTCTCCAGTACAGGTGTATGCAGTGGTTGTAGTGAGTAGTCTCAAAGATAGCTATGAAAACAGTGAAGCTATTTTTATTCACGGAGCCACTCGGGTGTGCAAAACAGTGAAGTGTCAGTGTCTTACAGCAGGAAAAAAAAAGCATCAACCCATAAAGAAAAAAAAAACAAAAAACCCAACCTCCAAAACAACCCCAAGCTTACAGTGTCCCAGTACTGCTGAGTTTGAAAGAGAAGCACCAAACCTGCAAAGATGTGTGCACTAACTTAACTTATGCATGGGTAAGCAATAACTAGTGCAAAACTGAGTGTGCCCACGGGGGATGGCGGTGGGGCGGGGTGGGCTGTAACCTCAAAGCCGAATGAATTTTCAGGCCTTTAATTTCATGATACCTTGGAACCAGCTTTCGCGGGGTTACATGTATCACTCCCACTTCAAGTCTCTAGTCGTGGAAAGTGACCTCATGCATGTGACTATGTTTCCCCTAGTGGTTCGCGATAACCACTGCATCGTTTTTCTTGCTTTTAACCAGGGGGACCTTGTTTTAAGAGATGAAGATCTTTAGCTCATTCTCAGCAGAGGGATGTAGCCGTGGCATGCATCTATGCACACGCTTCTATAGGTATATAAATGTGTGTCTGTGATATACTAGAATAGTAACAATTTCAGTGACTTAAGGTGAAGAGTTGGGCAGAGTAAGGTCTGTGACCCATCTGAAATAGTTGAACTAGTTCTACATCATCCTGTCCACCAATATTTTACTTGATTTGATTTTCAGACACAGAACCTGAAAACAATTAGAAATTTCCCTTTTTTTTTGCAAAAGAAAAATTCATTCATAAAGATTTGCTTCGTGCAGGGAATGAAAGATGCAGGAAATCTGACATTCAGAACATTTTGTGCCTTGTCTCGTGAGTTAATGTGGTTATATGAGGATATTGATTCTGCACATCCTGAAAGGACTAAGTTTGGCTGCACATTGCTTCTAATGCCCAGTGTTTCCCTAGAAACTTAAACCTTTAATTGATCATCTTTCATGTTTCTAACTCTGAATAATGTAATTTGAATAAAATAATTATATGATTTTTTTTAAGGGATTAACTGTAAAGTATTTTTGCCCACTGATAATTCATTGAGCTTCTCAGGGCAGGGAAGGACACTTAGGTGTGTTATAGAGAGGAACAGAGAAGTTAAACTCATTATACTTTGAAGAATTGTACAGTTTTTATTAAGAAAAGTAGATCCCTGACTCAGCACCGCTAGTTTTGCTTTAGTGATTTTCCCTGTAGGCTACCTGAAGGAAACCCTGGAATTCCTTATGAGGATGAGAGAAGGCAATAAGTTCAACGTGCTAGTGGGAACCCGCCTGGGTGTGACAAGGGAGTAGCACTGTAAAATGTGAAAAAATAGAATAAATACCTGCTGGTCTGGTTTGGGAATACACATGTTCTGCAGCTGCTGGGATTTGGTCTCCTGCTTTTAGTGATGCCCAGATCTTCTGGGATTACACTACTGTTATTCTGGTATAGCTAATGATCCCCACCTTCCTTAAAGGTGATACAGGCCAGATCCTGTGTAACTGTATCCCATCTGATGATTGCCCCGGTGTATGGAAGGAGAATATTTTTTTGTTTAATACCAAATATACTCATGTAAACTTAAAAAAATAAACAAATCCCCTTCCTGATGCTTCTGAAATGATATTGAAGAATACATACATTTAAGACTTGTAATATAATGTGGAGGTTTTGCATATAAATTGTTCTAATAGAGCTAGTATACTCTTTGATGTGCCATACAATGTTATTTGGTTACATTTGTCTCCTTGATAAAATCAGCACTTTTTTTTGTTGTTGTTTGGGGGTTTCTTTGTGGGTTTTTTTTTTTTTTTAATCCAACTTTATAAACCTTTCCAGCTTATACAGTGCCTTTTATAATTAGTTCTCTCTTCTCAAATACCTTGAAACGAAATGTTCAAAAAATGGGACAATTTGGCACGGGCAGGATTAAGTATAGTTTATTTGCTAAAATGCTATTGTAGCAGGCTTTCTTATAGTGTATTTGTTTGCCCTAAGATTTTCCTCTTAACATTTTTGTCTGCTTTGGTAAAAGTAATCATGAGAATGACAACACAGACAAGCCACATCTGTCAGCGTTTGAAACACTGCACTCTATAGCCTCGTTCAATTAGAGGCAAGATAACACTGGGCTTGACTATATTAGAATTTTATGCAAAATTAACTGATTGCCTATTAAAATGTTAGTAAGTGCTAGTTTGGAAATTCCCAAAATACTTTGTAGCAGGATGCAGACATTTGTGTGTTGACCTGAGATTAAAGTGACTCAGAAGAAATGGAAGAGGTCAATGTTAAGCAGTTACGGGAAATTTGGGAACAAGAAGGTTTTATGAAGAGACTTATCACATCACTGCTGTGGTTTGCAGCAGTAGCTTTCAAACTTCTTCAATCTGTGGACTTTTTCTATACATTAGAAGAGAAAAAAAGAAAGTCGTAAGGGAAGTTCAGACTTTTTTAGATTATAAATTATAAGACCTCCCATTTAGAAGCAGTCCATAGGAATCCACAGATCGCAGTTAGAAAACCACTGATGTAGAGATATCCAAACTAGCTCTAAACTGCAATGTAGTGGAAAGGTAAATTAGTATCTTGGGTACTGTAAGCAGTGTAGCTGGAGGGGTGCAGATGTCTGCTCTTCTCACACAATATGAGGTGGCTTTGCATGGACCTCCATGGTGTGATGGCTACTCTTCTCCCAGAACGTAATGTACTTAACTCTAGGCTGGAGTTCAAACAGACAGCATCATACAGCTTGCAAGCCAGCCAAGGGATATGTACAAGTAAGACTCACAGGTTTTGCTGTAAACCAAAGCAAGCAGATCGGGCAATAGTTAAAAATTATATCATCTTTCTCCTATGTGTTGAGATTGTTTATATTTTCCTCAGTTAGGAAAGGCTTGTATTTGCAAAGACACATAAGCAGATCATGAAAGCAGAGGTGATATGTGCAGTACAGAATAATTTCCTAGAGATGAATGAATTTTGGATGAAAAGTAAAATAAAAAATGGTGTTTTCCCATTATTTATCTGAAAAATCAGAACACAACAAAAAATGTTGTTTGTATGGTTGCATAAAAAAAAAAAAGAAAAAGTGAAAGACTGTGATCCTGTTAGATCTGCATAGGTTTTCATTCTCATTACAATGGCAGTATCAGTGGCAATATTTAAAATACTGGATATTCTGTTTTTTCCACAGATCTCAAAATACTTTTCAAGAGATTTCACCAAGTATGTTTTATAGGTGAGAAAACCCAGGGGTGAAAGACAGAAGGGACTTCTCTGAAAAACAAAACTAGGAGTCTCAGGTCCCAGTCCACTCTCTTTGCTGTCTACACACTGCTTCCCACGGAGACCTGTGGTATTGAATTTCCTTGTGGGCTCCAGGGTCTTTCTGCACAACTAAAATTTCAGGATGTGTGTCTAATGCAATCGGAACACCTTAAAAGAGCATAGGAACTGTTAGATAATTATACTTATCTTACTTAGAGAGGGAACAGGACAAAATGTTTGATTATCTAAACAAGGTTATCTCTGCAGGAGCATCCACTCCCACCACTTGATTAAAGAGTTCCTCTAAACTTCCGTCTCTGCATCTGGTGTAGTTACTCCTATCTTATTTGTGGTTTTGTAATCATCTTTTCCTGTATTTTAAGCAGGCCTATTACTTTCAAAAGCCCCGCAGAGGCAAAGGCTGAAATTAAGCAAGAAGACGGATCTCTGAGCTGTTCCTCCTAAGCAGGCCCCTGACGCTTTCTGGAGTCCAAGTGAAAGTCTGCAGTGCTTCAGGTCGCAGAAGGAATCCAGCTGCCCAGAGCGGCTCCCAGGATGGTGTCCTAATTAACGAGAGCTAAAGGAAGTGCTGGAAATGGCATTACAAGCATAAGCAATAAATCCACGGGATCTGACAGAACAAGCTTGCAAAATAACCCCACTGGAAAACTTCCTTCATTCTTGAGGTTAAATGTTTAAGCCTTTTCACGTATTTTAGTTTTTCTTATTGTTACTTTCTTGCGACACAATTCAACTTGACATAAATTATATCAACTTCTGATGGTTTGTGTCAAAGCAATTACATTTCCCAAACTACATGCTGGTCAGTTTTTGTTTTCTCTCTTATCTCTGCAAGATTTTTGTTTCTCCACAGGGACACAAGTTACGGTTCTGTAAAATCCGTCTTAGCTAAGGAAATTTCTGTTAGTGCCTTATTCAAAGCCCCACTGCAGACTATAGAAACAAAGGTAACGACCTTGGTTTGGTTCAGCAGATTTTGCATCAGGTAAAATCTGACTTTTGAGAAGACATGGTCTTCACAGAGCTAGAGAATACATCTATTTCAACAGCCAGCATGTACAGTTCTGTGTAATGGTGCTGGGCCACAGCCCGGGCTAGCTTTAGTGCTTTCATGTTTTGTCAAAGCTAGAGCTTAAGCAGCAGAGGCAAAATCTTCATTCAGCCCAACTTCAAAACCAAGGTTTTGGGGTGGGATTTTTTTTTTTTTCAGTAGTAAAAAAGGAATAGGAAAGCTAAAGCGCTTTCTCTGCGGTGAGGGGTGGCAGGAGGGAGGAAAGCTGCCTTTAGCAGGGACCTTCTGGTTTTTAGCATTGCAGAAGCCGATCCTGAAGGCACACTAATGAAATACAAACGTGAATTTCCTCAGCTCTCCTTCCTGCTTCTATCTCTGCCTGTCTCACCTTTTAAGAACCTGATTTGTATTTGTATACATGTGTGTGATCCCGATTTCATTGTTTGCCTTTTCACACAGGCACTTTCACCTACATACCCCCACCCCAGCCCCCCCTTCCCTCCCTTCCTCTCATTTGGCAGCCAGTTGGGCTTCTTCCTGCCTTGAATACCACATTCCCTGGTTATTCAAGCTCAGTCATTAGCACCCTGTCCCCCTACTGAAATTATGAATGAAAAGCCTTGTTGTTCTTTACAAATAACTCGGGCTTCCTCAGTCAGTCAAATTCAAATGGAAGTGACTGCCAGACAAAGCGCCTGTATGATGGACAGTCCTCTCAGCAAGTGATCAAGGCATACAGGAAGTTTTTAAAGGCACAATATAGGTAGAGCAGCCTGGGCGTTCCCCCCAACCCCCCCGGGTGCGGGATGGTGAGCGGGGATGGAGGGGGGAGTGTATGAGGCGGGGAAGCAGCCCACCCCCCAACCCGCCTCCGCCCCGCCAGAGCGCGAAGGGCGACGGGGCGCTCCCGTCTCAGAGCCCCCGCCGCCCCCTCGGAGCTCGCCATGGTGACACCTACACCTTCGCCAGGCGGAGACGAGGCCTGGGCCGGGGCCGGCACCGCCGCGTCCCGGCGCTGAATGCCGCGGGGGTCGCGGGCCCCGAGCGGCACAACCCCCCGCCGCCGGGGCGCATTGTCCGCGGCCCCCTTTTCACAACGGGGGAAAAGGTAATTGACAGCCCCATTGTCCGCCCCGGCCCCCCGCGGCTTTAAAACACTCCGGGGCCCCAGTCACACGTTGTCAGTAAGAGCTGTCGGAGGTGACGAGTGAAGAAGGGCTGTTCAGGAAACAGTTTGAGCCCTTCAANTAAGCACAGGAAATCAAGCATGTCAAAGTTTGGCAAAGCAGTTTGGGTGATTTAGCAGTTACAACACTTCTTTCTCTATTAGCCAATCTTTTGGGCTTTGACTTTTTATCTCCTCATTTCCCCTGTTTTCTGCATCTGCTCTGATGTCTGGGATAACTTGTTCCTTGTCCTCCACACAGCGGGGAAAGCAATTCGCACAGTTTGCTTGCCCTGATTCTCCTCTCTCACGGGATTTCTCTATCCTGGAGTTCAAAAAGATGTCTCGGGCTTAGTCGATCTGTTTACTTAGGAACAAAAGCTCTGCACCTGAGAATTACTGAAATGTCTTGCCATAGGCAAGTCTGGACGGCTATGCCATAGTTCGCGTTTTATATATGCAACACTCACTGCCCTTATCTATCTGATGCAGGCAGTGGTGATGTAGCATCACACATGACACATCATAGACGTGTGAATAATGATATGCAGGATGCATTAAATTTTAAGCACAATTACTGTTGTGTGTTATTTTGGTTTTGTTTTGGTTTGGTTTTTTTTTTTCCTCCAAAGGTCTCTGCAACCTTTGGCTCTGTTGCTGCAGCTGGATCCACACAGGCCAACATTTGTGTTTGCACCAAGACCCTTTAGGAGCCCACCTGCCTGGATCTGATTTCAGCCTTGGAGCTGTCATTTCCTGCCATCACATGAGGTAGTTAGTGTGTGCTAACTAACTAAAATCCAGGTTCTGTTAGAGTTAGTGTTGTCATTTAGCAATGCCCGATTCTGCTCACGTATTCAGAGCATGGCACTGATGATACACTTAGGAAATAAAAGGCAAGGGTCAAAAATTCCTTGCTATGTTCTGCAATGTCTGTGAACTGTGACTGAAACATTGTATTCCAGCCAGAAATGTAACTCTTCAGAAAACTGACAGTAAAACCAGAGGCTGAATTAAGGTAAAACCCAAACATTCCTGGAGGTTTGGACTCTGAAAACCGAGTTAAAAAAAGAAACAGCTAGCTAATCTCCAGCAGTATTAAATTCTCCTCACTCACACAACACAGGGTATGTGTACTTATTTCTTTATCATGCCACCTATTAACAAGCTATAAAGAACACCCCTGTTCACTTAAGAGTGGTCAGGGGATATTTAAGTTAAATAAATTGTCGTGGGAAAGGAGGTGTGTGGCAGCAGGTTTAAGTCTGTGATCTATAGGCGCAGCAGAGTTTAGTCTGCTATACTAACCCATCCATTCCAGCAGCTCTCTCTACGCTCATGGGTCAGGCCATGGGAAGGAAGATTTACATTTTAAAAATGTTTTGGATATTGTTACTGTCTATCTTTTATTTGCAATATGGTACATCTGTTAATAACATGTAATCTCCTCCCAGTTCACCTATCAACAGCACATTTCTGCTATATTTTCAAGACTAGGGCAACATAGCCTTGGTCAGTGCCTGAGTCTAGTTTACAGGCAATTTTAGCCAAACCTTACAGCGTGCTCTAAGACATGGCCTTCCTGAATACCTTTTGAAATCTTATGGGAGCAAAAGCTGTTCAAAACCTCAGACCAGATGCTTTGGTAGGATTCAGTCTTTAGATTGCAAATTGCTTCAGGCAAGGATCTCCTTCCTGTTTGGCAACTTCCTAGAACACTTTTACAGCAGGATAAATAAACAGCTTATTATATTGAGGAGGAGATGCACAGCTGGGGTGATCTACCATTGCTACCTTCCATCCTCTGAGAACCCAGGGGTTATCCATATCCTACAAAGGTTTCACATTTTGGGAATCCATGATCCGCATAGCTCACTATATCGACCTGTTTCACTTTGTCTTTGCTCTTGTCATGTGTTCGTTTGTCACATTTTACCAAGTCATGCTATTCTAAGGTGTGTTCACAGCAGATGCATGGCCGTATCTTGCTGTTAGATTGAGTAGCATTTTAGAACTTGTCAGCTTGGGTGCTTTTGATTGTGTCTTTTGGGCTGAGGAATGTTACAAAAATGCATGGTTATCAAGTTTGCTACTGCCTTTGCCCAGTGATGCAAAGTGTCTGCCTGGATGCCATTAAACCAGTGTAAAAAAAACACCTCAAAACCCCACAACAAAAAAATAATAGTGACAAAAACGCTCTGCTGTTCTCTGACCTACATGTAGGAAAGAAAGCACTCGAAAACCCATTACAGAATATGTGTGCTAATTCCCCAGCAGAGCCAAAACTCTTCACTTCTC
The DNA here is from genome assembly GCA_013399135.1 of Heliornis fulica. Lineage (NCBI taxonomy): Eukaryota > Metazoa > Chordata > Aves > Gruiformes > Heliornithidae > Heliornis > Heliornis fulica. Next base: position 9,825 of record VXBZ01007198.1, read on the forward strand.
AGGTCTCCTCAGTGTTTCAGAGAGGCAAAAGAAAAAAATCCCAATATTTTGGAACACCATTGGCAGAGAAAGCTAGTGGCAGTACTTTACTGACAGGCTTTTCCTTCTTACCTAAGCTAATTTTTAATGGGGGACAAGAAGCAAGTATGACAAATATTTGTCTTCTGATATACAAACAGATCTGTGAGCCATGGCTGTGAATCTTGCCATCTGAAAAGAGGGACAGCAAGATGGCAGGAGGGTTGACATGTGCTGAAAGAGGAGTGACAGCCAGGTTGACAGAGAAGCTTAACTGGACAGTCAAGTGTGAAGAAAGGGCAGCTGGAAAGGTGTCTGTAGATGCAAAGATGGGAGGAAAAAAAGGGCTAAGAGCTAGTAAGCATGTGAACAGGAAGATCCATTTAATTTATTTGTTTATATTTTTATTTCTTGCCTTTAAGCTCTGGAGAACCATGCCCTGTCCCTGGACTGCAGTGAGGAAAGTGTTCTTGCTTTTACTTTGCCTTTGCCTCAGTCTTGCAGTCACACTCCCTTAACATTTGTTGTGAAATCTAGACTCTATGAAAATCATCAGGAATTTTGCCATCAAGTGTAGTGTTGCCAAGATTTTACTCAATACATAACTCCAGCAGTGTCAGCAATGTTGTACTTACATAGACCAAGGATAAATTTGGCCACAGGAAGGGGAACATTTCCTACATTTCCCTTTGCCCCCCCCCCTTCCCAAAAAAGAAGATGTAAGAGACTGTTGAAGGACAGTTAATGGTCATTAGTCAGATCTGTATGAGCAGTGAGAATTTAAGAGGAAAAAGACCTATTCTACAGGGCATAGGCCAAACACAGACTGCAAGCTCAATTTACCCATTTTGCAGCCTACTCTCTGTGGTTCTCTTCTTCAGGGCAGCTTGGGGAATGAACTGTGTAGCATATTCATAGTTTCTGGGAAACATTTTGCTACTTTGCATGCCAGTCCAATGGACTTCCATGTATGCTCTAGCGTAGGGCTACATGAATCCTAAAGGCTTGGATATTTTTCTGTTGTGTTGTCCAGGAAGCTGGAAAATAAACATGGAGTACTACTGATTTAGATCATGGTAGAATTTTCTTCAGAGATTCTTGTCAGTGCTTTCACCATTCAACCAGGAAGAAGCTGGGCTGCCAAATGCATTGAGGGTGAAACCTGTTTCTGAACATATCTCCAGGTTCAGTAGCACATAAATGTAACAGATGAAGTTCTGAATCTTTTGAAGTCTATAGGAAAACTACCCTTGACTTTGATGAGGTCTGAATTTCATCTTTTTCCCATCACCTCCTTCTTCCCCCTTCACTTTATTCACATCATAAAATAAAAACTGAGGCCCATGTGTATATTTTGTACATCTGTTTAGATTCCTTTGAGCCCTGCACTAGCATACAGGCTCCATTTGTATGTACAAAAGCCAGCTATACATATGCAATTGCAGTAACTGCATGAGAAGATCCTCTACAACCTTAGGCCTCAGCTTATGAAAATCTGATCCCGGAAGCTTTATGGTTCCAGACTCTTAGGGAGTCAGGGAGCCGAGGGAAGTGTCTGCCTGCTGGATTTTGCAACGAGCTTTTTACTCGGGAATAAAACCTGTAAGATGCTGAGTGCTGCTGTTTCCTTTAACAAGAGTCCCTTTGAAGGCATGGTAAAGTAGGATCCAATTTTGTGAGAATCCGATAATGAGAATCATGAGGGAAAGAAAAGGCCTTAATTGACTCTGTCTTTAAGTTTTTTTGAGTCCTTTGTACGGATTTTCTAGTGCGTGGAAGAGCTTCACACACATTTCACACTGGACACATTCCTGTGTGACCTAGTCTAGGTGATCCTGCTCGGGCAGGAGGGTTGGACTAGATGATCTTTCAAGGTTCCGTCCAACTCCTTACAGTCTGTAATCTTGTGGTTTCTCCTCAGGCTGGAGTCGGGGGCCAAGCGGTGCCTGCCACTCTCTGGCTTTGGACACACGCAAGTTTTAGCTGAGTGATGACAGGAAGATAAGGCTCATTAGCTAATTAATTCCCACAACACCCAGGTCACACCCCTTTCGTAGTCAGTTGGGCACAGGTGTGTTGTGCACACGTATGTGTACAAACATGTCCCTTGGAACACGACTGCATCTCCCCTTTGGGAGGTGGCCACTGCGCACGTTGTGCCACCC
>VXBZ01007198.1:23211-118324 GCA_013399135.1 Heliornis fulica
TCTTTCTTTCTTTCTTTCTTTCTTTCTTTCTTTCTTTCTTTCTTTCTTTCTTTCTTTCTTTCGATAATTCTTGTATGCTTGATTTTTTTATCTTTCTAGTATTGTCACTGTCAAAATTATAACATATGTGCTTTGAAAGCATTATATTACATTTTTTACACCTATTGATTTTCCCCACTCTGCCTTTCCCATGCATACTGCATCCTGTCTTTTCAACACACAGGAATTATCCCACTAAATTTCAGTTAGTCTTTCCAGATCATAATCTCCTTTATTTAGTACAGCACCTTCCAGTTGTTGCTTGTTTCCCCACACATTTGCGTCAGGCATTATATTCTTGTTATCCTTCATCTTTCGCTTCAAAACAATTTTAGGTTCTCGCTTAATTTGTATGTTGGAAGTACAAGAGGGATTATTCAAATTAAGTGAAAGCTTTCCCTTTCCCTCCTTCTCCTGAAGGTTTGCAGCCTGCCTAACAGGCCCTGCCAGTTCTGAGCCCAAGAGCCTGGCAACCTGTCCACATAAGTGGAGATGGTGTAATCCAGCTGGCTCCGGCTGCAGGAGGCATTCCAGTGATCTGTGCATTCAAAACCCTCCAACCTACCCTATCAGACCTTCCCTTGGTTGGCTTCCAGTATCAGTATTTTACTTTCTTCACCCGTGCTTGGCACAGGGAAAACTTCTGCAAGTTACTTATCTGCACAGTTCCAATTATATACATTTCCACTCCCCACGCCCCCTTACTGTCTGAAGAAACTCTTGCTTATATATTATATAAATGTACTTCATTGGTGCCATTTGTTCCTATAGGGAATATGATGATTAGACATTCCGGGGCATTACTCAATAAATCCAGCAACGCTTTTGTTATGACAGTCCTTTTTGTTCTGGCTCTCTATCATGTTTTCCTTATGTAATATTCTGAATTACTTTCCTTGTCTGCAGAGTAGTCGGCTGGGACTCCTCATCCTTTCTACCTTTCTGACATGTCTCTTTCAGTGCGTGCACTGTGGTCATAGGTGGTTGGAACCGTTTTCTTCATTTTGAAAGAACAACACACCTGTTGCAGGTGTTAGCAGAGTTTCCACACATATTTCCATTCTGCTCTTCCTGTGGGTTTTTCTTTTAGGATCCTGCCTTTGTAAAAAGCTTTACTTTTATCCTCTTCTATATGTGGGGTCTCCGCTGCCTCATCTTTTTTTTTTTTGTTTTGTTTTGTTTTGATTTGTTTTGTTTTTGTAATTTCTTTTCTTGGTTTTTGTCCAGTCCCTGTTTCAGCCTGCCTCCCCAGTTTGCAGTTCATTTGGCTGTTCCCTCATCATTGTAGAATACTTCTATTCCCCACTGTGTTTGTCACGGAAAGACCACATTCATATTTTGGAGCAGCTGTTTCTTCATGTTCTTCAGACTGTTTTTCAGCATCCCCACCCTTTGTATTGCTTTTAAATATTTGTGTCTTCCCTGAAGGTAGGGATTCCCAATGCTTCCAGGTTTTCTGGCCTGGTTTGCTATGTACTGCCATGTACCTGAGGTCATTCTAGCTAGTACATATGACCAAAAATACAAGAGTGAGAAAACTGCAAGAAAAGCAGACCTGTATTTTTATGAGGAAACAGCATACCGTGAGATCCATTTTCCTGCTTCCTCTTGCAGAAAGGTTTGTCACAGCTTTCCTTTAGCTTGGACAGATTTTGCTGCCATGTGCTGGGAGATTTGTTATGGCCACAGGTAACCAAAATAAAGAGGTAAACATGCTTAGCTAAGTATGTGTAATCCATATAACAGTCCCCATAATAATTTGCTTTCAAATAATTTTACTGATCGGGCAATGCAGTCTTGTGGAAGAAGTACAGCCATGTGGTTGCATCACCTGGTGCAATATCATGGAATCAAGGAATCATAGAATGGTTGTGTAGGACTTTTAAAGGTCATCTAGTCCAATAAGCAGTGTCTCCCTGTGCACCTCTGAGGAACCAATAGGTTTTCTTGGGTCAGTAAAAGGAAAAGTAAGATACTTAAAAAGAAAAAAAAAGAAAAAAGAAAAAAAGCAGTCATATTATTCCAGAGCCAGCAGTTGTCTTCTTCTTATCAGTGTCCTGAGAGCTACCTCCAATGCTCTTCCCACTTGGAAAGAAAGAATGTGTGCAGGGGAGGGAAATAGCGGGACAAGTTGTTGCCTACCTCCTGCTGGAAAGGGTCCAGACCTTTCTGCATTTACTGTCTTCCTTCTTATACCTATGCATAAATTACCAGGATTTTTTTCTCTATATGTCCAAGCTACAGCCAGATATAACAGAGGATGGTAGAAATAAGGAAATTCTCTCTGGTTCAAGGCTGATTAACCTCAGTGCAAGTTTCATAAGAAGCAGGTTTGGGACCTCTGATGAAGCTCTATTCACAGGTGGGATACCAGGCTATCCATAGAATTTGAATTTAGGTCACACAGGCTCTGAACTCTGCTTTTTGCCCTCCAGCTTGTTTGTTCTGAATTTTGTCAGCAGTGACTCCCTTCAGACAGGAATTCCTCACAAGAAGTCATGAGGGGGATTAAGAGCACTTTGAGGGAGATCAGAACCTATTTTATTGCAGACCAGGTTCCCTAAGGAGGTGAAAGCGTTCAGCCTGGTTCTCTGTACAGGGTGTTAATCAGAATACAATTTTCTAAAAGTGCTATTTAAGTTTGTTATTCTTGGATAGTTGACTTCTGTTTATTTTCTCATATTTTTCCATCATCTTATTAAACAGCCATGTAAATTTTACTAAGATGAGGTGTCTGAGTAACAGTTACAAACAAAACCATTGCGAACATTTTAGAAGAAAATTTTGTCATTTTGTCAAAATGAGCTACAATCAAATATATTGATGCTAGGTGGAAAATAACATCAAAAAAGGTGGTAAATTTGCAGCCAGCTAGTAATTTTCCATTCTCAAGAAGAAAGCTCAATTTTGTCCTAAACAACTCAATCCCTACTCTTATCTGTACTAATGTACATAGCATGATCGATATTACATTTCATTATGTAAACATTGATTTAATGCTTCTCATTACTTCTGCTCAAGTAACCCTGAATAATATAGTATCTGGCACAAGATACTATTCCTATGGCACTGTCTCGAAACTAGTGGTTTTGCTTTGCACAAGATGGAGTTCTCAGTGCCATGGCAAGCCTTCCACTTTAAATCTTCACTTTAGGCAAGCTATTCCATCTAACAAAACCACTACATCCTACACGACATTCTGGATCCATACCACAGGGTGTCATGTCAGCGATGCAAGGTTAAGACTTAGATATGACAAAGTACTGAAATCAACAAGAACAAACAAGTTTGGGTTTAGGGCCTGTACATGGAGAACATTAGGGAAATATCTTTGGTTCTGTTTGTTGCCAGTCCGAAGTAATTGTAAAAATACTTTCTTTGTTTTTCTGGGGTGGGCAGTAAGAGAATCAGAAGAGGAAGGAAATGAGTGTCTGTCTAATTATGCTTCTATAAATGTCCTCAAATACTTTGCTAATGTGGTCGGGGGAACTTTTTCAAAACCAAAATAGGCAAATGTGGAGCTTGCTTGTCCAGTTGAAGTGGGCAATTTACACTCATCAGGCTTGGCTAGAAAGTTCCAGGAAAGCTTGGCTTTAAGTGTGGAGCCATACCACATAATTTGCTGTGTCACGGTGGCCAAAATAAATGTCAGCTAAAGCTGTCTATAACATAGCCTTGACTTCTAGGCTCTGAAACCTCAAAGAAATCCTTCATTTGAGTGTTCTGTATCTATCCTGGTGATGATATGATATTATAATCACTTCCCACCATTGGCAATATTTAGGTCAAAGGCACAAATTGTCATTGTGTGCTAAATAAAAGAAGGCAAGGGAGAGAAGTAGAGTTTTGGATCCTTCATTGTCGGCACTGCTTAATTGCTGGCTCAGTCCCAGGCTCTGGGAGGATGTCTCCAAACAACTGTTTCTGAGTCAATACGTGGCACAGTTCTGGGGATAATTTGTTCCAGGGACCACCTCCAAAAACAGTGTCACATTTTGTTTCGGTCTCTGGCCCTCTTTTATTTACCAGCATAGACATAGCCATTGGGTTTGTATTGGCCTGCAGTCTTACGCTTTTTTAGTAAAGCCTACAAAATCTTTCATGGTGATTCTGTTTCTCAGTGACTTCACCTCATCAAATGTCAGTTTCAAAACCCAGCCTGTGCAAATCCCCATCTGTCCTACAGTTTATTTCCTCCAGCCAGCACATCCAAAGTTACAAATATCCATTATCTACTGTTTTATTCAAATTAACACCTTTTTTTTTCTTTTTTAATTATTACCTTGGTATTGATTTAATTTGTTTGTTTGTTTTGTTAGAAAACTAAATCTAAACCCAACACAAACACAACAGAGTCAATATTACTTCTCATGCACCCTTTTCATGTCTGTATGCTGGTGAAAATAAATTTTTTTATAGCTTGGCTTATTCACTAACAGTCTGCAGAAGAAAAAGATCAAAAATAATTTTATCTATCAATTCTTTACATGATAATTTCCATTAGAAACAGAAAAAATAATCTAAGTCTTCTACACAGGCTTAGCAGTTTGGCAGTATCCAATTGTGTTTTTTTATGAAGGAAATTTGATTTACAGGGAGAAAATAGATCTCAAACACTAAGCTGAATTTTTTTTTTAAGTTGAAAAACATGTGTTTTGATGTATATAATTATGCTTTGTGATGGCCTGGAAGGAGGCCTACTAAGTTCTTGCAAACAATGAGCTTATAATTAAAGGAATGAAAGCTATGCTTTGACATAAGAAAGTTATATATTGATGTGGGAAACATAAATATTGATGTCTTGATGAGTGTGTGCCAGGTAATGGAGAGAATGGTTTCCATAGTTCATTAGGGAAGGGAAAAATGTACGTGGTAGCAGTACCTGCCCTCAACAATTTCCTATTAGTGTACTTATTCATGACACTGGCACATACAGTGGAAAGTATTCACAGGTATAACGACCCTTGCAACGTTTTAGGAAAATGTCTGTTTAGAATTTTAGAATTTCTGTGTTTAAAATTAGGTATATTTTCCATCAGAGAGAACGGAATATTTATCTCCTAAGGATAAGCCAACTCACTCCACTCAAACTAATCTTTGAACTGCATCTGTTAATTTTTGGTACCCTATGACTGTGGGACCTCACCTGCCTCTTGCAGTCATGCATAGTTTAAGGCTCAGATGTTTTTTTTTTGACAGTTCACCTTTCCAAAGGAAGGAAGGAAGGAAGGAAGGAAGGAAGGAAGGAAGGAAGGAAGGAAGGAAGGAAGGAAGGAAGGAAGGAAGGAAGTTTATTTTCATTTTACTAGATAATGTTAATAAAAAATAAATTGGTATCTGTAACAGAAAAAAGTTTCATAGTGACACTTATCGTTATATGACAAATAGTAAATATGAAGACGTTTTTAGTGCTGCAAATGCTTTTCGGTAAAAAGCACATAGATTTATATTCAGACACACAATCCACTAAAGCTCCTTTGAAGTCAATGGCTAAGTTTCTGTATAAGTGGAAGACCAGTCTACTCTTGTGTGGGAAAGAGTTACACTTTAGTTAAGATTTCTTTTTGTGCATATTATATAGGTTTTGGGGTTTCAATTTCTTAATTTCAGAAAATATTTGGGGCATATTGGCAAATAAGCCCTTTGCTTGAGAAAAGGTGTTACACAGTAAGTCATATTCTTCAGGATTTCACACTTCCAGATACCGCAGAAATGTTATCACATTTTACTAAATTTATCTTCTGTGGCAAACAATTATTTTCCTAGTGAGAAATATGTGGAGAGATGTGACATGCTCAGGAATAGTTCTTTCAAGTATATAAGAAGATCTTGAGAACATTGCACATAATAATTGATAGAAATTCTTGTGTTCTGTACATTTGTGTGCATGTGTGTCCATTCAGAGCAGTTACCCCCAGTCTCAGAATCACTGTTTTTACAAGCCGTTAATGTCACGATGAAACGCGAAGCCTTTGATTCAGTTGATATCACTAAATATTCACTGGTCTGAAAGTCCAAATTTTTTCTGCGTAAGGTTCATGTTTTAAAAAAGGGCTGAAATTTTACAGGGCTGACAGCACAGCACAAAAACTCCTGCTGAGCCTGTCTATACAAATGCTTTGCTATGGCTGAGCATAGCATTATTTGCTATCCAACCAAATGAATACAAAAAGAGAATATAAATACACGTAGCAGAGAAATTAAGTGTTTTCAAAAGGTCTCTCCTTTGAATGAAAGAAGAACAAAGCAAAATTGACTAAGAATCAACTAGTTGGTTATATTTTTTCCTACCTTGCCTGGCTCTGAGGTTTGACTGGGTGCCAGCTAACAAATTAGGTCATTGATATGTTACTTTTGTGTACAGAGTAATTCTTGGTATCTGTATGGTCTGTCCATGCATGTGGGGACTAATCTTAATTTCCAACATCCTTCTTTCTCATACAGGAGAAGAGTTTTTACTGTCAAAACAAAATCTACTGATGCAGATTTCACCCCCCACCCCTTTGACAAATAAGAACAAAAAGGAAAGACAGCCTGTCAGAAGTTATTTAATTTCAATCCACCTCCTATAAAAAAGAATAATAAATAAACCTCCCTGCAGACTCTCAATCCTCTTAGGTGTGTTATGTTTCAGTTAGAAAAAAATGGCATATTGTCATTTTCTATGACAGGTAGGTAAAAAGCTTTAAAAAAGGTAGTTAACCATAACATATATTCATGTGCTTATGCCACAAGCCTGGGTTATCTTGAAGTTGGAAGAACTGAATGCAAAGCAGCTACAAGGTGCCACAATTCAGATCAGGTGGAGATTGACACCTATTTTGTGTAAGACAACACAGCAGAAGCTCAGATCTGTGCCTTCTGCCCTTACTTTTCAAATTTTAATGTATATTGTGTTTGCCAAATGGTGTGCATTGATGACGTCCACATTTGGTCTTCCTTCTGGATCAGCTTTTTGCTTGGCTGTTACCAGTTTCCCATGTGTTCAGCAGATATTCAGCTCCTGTCACAAGCGCCGCACAGCCCTATCCCTCTGTGCAGCCACCTGGCAGGGAGACAGTCTGTCTCCTGCTTCATCTCCTGCTTCTCCTCTCCCACCCGGATTGACCAGCAAAAGAGCTGGAGGAGGAGAGGGAAGGGGAAGTGGTGGCAGTGGTTGCTTCAGGAAGGTCAATTAAAGGCTGAGAGTGGGGAAAGAAAGGATTAAAGAAATGTCTGGGCTGTTGTGTAGGGAGCATGGAGTCTAGGGAGACTTGGAGAAATGCAGGAGATGAGGGGGAAGAAGTTCCAGCCATGGGAGCATCAGGGAGTGCAGTAGGGAGGAGGAACCACAGGCATGGGGGCTTTGGAAACATAGTGAAAGCAAGATAATTGATAGCAACTGGTAACTTGAGGGGAAGGAGACACAGGGGTAGGATAAGAAGAATAAGATACTATGATTTTCCTAGATCCTGTCACCATATGTCAGTATTTCAGTGCAATATCAACATTTCAATAGCAATTCTTGCTTGAATGTCATGCAAGATGCTGATATGTATGTTTTGTATAAATTCTAAGAAGTGAGGGATGTCAAACAGAGAGAGAAGGAACTTGAAACAGAAAAGCTGAAATAAGATGTACAGTATAATACACATTATAATGTGTAGATTGAGCTCCATACAGTGTATTTTTGTATTCTAAATTTTTACATTGTCCTTTCAAAACTTTCTGCCATTAGGTATTGTCACTTTTTGTATCACACCTTATATTTTACATGCACTCTCGCAGGAGCAAATGTTATGTCTATACAGTTAAAAAAAATGGTGTCCAAAGTGAAAATTAAAATAATGAAACGTTTATTGCAACTCAATATAGGTTCACTTGTATGTATTTATGTATAAATATTTCTATTTCAGGGATTTAGAGATGACTGCAATAGAATTATTTAGAAGACTGAATGATAGACCAGGATAGTTTTAGTTTTTGAAATGTGACTTTACTGAATTGGTATTCATAAACAAGACATACCGAGAATGATTAGTTCCTACTTGTTTATAATCATTATTATTGCATATTCAGAGCAGTTAGTCTTTAACAATCATATCCTAAATTAACTATTGATTGTCTGCTCAAATTCCTTGGCTCTGTTCCAGATTATGCCAAGTAACTTTTCCCAGTATATGTGTGGCATAGAAAGGATGACAAGTAATGTAGATGCAAGTCAGTCAATTCTAGAGATTTCTTCTCATTTTAACACTATAGACAGAGAATGAGTCTCCTTGGAGAAGCCGCTGAAAAAGTAGTGAGCTGTTCTGTTTTGGCTGTACTGTGTTGGATTAAGAAACTGCTACCTCTAAGAGCTCATTCATAGCCTTGCTATTGTACTTATTTGTCTACAGAATTTGAGATTTATTGATCTAGAGCAAAAAAAAAACCCACCTCAACACGATGATTTAGCATAGTCGCTAAACAGTGGGTGTTCTCACATCCTGTCCCTCTCTAAGGGTTGTTTCTATGCAGGGTAAAAAAAAAATGTATACTCACAGCATTTTCCGCTTCTTTGTATTGGGACTGGATTACAGTTTATTCTCAGAAATAGTAATTGTTTTGTCATCTGGTTTAGTTTCACTGAATTTTCCCTTTTTGGAAAATCAGGAAGAGATATTCATCAGGCTTGCTATTTTTGATTTATTTATTGTTGTTTTGTTTGATAACCAGATTCTTTAATACAATTCTGTCTGGTTTATGAAGGGATTGCAAGTTACTCCAAATATATTGACCTGTGTGTGTCTGTGAAAGAGAGTTCTTACCTTCATTAACAATGTCACAATGCAAGCCTGTGGTGTTAGCTCCAAGGAGCAGAAGGATATCTTCTGGCACTGGGTAAATACGGTTTGCCCAAGAGGTCTGTACCAGGAGTCCACATGGAATTACAAGCATGATGCACAAAGATTTTGTAAACAAATAGCAAAGGCATTTTTTGCTGTGACATTTTTGCAAAGGGGACAGAGCAAACCATGAAGGATGCTTCATCTTCCACGTACCCTACTGCAGAAGGGTGTGTCACTCTTCTTCTGGTTAAAGCTGTGCATTGTCCCTTCCCTCCAGGGATACAGCTGATACTGATCTCTGTACCTTGTGCTGCAGTCAGACAGAAGCTTTATTAATAATGACAATGGCACATCCTTTGCAGCGTCTTCCTGCTTCACTTGGAGCCTTCTCAGATGTTATCTTCATTGTTTCAGAGTGGCTATAAATATGAAAGTATTTACAATGAATTGTTTCCAAACAATTAATTACTGAACTATGTGCTAAGTTTATATCATCTTTGTTATGCATGGGCTCAAACCAAGGGCAGAATCAGTTAGATAAATGCAGTTCTTCACATTTGGGGCATGAAAAATATCTGCTTTCCCATCAGCATGGAGTCATTTATATTTGCAAAAAGTGAGGTAGTATTTTGGATTAACGTGCCCCTGGATATTTCTCTTTTTCCACATAAGAATACATGCACTAACAAGAAAAAATAACAGACTTGAATTTTTCATTTGGTAATTGTATTTAAATGAGAGTAATAATATTTAACATACAGACCACACTTCCTCTTGTTTGGAGGTCTCAAAGGAATCTAGAAGTGGATAACACTAAATGTGGAAAGTGGAGACACCAGAGATTGGTTGATGTGCCCAAGTCACATTAGTCACATTGCTTCTCAGAAGCAGAATACAGCAATTAGGGCTCTAGCATCTGAGATAGGAAAATTCCATCTCTCTTGATGATTCAAGTGATGCTAATTTTTTTCTTTTATCATAAGCCTAAAAAAAAAAATTAGGTATCTTAATAACAGAGGTGGATGAATACAATCAGGTAACCAAAGTTACTTAATCTTATAAGTTTTGTTCTATTATTATTTTCAAACTGAAACAGAAGCAAAAACTCTCTGAAGACTTGTAAAGGATCAAGTGAAATATATTTATTTTTAATGGTGTATACCTGAGTTCATAAATTTGGCTGGAGTTTACCTAACTACCAAAATTATAAGCAGTATATTATTCTCTGTAGCTCACACAGCAATTAGAAACCTTATACTGAGAAAACTGTATATGATTGAGCTGTACATAATCTGTAATTGTTAATTTTTTGTCAAAGAAAGGTGAAACATATGGTATACAGCATACTAATTGAGAATTTTCAGGTGAATTTGAACAGCAAATGGATTTACTGGAAAGGACATTTCTGTGTAAAAAGTGCAAGTGGTGATATCCCTAGAACTGTGTCAAAGTGAATTTTCATATGACTCCTTAGTCAACGTAAAAAAAGATATTTCTTTCATGAAGTGACCTGATAGAGACTGAAGTGGCATTTGTCCTACTGTCATGGTTGTGCTGCTGATATACTTTTATTATTCTAAGAAGAATTTTAGCTACCATTATAATGAGAATGCAAGCCTATGGAGGAAAAACTTCAAGCTGAGGGCCACTGCTGAGCCAGCCTGGTACAGCAAACATAGTGCTGAGGCAATGATGTTCCCCATCACTGTGTGCAGACCTAGCAGCCTTTAATTGCTGGTCTTAATGGGATTTTTTCTACCTTTTAAATTTTTTTCCTGCTTTTTTATTATTTTTTCTGCATGGCATGTTCATATAAACAGGAGGTTGAGGAGGAAGGAGGCTCAGGAGATGGAGCCATTTCAGAGGAGCTATCAGCAGGGGAAAGGAAGAGATGGAATTCCTGACAACCCCACCTCCTTCTCCCCCCAGAGACATGTCTGTTTCTGTCTCTCCTTTTGACAAGAAGATTATCAGTGTTAAGGCAGCAAAATTTCTGCTGCCATGGTGGACGCAAAGTGGTCTGTTTCTCATTTTCTCTTCAGTCAAACCCTGCAAAACAATACTGGGTACAAGATTTGAAGCAAAAGGTTTTTAACAGGGTCAAGGGAAAAGTTGAAAGCATAAGTGATTTTGAGCCTGAGAGATGTCATACCCAAAAGTGACAAGGACTCTCTTGCGAGGATAGCACACACTAACACCCAGAGCCTAGCTCGGTAGCACAGAAAATTCTAAAAACATCTCCTTGGGATGGTGGATCAAGATACCTTAAAAAAACCCCAACAACCCTAGTAATCCCAAATTGATGAGGGATGAAATCAGGCACCTGCAATCAGAGTAGGCACACAAGGAAATGGTATCATGTGGCACAGAATATATACCCCAAAAATGAATGTCTGCATCAGACTCTTCTCTTGGAAACATTATAATGATCAGCACTACTTTTAGTTCCTTGAGAAATATTATTGACTCTACAGCCTCGGCCAGAGTTTATTTAAGATCCTCTCCACATGAGAAACAGAAATCCAATTTCCTGTTCCAAGAATGAGGAGCAGTGGTTCAAATGCATTAAACCCTTGCCTAGACTGTATCTTGCCAAAAACTTAAGATTAATTACTATTACTTCCTCGTTAAGTGCAAAATATGTGCTTGGTGCTCTGTAGGACATATGGAAAGACAGAACCTACAGCTAATTGCTTTCAGTTTCAATACCTGATCCTTCACAGCCATGCTCTCATATCCCATTGAAACTTCATTTGAATAAGAGTTATTTCAAAGACAAACAATTTATATAGAAAAATTCTGGCATATAAAGATTTAAATTACAATTTTATCAACAAGAGATAGGAGAACTGAAATGGATATACCTGCAAAGGCCAGAAAACATGATCATAGAGAGGTAAAATATGGTAGTTTCATATTAATTCTGTTCATAAAGTCGATTCATAAAACCTGATTATAATAAGTACACTTTGTTATTTCTGGTTTGTGGGAAGAAAGAATAATAGTAACTATTTTTAATTTTTTTTTAGCAAGACTGTCTTGTCATTTTAACTCAGGAACCATTAAGCATTTCTGCTCTTTGTTTTGTGTGATTCATTTGATTAAGTACCACATTGCATGGAGCATCATTAACGTGGATATTGCCTCTTAGGGTAGTAGAGAACAGGTTCTCATATCAGCTGTGCCAGGCACAGGGGGACCCCAAAACCTGAAAGTGGAGTGTTTAAGCTTCATAGAAAGGTCAGAGACTCACTAAAGTCCCTCTAGACATATGTTGTCTCTAATTGCAGCCTCTTACCATGTTTCTTTGCTTTTAGTTCTTAACTCTTTGGTGAAGAAAATATTGAGATATCTTTATTTTGTTGTGTGTAATCAGGCTTCACAGAGGTTTAACTATGGAACTAATAGCTACTGAAAGTTCCCTTCAGTGAAGCAGAGAGCACAAGAAAAACTGAAAGAAATAGTCTGAGGACAAGAGCCTGAATGCAAGTAGTAACATGGAGGGAGAGTCCAATGGAGCTTTGTGGTAGACTGCAAGACCAGGAGTGCTGTTGCTGTGCTACAATCTTTTCTGTGTCTGAAATAAAGTATTCAGACACTAACATACTCGTGTCACTGCTCAGTCTTGCTGCAGTTACTTCTTGGTTGTGATGTCATACAAATAGCAGGGAAATGAGATCCATATCCTGTTCTTCTGCATACTTATACATACATTCTGCAATATGGCAAGAGGGAGTAATGAAAGCCCACTGGAACTTGGCATATTCAGCTTGTTTAATTTTTTTTTTTCTTCAGGGAGGGTATGAATTAGGAAAAAAAAAAGTGCCGAAAAACTTGTTCTTATGCTGTAATAAGGTGGTGGTGGTGGTGAAATTACTTTGAATGATCCCTGTAAAGAAATGCTTTGTTTGTCAACATCATCAATTGAGGGTATGTCTCTAAAGCACTTTTTAAATCCACATATTTTTCAGAGGCCCAAAACATATGTTTTTCCTCTTCCACTTTTAATATTTTGGTCTCTGGTGAATCTGCATACAAAAGCTTCCTTCCTTTACTTGGACTCCACAAATGAAAGCCTTTTCTTTCTCTGATTGCAGATTAGCCTGCCAAGAAACAAACTCTAACTGGGGAACATCACTTTAATTTATTTATGGGATACAGATGACAAGGAAGTCTGTCCTCTTCTCAGGCTTTTTGGAAAGCTTTGGCCTGACCCAGCCCAGTAGAGTTCATATGGCAAAGGCAAACTGTGCCAGGAACCAAAGCCAATAGTCATTGCAAACCTCTGAACCAAAACATTCCTTTAGTGCTTGAATTTCCCTATAATTTGTGTAGATTCCCTTTTTGTCAATGAAGCTTGCAGTGGATAACTAGCTTAGTGCAATCAGACCAAACAACCGTGCTATTCATTCAGCAATTAGATGATAGCAGTAATGCATGCTTTATGGTTTCCGTTCTTCATTCTTTCCTTTCTTTTAAAGTCCTTGGAGACAAACTCTGGGATGTTGGCAAAGAATAGGCTCTTGCTGAAAAATATCCTGTCTTTTTTTTACTTTAGGGCTGTTAATAAGTTCTAGTCTCAGAGGCAAAGCATCAGATCCACATAGGATGAAGAGATCAGCTAGAGGAAAAAGCATCTCTACAGTTTTGGTTTTGTTTTTTATATATATATATATGTGAACATTTGCTTTGATCTATTTAAATGATTGAGGGAGATTTTTTTTTTTTAAATCACCAGCAGCATATGGCTTAATTTACAGTAAAATAGGAATATTTGACTGTAAATAATTTTAGCAGTAATAGAGTGAGGAATGTTTGCTCTATAAATTATTGGAGAGGGGTGTAGGGCTAAAAGTAAGACTTTTGCTGTTGTTGCAGAAGATAAATCTTTGTGAAAGGGTGGGCTTCAGTGCTTCAGCTTTCAGTTAGGACTTTCAGCTTTGGCCAAAATCAGATGTGATTTTTACTCTTTACTGTTGTGCATAACTTCTCTTTGTTTGGAAAGAAGGGAATCCATGTGTATGGATAATTGTTAATGGTCCTATTGGCTAAGGGGCAAATTTTACCTCTTGGTGTATTAAAAATAAGTAGATAGATAGATAGATAGATAAACATGTAATTGAGTCAATAAAAAATGACACAGCTTAGCAAATGCTCTCTTTATATAGTTGGAAAGTAAACTATTGCTTGTCTACTACCTTTGCATTTTCTTATTCTAGAAATTCTTCCTCTGTTGTTTCACACTAGTTCTGTTTCTCAACCACTGTGTGACCTCAGATAGATCAATTATATTTCCTGTACTATAGTTTTTTTACTTAAGGGCTAATCCAAACCCCATTAAACTCAGTGTTGGCTCTGAGGAATAAATACTGGCAGATTTAGCTATGGTAGCTTAAAGCATTACAGCACTCAAATGCCTTTGCTGTCTCTTTTCAAAGGATTAATTCCCAAAAGCAGTCAAGGAAGGATAGGATATGAGCCATGTGTCAGTCACTGTGGTTTGCAGTACAGAACATTAGATTAAATTTCAATGAAGGTAGATGCTCATTAATAAACTGGACTGTAAAATGTGGTAGTTGAGGGAAAGAGACATATCCTATTCTGTTGTTCGGTAATATTGGCAATGACCTAAGACAGATGGCCAAGTTCAAAACATAGGGAAGTAACTCCTCTAGCTGAAAACATGAAATAGGATGTTCCAGAGCTCTGAAAGTCTTACCTATGTACCTTGAAAGTGTTGGAAAATGCAGATTTCTGTAAGCTGCCTGAAGATACTGATAAAAGGCAATGAATAGAAGTAAAATATCATTGTTTGTCTTGAAGGAAGAATGTCTGTATTTAATTTTTAAATGCTAAAAAGAAAGAAAAAAATAGGAAAGGGAATTTCCAGCTGACTGCATGTACATTGCATTTCTACTCAGACGGCTTCATTCAGTTTCCAAATATGTTGTTTTGAAATACCTTTCAGCATTAGGATTGTTGTTTTTCTCTTAGTGGTAATCAGCCACAAACAGAACGAATGTCTGTGAGGACTTGAAACAGAAATGGAGGAAGAGTGATGAGAAGTCAGTGGGGCAACATAGCATTCCAGAATGATTTGTACTAACCTCTGAGTTGAAATGCCTTCTTAATGTTGGGACACTCCTCGGAAGCTGGTCTAGAGCCTCTCTAATTGTCTACTTGAGTTCAGCTGAAGGCCCAACGTTACTTCACCTTCCTTAGATACTTAGCTGAAGTGCTCAAGATTAGATAGAGGGTTTCTGCTCTTCTCAGTGGTCAAGGGTAGGTCTTCAGAATTAATTGGCTATCTCTCCCCAATGAGGGCTTGAGGAAGAAGGAAGTGTGGGAAACTGGGCTGTGATCTGTCTTTGCTCTACTGACATCTTGGAGCAGCCAGCCTTATTGTTAGAACAGACAAATTTGTACACTGTCTTGCCATGGCAGAAGAGTTCAGATCTGTTTGGTGGTTGTTGTTGTTGGTTGTTGTTATTGTTATTGTTATTGTTATTGTTATTGTTATTGTTATTGTTATTGTTATTGTTATTGTTCCAAGGCCGCAAAACATTGTGCAAATACTTTATATTAATTTTTCTTTAGTTAGACTACTTTAACCACAAGTGGTATGATAGGAGTAGCAGAGCACAATATGAACAGTATCAAATCATAGAAGGCTAATGGCATAGGTTCAAAAGAATGTAAGCCCATTGGTTTAGATATCACAAAAAAAAAAAAGATCATATAAACAACAAAAATTTAATCCACACAGCACTGAAAATCACTAAGTACTAGTGACACCTGCTTGTTAATGATTAAAGCCTGCCTTGTACTAGTGGAACAAAAGTAAAAATTTCAGAAAAATGTTACTAGTTGTTCAGTTATACAGTATACTTAACCTCAGAGAAATTAGCAGTTCCAGAACATAAACGAGTATATGAATTCTAACATACAACATCTATATTAGTGAAGTTAGAGTAGCCTTTGAAACATAGGAAAATGCAAATGGAACAGCTGTTTCACTGGGTTAAGGTTAAGGGTAAAAAATAACGGTTTTCATTCGAGGATAAATGCTTCCAACATTATCTTGTGGGAGAAACAAAAATTAAATGTAAAATGATCTATGCACAAAATGTGTGGTGATGTGAAAAATACACTATGTTACAACAGCAACATTCCTACAGGAAAGAGTATGGTGTTTGGTTGAGTTCTGGCTATAATGAAGCCTGCTTGGAAGTAAATGTGTGGTTTTAGAGAATATGGGCTATTATGCTGCATTTTAGCTTGGTGTTTTTCACTTCTGGGATGTGAGCAGTTACCAGCAAAGTGTCATGATTAAATTTACTTTATTTGTTCTGCCTACTATCATTTGTAGTGTGTCATTATTTGAAGTTTGGTGTAAGTCTCAATTGAAACATTAAACTTTTTATGAACTGGAAATCTTGGAAATCCTTCAGAGGAAGGCTTTTATTTATGATATTGTAGCCAGTGTTTCCATTATATCCCCCAGTTTTCAGGGATTTATAACTTGTAAAAAAATCATTCTGGATTGAAATTTGGCATACGGGATTGAACCCGAAGAATGATGTTTTTACTCAGTTTGAAAATGTCTGATCACACGTAAACTACAGGATGTAGAAGTGATTAAATGTATTCTTTAGAGATTTGTTTGCTTTATTATTATGTTGCCTTGCAGTATACAATTTTCTACAATTAATTATGTATAAATAATATTATGTTTCAAATATCTTTCTCATCCCACACCTCTGTCTCTTGTATGAAGAATAGAGTGATTACTGCTGTGTTTGTTCCTGAAATGTAGTATGGCTGCGTATTTCTGTAGACCCAAAAGGAATGTGATGGTTATTTCTGAGTAGCATAGCTCACTAATGTGGTGCAGAGAAGAAGCACAAGCAGACAGAATGAAACTAGACATTGGCAAAAGCCATCCAGTTCACCAAATACAAATTTCAAAACCAAAAAAACCCCAAAGTTCCAAAAGAAAGAAAAACAAACACAAAGCTCTAGATGATAGTTAGTAGCTTAGAGACAGCATAGCTAAGGCATTCTAGTGTCTGCAGAGAAGTATGGGATAGGTTCTTCAGGTTTTTTTTCAATCTCCAGTTCAATTCCTACCTCAGCCCTTGTCCTATCACTGACATTGAGAAATCTGACACCATCCTCCTGATATCTGCCCTTTAGATATATATAAAAGCATTGATAAGATCCCTTCACAGTCTTCTACAGGCTAAACAGACCCAGCTCTCTCAGCCTTTCCTGAGAGATGCTCTATAACCATATTTGTAGCCCTCTGCTGGACTCTCTCCAGTAGTTCCCTTGAACTGGGGTGCCCAGACAGGACATAGTACTCCAGATGTGATCTCACCAGGGCAGAGTAGAGGGGGAGGATCACCTCCTCTACCTGCTGGCCATTCATCTTAGTGCATGCCAGGATACCATTGGCCTTCTTGGCCACCAGGGCACACTGCTGGCTTATAGTTAACTTCTTATCCACCAGGTCCTTCTCTGCAGCACTGCTTCCCAGTAGTTCAACCCCTAACCTGTATCAGTGCTTGGGGTTATTCCTCCCCAGATACAAGAGCCAACACTTGCTCTTGTTCAACATCAACGTTTGATTTCTCTCTGTTCAACTCTCTAGTCTGTCCAGATCAGGACTATATAGGACAGCTTACCATGAGGCTGATCAGGTAGTGGCATAGGTTACAGGAGAGGTTGTGGAGTCTCTGTTCTTGGAGACATTCTATAGCCATCTGGGCATAGTTCTTGGAAGATGGCAATAAGTGGCCCTGATTGAGCAGAGGGATCGGACTAGGTGACCTCCAGAGGTACCTCAACTCTTCTCTGATCTTGTGATTCTGTGATTTAGTGTCAGAGTTCTGTACTCCATTTTATGTTGTGCTTCACTGTCTGGGTGTGATGTTTATACATCAAATGTAATGGAGTTTTTTAAATGCTGTTCTTTTTTCCATTGCATATGTTGATACAGTCAGTACAAATACATGGTTCATTTCCACCCCAGCCAAAGAGCAGAGGGTTATTCTGTGGTTTGGTTGGTCTACTTAGAACTACCACGTGCAGTTTCTGATACATTTTGCTTTCAGTTTTGTGTACCTTATCCCAATGGCTGTGGAAGTCTGTAAGGAATCTTTCCATTAACATCAGAAAGCTGTGGACAAGGTCCTCAGTATCTTGCATTGTTCAGTAACGAGTATATCAAACATATTGTTTGATAGTATTAAGTTCAGTATAAAAAGCTTGGAGTGAAATGTCTGAATCCATAAATAGTTATTGGGAAATTATGAGAAATATGCTGAGATGTAATTGTAGAAAATCAACAGCTAATTTCAGTACATGTCTGTGGATAAAGGAATACAAGAGGACATTACTGAGTACAAGAAGAAACAGGGAAGCAATAACAGAATGATGACAGTCATCAGGCGGGTGGACAGAGCTATTGAGAATTTGGCTAAACAATCTATGGAGTAGGGGTTAAGATTAAGAATGCGTTAAGGGACCAGTTAAGAAGGAAATTAACCATGTAGGGTTCAAAGGTAAAAAAAATGCCTTTCAGAAAGGTTCCTCAAGAAGTGTAACAAAGATCTCTTCTGAGACTGCTCTTGCTGAATGTTTTAATTGGTGCTCTCTGTTGGTAAAATGTGTGTGATACAAACTGGGGTGTGATTGTCAACACAGTTAAATGATACAGGCGGAGGCGACAGACTGACAAACTTTGAGGAAGAAGATTCTAAGAATTCCTGTTATCATATGCAAGATGTCTTCCCAAGGGGGAAGACAGGATGTGCTAATTAATCCCAGCAATGTGATCCAGTTCTGAAAAAGGAATATGACACAAAGAATTTATCAGAGGTACAGAGACTCAGACAAGACTTTGATGAGGCCTCCTTCATATTATTCACAGTTTTGACCATCCATATGTTTAAAAATGTGTTAAACTGAAACAAGAAGGAAGAATGAAAGAAGGAACAGCTAAGGAAATGTAGAATTTGTCTTCTGAGAAAAAACTGAATAAGCATATTTAACTTACTGAAATGAAGCCTGAGGTAGTATTTGATTACTGTCTCTAAATATCTTAAGCACTTATTGCTAGAAAGGAAAAAAGATACGGTAAGGGACACTGTTGCCATAAAAACTAGATACATATAAAATAGCCAGGAATATGTGCAAATGGGAATAAAGTTTTTAACTGATGGAATACCGAGGCTCCAAAACAGATTAGAATGGTTAAACAAACAAGCCAACTTTTCAACCCAACTTCATACTTTTATGAAGGAGATCCTATGATATGGCTGTCTGCAACAGTAGGAAAACAAATCTGATGAACCACAAGGTCCTTTTTTCCTTCAGTAAATGTCCTGATTTCAAAAGCTCTGTATTTCTTGCAGTTTCCATAGTGGTGTCTTTCTTGATGTTTCTCGTTTCTCTGTGACACTCTCAGATGCCAAGACCTGGTGGCTAGGAATATTCAATAAGTTATAGATTTACTTCATGATTTCTATGAAGGCTCTAGTTTAGGTCTGCAGCAAAGCGAACTTGAAAAGTTATATTGTCACCATGAGATAGGTGGTTAGTGTTATGGTTGCTAGCCTGGAAAGCAAACGAGCCATCAGTGGACTCATTTGTATATCATCTAAGAAACACTTATGTATTTCCATTCTCAACCTGCATGATTTTCCTTTCACTCTCCTACCTTACTAGAGCAAGTATGTACCCTCCTTCTGAGGTGGTCAGTGCTCAGCATTAGTTCCCACCAAGCTTCAAATACATGCACATATATTTTAGAGGTTATTCTAGGTGTGGTGTGGCTTTCATGAGTCACAGTGTATATAGCTTTGTATTTACATATATGAATGGAATCTACTGTTGGTTTGCAAGTGGTAGCTGAAAGTTGCTTTTCTGTAGTGTTTGAGATTGAGTGATCTAGTAGGTTAGTAGGTGTCTAAAATTTAGTGTTATTTTTTGCGGAAAATTCCTGAAATATGCAGAAAAGTGTGCATTTGGACTACTATTCTTATGGCAGCACATGAGACTTCACATTACTGCTCAGAATGAAGATGAAGATAGGTTAAGTGTGGTTTAGAGGAATAGTGGAATTCTGTGAAGATGAGAAGCTCAATGGAGAGTGACTGAATCCTGTTTTATTTTATTTTTTTTTACATTTTCTGTTGGTGGAATTTGCAATCTGGCAAGCTACCACCAAATTAATGAAGTTCATGATCTGGAATTTCACCCAAAGTGGTAGTTATTTGTATTGACATGTATCGTTTCCTCTATACCCCCTGGCATTTTTTTCCTCTACCTGTGCTTTTAAAACCACGCCATATATCTTTTAGCTAGGTCTGTGAGATCAAATCTACCCCCAAAAAACTATCAGTATTTATCCTGTAATATTAGCTTTGATCTGCCAAACATACTTCATATCAGTGGGCAAAAAGAGGAGTGTGGGCTGAAAGTTTTCCACACTGATTTAGTATGCCATAAAGGCTTGCACAGGCCACTCCTTGGATCCTGCATAGGCCTGCCTACACTGAAATGAAGTTCTGACAGCTTCTACCTGGATTTAATACAAGATCAGCTAAGCAGGTGTTGATATCCTTAGCTATATTTTAAGGTTGCAATTTATAAAAACAGAGACGGCAATATGTCACTTGTGGTTTGGTGTCAAGGGCAGTTGAAGTTGATACTTCGTCACTGCGCACTACCTGTTGATACATGCCTTCATTCCCTCTGTTTCTAGCAAAAAATACCTGCTCATGTTTTGTCAGTTAAAATATACACTTAGTATTTCTTCAGTTCTACTCCTTTATCTCATAAGCCTTTTCCTTATTAATCCAACATGTTAGCCAAAACAGAAGCATTAAAAGAACTCTGTAAAACTACATTTTGACAATCTTAATAACTTTAATTTCAGACATCTTTCTTTTTCTTTATGGTGGATTCCTTTCCAGAAGCATCTGATTTCTGTCTATTTATCGTGCCAAGTAAAAGAGCCTTCCAACTTGTCCTGTAGGGCAAGTGACATCGAGCAGCTCACAGTCACACTAACAAAACACCTTCTAAAGCAGATTCTTCATAGGTTTAGTGGTCCAAAACCAAGGCTATGAGGAAGTTAGCTCCTAATCACAGAATCACAGAATATTAGGAGCTGGAAGAGACCTCGAAAGATCATCCAGTCCAACCCCCCTGCCCGAGCAGGACCGTCTAGAGTAGATCACATAAGAACATGTCCAGATTGGTCTTGAATGTCTCCAAAGAAGGAAACTCCACAATCTCTCTGGGCAGCCTGTTCCAGTAATCCATCACCCTCACAGTGAAAAAGTTCCTCCTTATATTAAGATGTAACTTCCTATGTTCCAGTTTGGAACCATTTCCCCTCGTTCTATCACTGGCCATCACTGAGAAGAGCCTCCTGACACTCACCCTGTATATATTTATAAACATTAATGAGGTCAATCTGAATAAACAATCTGGATAAGTAATCTGGTAATCTGGATGAGCAATCAGAAGCTCAGTACTTGAGTCATTCTCTGGCTATTTTTCATTTAACAGTACAGTTACAGCCTTAGGCAAAGTCTATACAGTAGATAACGTGACCATCTCTGGACCTGGGAATGTGGCATGGCAAAATTTGCATCCATGTAGTTAAGTAGTCTTTTACATCTGTGAAGGTTGCCTTTAGCTATAGTAACAATTGTGAGCAATCTGTGACTTGTTCTATCTCTAGACTATGCCTGGGAAAGGTGTAGGAGACTGGCATTTAGACCAAAACTGTCAGGGAATGTAATAAGTAATGATTAAGATGCTTACTTGTGAGATGATGCCAGAGCCAATGTCCTGGCCCTTTGAATTTTACTGCCACATCATAGCCATCGTTTTCAAGGAATCACAGACGTTAGGAGCTAGAAGGGACTTTGAAAGATCTAGTCCAATCCCCCTACCTGAGCAGGATCACCTAGATTAAATCACACGGGAACACGTCCAGATTGGTCTTGAGTATCTCCACAGAAGGAGACTCCACAACCACTCTCAGCAGCCTGGTTTGGCTGCAAGTCCTGAAGAAAATACCTACAGTCCTTTCTGTCCTGTCTTTATGAGTTTGGTCCCCTTTGTCATGTTTGGATTCCACTGTCTTTCCCACTTTTGGCATCTGGTCCAAGATCCCTTTTGCCCCAGGCTTCTCTTTATATGTCTTCTCTATCACTTTATTTGGTTTGTGTGACAAAGTTTTGGTAGCAGGGTGCTACAGGGTTGCTTCTGTGAGAAACTGCTAGAAGCTTCCCCCATGTCTGATAGAGCCAATGCCAGCTGGCTCTGAGAGGAACCTGCCACTGTCCAAGGCCAAGCCCATCAGCTACAGTGGAATGTTATCCCTTCTGGGATAACATAGTTAAGAAGGGGGAAAAAGCCCAGTACAACTACAGCCAGAGAGAGGAGTGAGGAAAAGTGAGAGGAATTCTGTAGACACTAAGGTCAGAAGGAGGAGTAGGAGGTGCTCTGGGTGCAGGGTTCCCATACAGCCTTTGGAGACATGTGTAGTGAGGCCGGCTGTTCCCATGCAGACCATGGAAGTCCATGGTGGAGCAGATATCTATCTGCAACCCATGAAGACTGGAGCATGTGGATGCCCAAAGGGGCCTGTGGTCCTGTGGCACTTCCATGATGGAACAAGCTCATGGCAGACCCTGTGGTCCTGTGGAGAGACAAGCCCATGATGGAGTAGGCTTGCTGGCAGGACTTGTGACCCCATGGGAGGATCCACACTGAAGCAGTTCATGAAGAACTGCAGCCGGTGGGAAGAACTCATGTTGGAGAAGACCATGGAGGACTATCTGCCATGGGAGGTACCCTGTGCTGGAGCAGAGGAAGAGTGTAAGGAGTCCTCCCCCTGATGAGGAAAGGAGAGATAACTGTGCAACTGACTGCGACCCCCAGTCCCTGTCCCTCTAGGATGCAGGAAGAGAGAAGGCGGAGAAAATCAAGAGTGAATTTGAGTTTGGGAAGAAGGGAGGAATGGGACAAAATTGTTTTAAGATTTGGTTTTATTTTCTCATTACCCTACTTTGATTTGATTTGCAATAAATTAAATTATCTTTTCCCAAGTCAAGACTGGTTTGCCTGTGATGGTAATTGCTGAATGATATCTCCCTGACCTTATCTTGACCTGTGAGCCTTTTTGTTATATTTTCTCTGCCCTGTCCAACTGAGGAGGGGAGAGATGGAGCAGTTTTGGTAGGGAGACACCCCTTTTACTGTTCTACCTGTTCAAGATGAGTTTTGCAGCATTCCCTTTAGCTCACTCCCTCTATTGAGCCTTTTCTAATTCTTATCCCATTCTGCTAAATTTTTCTTAGTTTTTCATTTTTTCTCACCTTTTTCCCCAGTGTTACTGCAAGTTTCCATCTCCTTTAATTATACATGCCTTGATTATTCCTTTTTCCTGGTCTCCAGTCCCCATATCAAGTCCCAGATCCTTTTGTTCTGTTTTCCACACTTCCATATTCCCTCCTAGGCTCCTTGGCAGGCCGGTGTTCCCACCCTGTGTCCCAGACAGTGTGCAGATGGGTGTCCATGGACAGCTCCAGACTGCTTCTGCTCCCCATCTCCAAATTACCAGTGCCCAAGTTTTCCCAGTGACACTTCCCGTGTCCACAGATAGGGTGGATGAAAGAAACGGTCACTGAGGAGGCTTAACTTTTACACTGTAGCTTTAGTTTGCTTCATTGCTCCCTTGGGAAAGCGCATGGATAAGTGGGAGAGTAAATTTGTAATGAGTGTCATACCCAGTGAAGACCCCATTTTCGCAGAATTCTGATGTCTGAATTTAGGCACTATTTGATCTAGTCTAAGTGAAACATTTCCCAGTGTTTCCTGTTGGCTGGGTTTCATTCCAGAGAGTCACCTGAAAAGTACAAAACTTCAGCGGGGATAAGAGCCAAAGACAATGAGCTACAAGTCCCAGATGAATAAGTTAAAAAAGGGGACTTTCGAAACTTTTTAAGTTTTGATGTTTCAATGCAGACATACATCACTGACAGAAAGGCCTCTTCTTCCTCTCCACTGTTCTGTCACCTCAAAATTAAAGCTTTATGCTTAAGAACACTTGAACTCCAGAACAAGGTCACCAGTATTTTTTCAACATTACTAAACAACAGATTTTCTTTAACCTCATTCTCAGAAACAGCTGTACCATTTTGGATTAAACTTCCTGAAATATTTCAGCCTGAGGCAGACACCTGGCATGGAAAATTTCAGCCCAAACATTTAAGGTTTGGCAAAGCCATATGCAGCTGAAAACAGGCTTTATAATGGGAAATGTTGGGCAACTTTAATAACAAGCAAAATTACCAGCCTCACCCCAGCACCAATCCTAACTGATGTGCCAAGCTCCATGATAAAATACTTAGTTTAAATGAATGATGTCCTTACATACCAAAAGACCAAAACTAACTAGGAACATAGTCTTCTTCCAGATATAACAAGTATTTCCGATTTATGACTCAGTGATGTAAGGAGGACAAAGTAGTTTAATAACAAAGCATAAGATATAATCTTCAGTTTGTGCCTGTTAAACGGAAGAGTGAAGTGTGTGAAGTATACTGGCAAAGTATATAACACCTTTGTTGTTTAGATCTTATGTGTTTGAGTCATCCAAAAGTCAAATGTTTTATTTTCTCCAAACACACCCCAAACTGTTAGCTAGAAAACCACTTAGACATTTAGATGGCAAATGTAAGTTCTAAACACAATAAAATAATTTATTAATCTTTCAGCAAGTCACACAAAATGTTTAACAACTGCTTTTTCATTCAATTTCCCCTTCCAGTACAAGAAGAACTTCATTTCCTATTCCATTTGTTCTCCCTCTAAAATATAGCCCTGTCATGGTAGTCATGTTGTTCTTTAACCAAAATAAATCAATAAATATGGAGAAGTGTAATAAAATTTGTTCTTTTGTGCACAAACACAGTGGAATAGTTCTGTACTTTTCTGTTAATATCTTTAAAAATACATTTTGATTGTATATTTTCCTACAAACAAATATAAAATATATGTATTTATCTGGAGAAAGAGAAGTGAAGCAATAAATATAAAAAAAAAAGGAAGGTGATGTTAAGGTAATATGGCCAGCTTACATTTTGAGAAATTTTTTCCCCACGTTCTGGAGAAAAAACCCACAGTTCCTGAGTATGACTTTCATTTGGGAGACAAAGGTGAGTGCCCAGGTAATTAATTTATACTTCATTTATACTTCACCTAAGTCAAGAGAAGCCTTCATCTGTCAGGTACCTTTAAATCTATCTCATCTGGACAGCCTTGAGTTCAATTCAGATAATAGGCACTGATGTTGAAAACAAAGAAATAGCTTTACCTGTGTCCTGTAAAGAAGAAAGAAGAATTATAAGTTTCACATAAGCCTTATAATAGCTTATAAAATTCTAGAGGACAGATGTCTATAGGAAGGGGCTAGTGCCCAGTGACAGGACAAGAGGCATTGGGCACAAACTGGAGCACAGGAAGTTCCACCTCAATGTAAGAAAAACTTCTTTACTTTGAGGGTTGACAGAGTGCTGGAACAGGTTGCCCAGAGAGGTTGTGGCATCTTCTCCTGTGCAACTTGCTCTAGGTGGCCCTCCTCTAGTAGGGTGTTTGGGCTAGATAATGCATCTCTTCCAACCCTGACTGTTCTGTGATTCTGTGAATATGTGAATTCGGTCCTTGGGTTAGTACTGCCGTGAATCTTGGTTTATGGCTTATCCTGTTTGATCAAATGCAAAAACTGCATGGGAAACAGGGTCCTTATCTCCCTCTTTCTCCAGGAGTGCTCTTAACCTTAACCTCAAGGAGAAAAGGACAAAACTGTGGCTGCCTCTGCCTTATAGTAATGTAACTTGGTATCTGGAGCAAAAGGGTGATTCAAATTATCTGGAGACCAAAGCTCTATTTCTAAA
Source organism: Heliornis fulica (assembly GCA_013399135.1). Lineage (NCBI taxonomy): Eukaryota > Metazoa > Chordata > Aves > Gruiformes > Heliornithidae > Heliornis > Heliornis fulica. The sequence continues at coordinate 49,043 of VXBZ01007198.1, forward strand.
ATAAGGTCCCAAATCATCGTTGTAATTCAATGTCCACTTCACATCATAGCATGCAGTTGTCATGAACTGAGCTGTCTCTGAGATGCAATGCCTCTGAATCTGTCTTAGACTCTATCATTAGAGAGAACATAGAATCATAGAATCATAGAATCACTAGGATTGGAAGAGACATAATCTAGATCTTTATGAACAGTGTCTCTAGATAAAGTATATGGACACTGTTTGTAATATCTAGATCTAGTTAATATTGACTTTTTTTTTAATTTATCCCAAAAGCTTATTACATTTACAGCATGAAGCTATAATTAGTAGTAAGAGATGCTGAATCAGGCAGCTAACATATGCAAGTGTGGGAATTTCCTTTGCTAATAACAGCTTTAATGCTTGGTGACTGGTAGAACTATTTTAAAACACATTCATTCTTTAAACAAGTCCCTTGTAGGATAAAAAAAGTACTTAAATTAACTCATCTTCCTGTCAGTATACAGCAACTGTATTAAGATAGCACATGAAGAAAGCCCCGTACAGGATTAACAATAATACAGAAATCGTGTCTGTGTCAGAACAAGGGCCTTATTCATGAAAGGTATGTGTAATTAAGAGCACACTAGTGCTTCTGATCTTCTTGCTACACCATCACTGGTGAACAGGGTTTAAAAAATACCAGAAACATTACACAGCAATCAAGATGGAGTTGGAGGAGCGTGGTGAGCAGGGACTCCATTTTCTGAGAGCCCTGTCTGATGAGAGGGTCACCTGAGAGCCATGCCACTGCAGAGACAGTGGAGAAGTCCTTGGAGTGAGCAAAAAGATGTGTTCTGACACTGTCTGGAGAGAGTGGGGTGGAGGATTTGGTGGGGGTGAAACTATTCTCCTTTTCTGAGGGCTGAGCAAGTCTTTGAAACACACTGTGAATCACATACAGCCACATGTATAGTAGCACATGGTAATAGCATGGGAATTTATTTTAGGAATTGCTCCTGGGATAGTGGTTAGGCATCAGGAAATACATCTTCCTCACAGCTAGGACCTATAGGCAGCATTGCTCAATATCCCAAGGAGGCACCAGGTCAGAGACCTAGAGACTAGCTAGGATGTTTGTACAGACCTTTTACAACCCTCATGGTGCACGTGAAATTCAGATAGATTAGGCTGACTGCCCTCCAATCCAACAGACTTGGTAAAAGTGTAGAACAGCTGTCTCTTATGGCACAACTATAACATGCAGTTCAGCAAATGTGACTTGGGGCCTCATTACTGTGTCTCCACTTCTGACATTTATAGTTAAACGATGTTGTTGATTCCTGCAAGAGACACTACAATTTCTCTAATTAAAGGAGGGGAAAAAAAAACCCCAACCCAAACCCCAAAAAACAATCATCTTGTTCGTTCCCAGATTGTTCCCATTTACTGCAAATAAGCATGAGTTCCTGCCTGGAAGCACTATCTGCAAACTGCAGTCAGATGTAAAAGAAGCCTAATCAAGCTTGGGAACCAGGCCTTAATTAGACTGCTTGGAAAACAGAGCAGAAGAGCAAATGAAAATTATTAACCATCACTCATGATTCCTGTTTCTAATTTTAAAGAGGAAATCATGCATTAATCAAACCCTAGCCCTAAGCTCAGAGACACGTTTTAGAAATATCCTGAAACAACAAGAGGAAATCTTTTCAGTGTTTAGAGAAAACAACTCCTGATCAGCTCATATGTGTAGCAAAATATATTTTGACATGAAATAAGCTGTGTTTCAGTCTGCTTACCTTTTGCTGGATCCAAGAAAAACAAAACCAGTACCAGCCGAAACGAAGGCACATGACAACAATTGGGGTTAAGCCTGGGTTTTGTTAAAGGAAAACTGAAATGTAGACTATGTTATTTTCATAGATAAAAGAAAGACATAGAGGATAGGAATAAGAGGAATGATGCAGCAACATCGCTGCTGTTGTATGCTTTGGTTGTAGCAAAGAAGCTCTTCAGTACACAGAAACAATATTTAATATGAAGTATTTCTGATAAAAAATAACAAACAGGAGCACAACCTCTAAATATTACCCAGAGATCACTTGAGAGCATGTAATAGGGTTTATCACAACTTACTTCATATTTTCTGTTATATTTGGACTATTTTTTTTTTTTTAATGTTTTTGGCAAACTAATTTGAACTTTCTGGCTGCAATTCAGAAACTAACATTTTCTGGTGGAGTCAGAGTGAAATTTTTAATTTTCTTGGAACTCTTCAGGAAGAAGAGAGAAAAATGGGCTCGACCTATATTTAATACTGCACCCATTCTTGTGGAAACATCATGTTACAAAGAACACTCGCTTTTTTCAATCAGAAATATTCAAGCATCTCTGAATTACACTGACAACCCTTTCTAGAATGTGACAGCTTTCCTATTAGCTCTCCAAGCATTTACCAAATATTGCCTGTTCAGATTTCTATACCTAGTGGTTTCATGATCTGAAATTACAGATCTAGAAATGTAAAGATGACATACGTGCTTGTGTTACTGTTATGAGTCACAAGCCTCAGATATTGTTCTGTGAACAGATTAAAAAAATTATTAAATGAGGAAAATACGGACATTTTTTAACCTATCATGTGATATATGTCATGGTTTAATAGAACTAAACAATGGAGTTCAAAAAATCAAAGTTGGTAATTTGATAGAGTGCTATGGTCCGGAGGAACAGGTATAGACAAGGCTTAGTAAATACTGAATTTTAATGATGTTTTTGGCATGGATTCATCTAAAGTCTTAATGAGTATCCTCCACAGCTCAGCTCTATGAAGAAAATGGACTCAGCAAAGTGAAGGTTTTGTTCTCCAGCTTGGTGACATCTTCCTGCGCCATATAATATAGAACAGAGCTTTTTGGCTTTAATTGAAAAATGACACTAATTATGTTTAGAAACTTTGCCTGAAGCTTCCGTTATTTCTGACTCCTAATGCGCAGACCACTTGGGTGATGTCCTGGCTGCTAGAACACAGTTGCAATGCTTCTACTAAATTAAGTATGACAGGATTTCACCGCCTGATTTCAGTGGATGACTACAGGACAAGATCGAGCGTGTCTAGTCCAAAAACCAGTGAGGTTGCCTTGGAGGGGAAAGATGTAGGTTTAAATCCTCTTAGGATGAACAAGGAGCTGAACCCAGATTTCCCATTTGCGGTGTGAGTGTTGTAAACACCATACTGTTGTGCAAAAATGTAGATGATAGGATTATAATGTTTTGTAACAAAGTGGCTGAAAGTCTTTTCCTTCATGCTAATTTCAAAGCTGCCTGAATGCACGTTCTTGTGGCACCTGAGTATGGTCATGTCTCAGTTTAGGCTACGTTCACAGCAGAGCTCAGGTGGTGGGAAGGACTGTTATGACCCAAGACTGTTGTGCCATTCTTGCAGCTCTATGCTCCCGGAGGGTTTTCATTGCACACTGCTGTGCCTAGGGAGCTTTCATCACTTTATGACACTGGACAAAGTAGTCTAACACAATCTGAAGCATTACTTTGTTCATACCCATAGGTCTTTCATTTTACCTATACAAAAGCTGTAGAAGGACTATTGGGCATGCAGTGGTAGGATGAGGGGTAATGGCTTTCAGCTGAAAGAGGGTAGACTTCAACTACACACTAGGAAAAAATTCCTCACTGCAAGGGTGGTGAGACATTGGAACAGGTAGCCCAGAGAAGCTGTGCCTTCCCATTCCCTGGAAGTGGCTTTGCGCAACCTGATCTAATGAGCGTGTCCTTGCCCATGGCAGAGGGGTTGGGACTAGATGATCTCTGAGATCCCTTCCAACCCAAACTGTTCTGTGATTTTATGATTTTGTGATTCCTATGATTCCATGCTATGTAAAGTGACCTATGTCACAGAATCAGAGTCACAGACCATTTAGATCATCAAGTCCAAATGTACCTGCCCTCTCCTAAAGTGTAACCCTAAGTACCTCATCTATCTTTTAAAGACCTGATGAAGAATTTAGTAAATTCTTATTTCACTGTGGCTAATTGATTTTCACTAATTTTTTTCACATACTTTCACTGACAAATCACCTTTGTGCCTCAGCTTTTGAATTCCATGTTGCAGTGTTGCCGTTGTTTCAAAGAAGTGATGGTGTTACAGCAGCTGTCTGCTGATGTCTGCTGTTTTTCATAGTTATGGGAGGGTACCCTGCCAAGTTTTCCTTTCAGGTTAATCTACACTTCTGGGGACTACTGTGTGGATTCTTGTAATAACTATTTTTCCTTGCTTTCTTATCCTATACTTGCAGTTATCCATCAGAGCTGTACAGCTATCAACACTCACAACCCAGAAGTGGAAATAAGCCTGTCACTTTTCATTCCATATTTATGTACCAATGTTAACAGACTAGTGGAAAACCAAATTTGCTTTGATTCTGAGTGAGTTCCAGAACTATTTAACCGTTCATAGTATAAATCTAGTTTTGGTTAGCTTACCTTGATTAAATGACATACTTATGTGCCATAACAGTGTCTCAGATGTGACCCCTTCTTTCATTTTCACATTCTTTGTCCCAGCTGTTCTTTTTAGTCGTTACACATTTGCTGTTTTTAATGTAACTATGAGCTTTTGGGTGGCAATTCCAAAGTTCTAGGTGCTTTCCAAACACTAAAAAAGCAAAAAAAAAAAAAAAAAAACCAAAACCAAAAAAAAAAACCAAACCCAAAAGAAAAAAAAAAAGAGCGGTACATTTTCTTGGCTATTGTAATCATGTCCTTGCAGGTCTATCTCAATGCACCCTCTGTGTGAAATATGCCCACAAACACATGGCTTGTTTGATTTATAGCTACTTGTGTTTTTCCAAGTGACTTGACTGTTGAAGAACTCCTATGACTGCTCTGTTTGTGTATTTTAGCCAAGGCTTGCTCTAGCACTTAGGACTCTGCATGCAGAAACAACTTATTCATAAAGCTTGGTTTTGCTTGTCTTCCATGTGTGAATTTAGTTCCTTTTTCTCCAGCATTTTGTGCTGCATTTGTAATTGCATACATTGTGCCTATTGTTTTCTTCATCTGATAGCCTCCCTCTTGCAAATTCACAGTGACTGAATAATGGTGTCACTTCAAAATAAAGCAGAACCATTTGTATGCTTCACTTACTCTGATTTTTGCTACTGTTCTCATTTGATGTCATTATTTTTTATGATAGAGGCTTGACTGCTATTGTAAGCACTAAAATTTCCCTACAACGGAAGACCCTAGAAGAGAGAGGTAGCATGTACATTCTGTGTTTTTAAGAAGAACTTAATCTGGAGCTCTGAAACCACTGCACAAACCACCTGTGAAATATGTGTTCTACAAATAAGACCTAGTTTCTCATGTACAGTAAGAGCTTATCACCTCTCCTTGTGGTTGCTTTACCATGCACTTCAATATTTCAAACTCTATAAGGTTGCATTCACATTTTTCTCTTGCATGCACAGATGCAGGCTGGAGTCCTGATCTTCAAATTACCTACGTTGTTCTGTGATTAGAATTTACTCTTGCTCCCCCGGAGGCTGTGAGTATAGCTTTGCTTTGTAAGGAGACTGGGACATGGAGATTGTATATACCCTGTCTGCAGTCCTGTTGTAGTTGCAGCATGTCATCCGACTTGGGGACTGGAAAGTGCTCCTCGCTCGCCGTAATAACTGACACAACAGCCACTTGTACAGTGATGAAGCATGAGCTTGACTGATGAAACCATATACAATGAACTTTGGAAGGTGACAGATTTTCTTAAGGAGAAATAACAATGCATTTTGTGCCAGAGAAATATATAGATACTTCTCATGTGGCAAGAAGTATCCAAGGAGGCTCTATTAGCACTGAAGGGGCATTTAATACTATCAAGCATTTTGTTGTGTTTGAGTACTTTAGGGAAGGGAGGAAAGAATCCTTATTGTCTTACTGAGCAGAGCATGAACTCTAATACAACAGCTTTCTTGGCAGCTGGTCACTGAGGCTTTGTCTAAAAGTGAAGTCAAAGAGAGCTGGGAACTGGACCTTAGCCAGTGTGGATGGTTTGGGACAAGTTCCTCCTGGAGAAGAGAGATCTTATAGGAAACTATTTTGTTTGGTCCAAAACAGCTGTAGGAGCAAAGTAATAATTAAGTGATGTGGACAACCATGGGTTCAGTGTTTGAGGTTGGTCTCTGGCCTGGTTTACTTACTGATACTGACATAGCCTCAGAGCTTGATCCCTCACATCTCAAGCTGAACTGAGTTCTGTTGCATGGAAGATATTTCCAGGAAGCTGATCTGTGTGGAGTGCACAGGACCTAGAAGGTTCAGAGATTTTTACACATTCATTAACAAACCTCAGGAGCACTAACCTGAGAAGTGCCAGGATTAGCTTTGCTTTACCGCTCTGTTGCAGATTTCTTGCCTGAACTAGGGGAAAGCAGCTTTTGTGAAAAGTCTTGCCCATCTTTAAAATGACTATGGCAGTACTCCTATATGACATGGGGTCATATAGGAGTACTGCCATAAAGCATGCAGAGGTGCTGCATGCTTTGGGAACAGGAATCCTACATATTCCTTAAGTAGTCTGTCATACCAGTGTTAGATGCTCCTGCAGGCGGCAAATTTCCAGAATCGATTCAGAGCATCTCTGTAGTCTAGAAGGCAGGGCTACTTCACAGTTGAGAGCCAAGATGATTCTAAGAAGCAAGATTTAGGCAAAAAGGAGAGACCTCACTGAAATAAATGGAAGAAGAGGTATTTCATGAACAAACCTTCTTTCTTTTTGTTTCAGAATGAAGGGAACTTGTGTGCTGTTCAAGTACACTATTTTTCCTACTTACCTGCCAGGGATATATTGCCAGCTTACATTTTTTTTTTTTTTTATATACTTCCACTTATAAATCATTGTAAAACAAGACAGAACCAGCAGATAGTACAAAGTGTAATAAAGTCATTCATAACTTGATTACAAAACGAATGGAAGAATTTATGAGAAAGAATGCTGGAAACTCCATTAGAACATTTACACACAAGGGAAGGAATGATATTTTTTCCCCTCTCTGTTCTTCCCACGCATTATGCTTTTTCTTGTGTCTCTAGAGTGCTTGACATTGATGAAGCTTCATCTGATGAAGGTCTTTGCAAACCAGTAAATAGAAGTGCTTAAAAGATTCCCTTGCATATGGCAACCTGCATTCCTGGTGTTGACTGCTCTGCTGTAGGGGCTGCTACTGCTTTCTCAGTGTCGATACTGACAGCCCCCTTAGGCAGATTGACTTTGATCTAGCTTTTATGTTCCTTTACCATCATACAAGTAGACTTTATTGGACTAATTAAAACTGCAGTCTTCCCTTGTTATCTCCATAGGGTACAGCAGAGATGCAGCAAATTTAGTTAAGTATTTTCATTTATGCTGGGTTTATGAATTCTTGTTTTATGTCTCAAACCTGAGTTTATAATGCGCAATTAAGTATTTACCTTGTCTGTCATATCTGTAATAAATATTTTAAGACCAAGGATTTCAAAGGTATTAGAGATATGTTGTGCTACTTAAAGCTCTGTTTGCAAGATGGATTGCAAATTTATTTTAATTGGTAAAATGTCAATAAAATCAACAAATATATTTTAATTGGTCAAATTTAAACAAAATTCCATATATTTTTAAAATAATCTCCTATGATATTTTGCTAAAATGAAGGTCCATGTAGAAAATGTACAAATTTACAAATATGACATTTAGAGAAGATCAAAGTGAAGATAAAATCAGAGGTGATTTCATAAGTGTCTTTAGGACATAAAAAAGTGATTTTGACATCCTTCTCATGCCAGAATTATGTTGCTCATTGGTATGTAATCACCTGCATCAGATTAATGATCTACTGATAGTTAATATTGCTTTTATGTCAATGTTATTTTCAACCATATCAACTCATGCTGCTGCTGCTGTTCCACCAAACAGGGACATGATGCAAATCAAGTGCCTGAACTGCTCCCCATTTTTGGGGGCAGAGTAATCTTTGATGAGCTTTAGCAGTTCATGCAATAGCACATCGTCAGATGTGTTCTGGAGTATAAGAAATTCTCACTGACTTTGGTGGAAGCAGTCCTGGTTTCTAATTATAGACTTAAAGTAAAAATGTAATACTCTATCTTGGTTTACCTAAATTATGTAAAAATGAGTGCATCCTTTTGTTATTGCTCCCATACTATTAAAGCTTCATCTACAGAGGAGAAAATGGCCCAGTCATGGATATTTAACAGAGAAGAACTGTGTTTGTCAAATATGGTGTTTTAACTACCCAGAAACAGTTGATTTTGATGCTTTACAGGAAACTTTTTATTTCCTAATGTGAATGTCCCTCATCAGTCTGTGTGTGCATAAACCTACATATTAACTCTCTTTCACCTGTCTCTCAAGGACCTGCTAGTTACAAATTCAAGATGCTAGTAAATTAAGCAGTAGCAGGGAATTTTCTTAGGCACTGGACCCAAAGTGTTTGTTCATTTACATCGGTATAGCATTCCATCTCATGGGTTTGGCCAGGGGACCTCTCAATTTGCCAGTCATTTTCCAGGCTTAGGGATAGTTATACGTACAGATTAGGAACCATTTCCAATTGGGAGCCTGGTTGTGATCATGAGGTTTCAGAGAGCAGGAGAATTTAACAGACCCAGGCAGTTCCATGCTGGTGGACCTCAGAGATAGAGGATATTTTGTCTGAGTCTATCAAACATACTGATGGTCATCTGATTTTCCTGTATACTTTACATTCTCTTTAGAAAATAAATCTATATGCAATCTACATTACATGCTACAGTTCAAATGTTTCTATTTAAAAAGTTCAAGCAAGACAGACATATTTTTATTGTAAATGCCAGTGCATCACCATACATACCTGTTGGGTGACATCACAGGCAAGACTAGTTGCACTTAACTTTAGCCATCTCAGTGTCTTATTCTGGAGAAAAAGTGTCCTGGAGTAGGTCACAGGTTTTCATTGAATGAAGAGATCGGCTAAATCAAGTACACTCTGACTAATTCCTTTGCTGCTTTTGAGAAACCGTAATATTTGGCCATTAAATTGTCCCAACATAAACATTTCCCGGAACACTGGATTCATCCTATTGGATTTCTATTCCAATAATAAGGAAATTAAAGAATAATATAGACAAAGCACAGTCTGATAGGAATGTACTAGTGTGTAACTAACATCATGATTTACCCCACCAACAGAGTTGATACAGTAATGATGACCTATATACCAAGAAGTCATTTGCAGTTCATTTGTGTTCATATGAATTCTATACTGTGGAACAATATTGCCTGGAAGTAGAAGGAAAGAAAGAAGTTGGGCTGAATATTGAGGATAAGATTAATCAGCTATAATAACACTGTTGTTTAGGTAACAAGAACTTCTTCCAAGGTTGTTAAATACTTGTATAGCTCAGCAACTTTTCTATGATCAGAGTACTACATATTTGAATTAAGATAACAAAATAGGAAGTCTTAAAAATAACTGGGTAGCCCAAACCATTGACTCTCCGGAGACTAAACTTCTCCAAATCTGTAGTTAATGCTTTTCCATTTAATTAATTTCTGCGGACTATATCCCTAAAATAAGAAATCTGGAATGTGACAAAGTTATCAGTATAGGGTGCAGAAGTAATTTTATCTCAACAGGTATTTGTCATACCAATCTTGAGTTAATAACGTCTGTGATTTCCCATCAAACTTGAGTGCTCAGAAGATAGTAAGGTATGCTGAAGGCATACTGGCTCAACTAGTATTTATTGTAATTTTTATTGTAATAGTGTCTAGAAGACGTATCAGACACAGAATTGGCACTGATGTAGGTAAAAAAAAATAAATCTTAGCTCACACTGCACAGTCATTTGGCTTTCTTGCCATTGCTGTGATGAGATGTGAAGAGGCACTAAGCGATTGTTTGGTTTATGGGTGTACAATGTAAAAGCAATGTGTTAAGTTTGGTAATTTGTAATACAACATTTTTTTATTTCCCTCTCACTGTGCTGTTGTATGAAGGGTGAAATGTAATAGTTGAAGCAGAATTCTAGCAAAAGAAAAGCAGAGTGAATGGCAATCTTTTCACTGGCTGCAGTGGACTTTGGAACATGCCCAGTGCATACATATATAAGTAAATGGAGCAATGCCAGATAAGTTAGTGCTGGAACTGGATCATCTGTGTTACACTGTAAGAATGGTCAGTGGAATGGCCTTGGCCCTGGTTCATTTTTATTCTCCCATAAAATAATTCCGGATATGATTCGGATATCAGTATTATCGGTGTCTGTTCACGATAAGCAGTTTGAGAGCGACCAGTCTGTTTTGCAGAGTCAGAGAGTTTAATATTATGTATGCAGAACATGCTGCTCCCAATGCTGGATCAGTCCTATGCATGTTTGATTTACTGATATAGATGTAGTTAAACAGGAGATGTACTACAAACATGTAAGAGTCGGTCTGCAGAGTCAGGCAAGAGTCAAAGTCACAAAGAAGATTGGCAAATGGCAAAGCAACAAAATAAAAGGTAAACACAACTTAAAGGCAGAGTCATCTGCTCTGTCCCATGTAGCATGAAGTTCCCAGATGAACTGACTGAGGACAAGCAGTGCAAGTGCAGCAGTGACCTGACCTGAGATGGCTTTGTTGTTCAGTAAGTCTATGAAAAAAAAGCTGGGAGGAGACAGAGCCAGGACAGCTGACCCCAACTGACCAAGGAGGTATTCTATACCATATGATGTCATGTTAACATATAAGCTAGGAGGAAAGCTAGTTGGATGAGACACTGCTCAGGGACATGTTGGGCATCAGTTGGTTGGTGGTGAGCAATTGTTTTTTTATTTGAATCACTTGGTTTTTTTGGGATTGTCCTGCCCCAAGTTCAAGACTCAGCTCTCAAGCATGTCAAGGTCCCTCTGGCTGGCATCCTTGACCTCTGGTGTGTTGACTGCACCACAGCTTGTTGTCAGAAAACTTGTTGAGGGGGCACTCGATCCCACTGTCCGTGTTGTTGTCCGAAACCCTGGAGGAATGCCACTCCTCACTGGTCTCCAAAAAGGCTTTAGCCACTCAGCTCATTTGATTAAGGTGCATGTTTGACATTCATGGATTACCAGCACAATAGCATCAATAGGAAAGTCCACATTTCAGTCACAAGCCAATATTTATTTGCATACCTTACTAAAGATCCTGATGTGTCATGGGCCTATTGAGCTACAAATAAGTTGCCTTTTTGTTCCAAATCCAGATAAACCCAAGCCATTTCAATTCTAGCGGCCTGGTGCACCTGCTTTTATTTCTATGTTCTTCAGTGGCATGATTCTTGTGTTTGTGAGCATCTATGTGATGTACTTTTACAACCAGATTGTCTACGTAAGCAGCAACCCATTCAGCAGCCCAGATAGGTTTATCTCTGTGCTGTGAGTTTCTCTGCTTCCATTCCTGTAGCCACCTCATAGAGCATTTGCCACCATCCATGAGCCAGTATAAAGTACTGCCCATTTTTATCATTCAGCGACATCTAAAGTCATGGATGTCTTTTGCCTCTGCAAACTGACTTGAGTCACTTTGTCCCTTATCAGTTTCTGTGACTTGTTTTATAGGTGTCCACACAGCAGCTTTCCACCTTTGATGTTTTCCCACATGGTGACAGGATCCATCTGTAAACAGGGCATAATGTTTTGCATTTATGGTAATTTATTACACAGAAGGGCCTCTTCAGCACAATTCACCTTGTCTGGTGACACTTGGAAGTTTTGTCCCTCTGCCAATGCATGATCGCATCCAAGATTCCCTAGCAGTCTGCATTTCCCATTGAACCTGTTCACAACAGTTCAGTTTATCAGTGTGGCCCACTTACTCCATGTAGCATCTGCTGATACATAGAGAGGATCCTCCCCTTAAACATCCAACTGATAAAGATGCCAAAAGGAGTGCTTCAGTACCAATGAATTCTGAAGCAGCTCAAATTCCTTCATGTGCTGCTAATATCTCTTTTTCAATTGGAGTGTAATGGGCTTCAGATCCCCTACATGCCCAGCTCCAAAACCCCATGGCCTCAAATCTCTCCAAGTGCTTTCTGACAGAGGTTCCAGGTGGTGCTGTTTTCCCTGGATAAAGTATAAAGTCTGTTTTTCACATCTTGTCCAGTCTGGACTGGCCTAAGTGCTACTGCATGAACTACCTCCCGTTTAATTTTTCCAAAGCCTTGCTGCTGCTCAGGACACAATTCGAGATTGTTCTCCCATGTTACTTGACAGAGAGGAGTTATGATCAAACTATAACCTAGAATATGAATTCTCCAAAAAAACATGACACCCTAGAAAGCTTGTGTTTCTTTTGTTTGTTAGTTGGTGGGGACAGCTGTTATTTTATTGATCATGTTCATTGGGATATGATGATGCTCATATCACTATATTAGTCTTAAAACCTGAATTTCCTGTGAAGGACCTTTGACCTTACTTTGTTTTATAGCAAAACCAGCTTTCAAAAGAATCTGAATTATTATTCTCCCTGTTTTAAACACTTCCTCTGATATGCTGCCCTACACAATGATGTTATCAATATATATTGCAGGTGTTTGGGAGCTTCACTGTGTTCCAGTGCAGTCTGTATCAATCCATGACAAATGGTAAGAGTATGTTTCCACTCCTGGGGCAGTGAATTCCAGGTGATGCCCCTCCATGTGAAAACAAACTGTGGCCTGCACTCTGCTGCCAAAGGGACTGAGAAAAACATGTCACTGATATCAATTGTTGCACAGTATTCAGCAGCCTTTGACTCCTTTTTATATTGGAGTTCTAGCATGTCTGCTATGGCAGCATTCAATGCTGGTGTGACTTTGTTCAGGCCACAATAGTCCACTGTTTGTCTCCACTCTCCATTAGATTTTAGACAAAACTGATACAATGTTTGTTGGAAATACCAATAGAAGTATTTTAACTACCCAAGAATTTTCAAAATACTAAGAAGTTATTGTAATGAGGCAGAAGCCATCGCAGAAGAAGGTAGCACAGGTGCTATTCTCTATTTTTTACTCCACAAAAAAAAAACTTTCAGAGGAAGAAATATAATCATTAATTTTCTCCATGAAATGGTACCTGAAATACAGTAATGGCTTCAATATATAACCCAAACACCAGATTTAGCTCAAGGCCAGCTCCTAATATTCTGTGTTTCTGTGTGATTCTGTGAAAGCCATAGTATTGGTCTATTGGATGAGAAGTGTTTTTCAAAAAAATATTCACACATTAATTTTTTTTTCTCCAGTCTCATGTAAAGCAGACGGGTTTTCATGCATTTTCCTGGGCTCTTAATTCTAATTCCAGGCCAGCTACAAGACATTTTCTAAAGCCAGTCTGTGCTATCTGAAAATATTTTTTGGTGCTAGATAAGTAACAGTCCTCAGAACAGCTTTATGGAATTACAGGCTCTGAGGCAAGCATTTTGCATGTCAAGAGCAAATTTGCAACAGATTTCAAGGAAGTCAGGAGCCATCGTGCAACTGAATTTCATAAGGCTCAACTGACTTCCACTGAAAGCAATGGGAGGCTTTCCTTTGACTTCAATGGGAATTGGAACAGATGCAGAAGGGGCACTTTATAGGGAGAGAAAACTAGTTAATTTTGGAGTTTTGTACATAATTGAAGAAATATTCCATTATTCACATATACGAACGCCAACTTGTTGTACCATGTCTTTCATGATTAACAATGGTTGGACAGTATCCAAATGAAAATTCTGGCTACTTCTGGCTATCTGGCTTAAATGCAATGAAACACAATGTGCCAGATTCTTGCAATACCATGTGTGTATGCCAAGGATGATCTTTCTACATCGCATGAAGTTATTTTACATGGGCTGGGTTTAGAAGGGAGGGGATTCATTAAAAAAAAAGTCCACACTGCTATTAGGAACTATTTTTATTGTACAATGGTGTCGGTGTAGTATGTTCAGAAAAAAAAACATCCTGACACTGATTATAAGGTCCTATGAACATTGCTTCATGCATTGCCTAAACTTGCTCAAGAATAGCTTCTTCCCTAGCCAGTATACTCAAAGACACACTCTGAGAAGAACCACACTGCCCTCTGTCCCACAAATACTCAGAAACAGATGTGTAACCACATGTCACGTTGTGTTACTCCTATGCAGTTCCATTAAACTACTATATTTTTTCTCTGGCTTTAGTCAAAAGTTTTACCCTCTTCCATGTGTATGGTTCTCCAGTATGCCAAAGATAAAGCTCTTGTAAATGACATGCAGTTGTATTTCAGGTGTTTTATTTTAAGGGTACATCGAAGATGCTGTTTCTAGGCTGTTGCTGTTTTAGACATTCTGTCACTGTCTTTACCTTCTGTATCATGTTAAATATAAAGTCTTATTCTTCAAGAAGATTGTCTTACAGCTTTGTTTCCCTTCTTTTTCCTTCTCTCTCTTAGAATGTGGAAATAAACCTTTTCTCTCATCATTTGCAGCACTACAGTTCTCCCTGTATTAGTACATTTGCATGTAAGCATTTCTATAATTTCAGCTGCACCTCATAGTTGGAAAGTGTGCTCCTCAATCACTTGCAAAGCTGTATTAGCTTGTTTCAAGTCCTTATAAAAACTTTCTTATTCTGATTTAAAAAAAAAAAAAAAGAGATGAAAGAAATGGTCTTCTGGAAGATAGTGGCTGCCTGAGTGCAAATGGAGGCTTTGTTATGGAAATACAAAACAATAATTTTTTTTTTTTTGTCAGGCAGACTAAAGCCTAGTAATTTAATTTGCATACTGAAGATTGAGGTCCATATTTCTTTCTTCCCTTCTGGACATAGTTGACTGGCTGTAATGAGAAGTGACAGTCAACAAATATTAATGTAAAAAAGAATGACAGCTCATAAAGAGGAAGCCGGGTAGAGATTTGGTTCTGATGGATTTGCTGGGGTCCCTTCAGAAACTGCATTTCCTTTCCAGCTGATCATATTGCTCATATTGCTAATCTCAGTGATCACATTTGCTGTTATACAGAAAGGAAAATTATAATTTTTAATAGCTTATGACTTAGCCACTATATTGCGTCTTCAGACCAACAGGATCAAGCCATTAAGCCAATGCTTAAAAGCCTCCAGAAAAGAGCAAAACTCTTAAGAATTTTGTTCTCAAGCTTAATTCGGGATGATATCAGGATTTAATACCCTAATTGCAATCTAACAAGGGATGTTTTTGCAGTTACCTCAATGTTTGCAAGGCTGTGACTCATGAACAAATTACTTTCATGGTTGGGTTGAATTTACACAAGCCAGCATGTGAATTTTACATGCAGATCAACAAGATGGGACAGATTTAGGTGTGGGCATATTTATATAAGGGATTTGAATATGGGCATGGAAGAGCAGAAAGCAAATTATTTTCACTGGAACATTTGCTACCTCGTGCCTAAATTGTTCACAATCATATTGATGAAACTTTAAAGAGAGTAGTTTAGTGCAGGTCATTAAGTAGGACTTTGGCAGAGAGTTTGTGGTAGAAGAATCTGAAAGCCAGTGACATCCTAAATCCTTAATTAAATATGGACTGATATCACTTGTCAATCCTTCACTTTCAGCAAACAATGTGGACCTCATCCCAAAGATGGCAACTAGCCACATTAGCCTCTTCCTTAGAATACACAACACCACTGAGCTTCAGAGGCTAAAGGGCAACAGCATGCACACAGTTCAAATAAAACACAGCACGTTGTATAGTGTCTCCTACTAACACAACACGTGTGCTTCATCTGTCACTCTGACGTAATTCACAGGAGGGATATAGCCCTTAGTTTCACTTCATTGCTTAAAAGGCAAGGGGTGGATGCAGGGCTTTGGTAACTGGGGAACAAAGTATTGCTTATAGGATATGTGGATGGCAAAACACCTGAACTAAGAACATGTAGAAGAAAAGGAGATTGGGCCAAGAGTCAGTCACGTTTTCACGTCTACTTCAGACTTTCTTCCCTCTCCCAGACTTTTTGTTCAGTGTTTATTCAGTTTATTCAGAAAATTAACCCTTAAGAGCAAAAGAGATCAAGAGCTCTCTGTCTTAAATAAGAGCAAAAGGATTATTTAAGTTCAGAAATCCCTCATATCTCTACCAATGTGGATATTAAGAACATAATTTGCAAGATGGACTATTCTAAAGGAAACCATTCTTTTTTATTATTATTCCTAGTATCTCCTTCACATTTCATGTTGGAAATAGCTTGCAAACTGAAGAAAAATAGAACAATCCAACAGAAAGGTAGACCCAATGAGATCTGTTGCTATGGAATATCTTAAGAAATCTAGCTTGTGATCACGGCTGCTAATAGATGCACAAGTATTCTTTATGAATTGCAAAGAATGGCTATGAAGGTGAGGAAACTGTGGAAGTATCTAAAATTCAATTCTTTTGCAACAGAGATCCTGCCCTCTATCCTACATTGTTTGAAGTGTGTCTTGTTCTTTGTCTCATTTTCCAATCTGTAAAATGTTTCTTTGGATCTAATATTGTGCTTTTGGTTTTGACAGAATTGAAAAGACACCTGCCACACATTCATACCTTTAGTAGTTGTCAAAATTAAATTGTCACTGTTTTGGGTCAGCATGGCAAGGCTTTGGAGGTGGTGGTAGGGGCAGAGGTGGCTTCTACGGAGGCTGCTAGAAGCTTTCCCTATGTCTGACAGAGCCAATACCATCCAGCTGCAAGATGGACTTGCTGCTGGCTAAGGTTTAGCCAATCAGTGATGATGGTAATGCCTCTGGGATAACATTTGAAAGGGGAGAAAAACCCCTAGTGGCAGGTTTTTGCCACCAAAGAAGATGTGAGAAAAAGCTTTAGAAGGTCTGCACCCCATGGAAGGGACCCATGTTGGGACAGTTCATGAAGAACTGAAGCCCCTGTGAGGAGGACTCACACTGGAAAAGTTCATGGGACACTGTCTCCAGCAAGAAGGACAGTGCGCTGGAGTGTGAGGAGTCCTTCCCATGAGCAAGAAGGAGTGGCAGAGACAATATGCAAGTCCCATTTCCCATTGCTCTGTGCCACTCAGAGAGGAGAGAGAGAAACCAGGAATAAAGTTCAGCCTGGGAAGAAGGGAGGGTGGAGGGAGGTGTTTAAAGATGTGGTTTTATTTCTCATTATCCTATTCTGTTTTTTGGGGTAATAGATGATTAAAGTGTTTTTGTTGTTGGGGCTGTGATGGTAGTTAGTGAATTATTTCTCTATGTCCTTATCTCTGTACATAAGCTTTTCATTGTATCTTGTCTCCCCTAACCAGCTGAGGAGAGGAGTGATAGAGTGGCTTTTGTGGACACCTGACCTCCAGCAAGGGTCTACCCACCACAGACACTAACCTAAACATTGTTCCTTGCCTATGAACTTCAACATTCACTTTTTTAAGTGAACAACCTATGGGGTTGTTGCTGGGTTCCCATCAGTGGGGCAGTGTTCTGGTAAGCTGAGCTTTAAACTAGGTTTGAGGGGGGGAGGGTGATGGAGCCAGGCTTGATAGACAAAAACCTGGGGGCAGCATGCCAGCGTTGGAGGGCCAGTGTGCCAGTGACTTATCAGGCACCATGGAAACACCTGGGAGTGACAGTGCAGGAGCCAGAGCTTCTCCTCTTGGAAAAGTGGAGGGATCATCAGCCCAACCAAAGTGCATCTACACTAATGTACACAGCATGGGCAACAAACAGGAGCGTGAAGCAACTGTACAGCGGGAAACCTAGTTACCATCACAGAAACCTGTTGGGATGATTTGCACAACCGGAGTGCTGTGGTGGGTTGGTATAAACTCTTTAAGAGGGACAGGCAAGGAAGGAGAGATGGTGTTATGTTAGGTATTGTCTGGAGTTTAATGATGAGGATGATAAGGTTGAATGTTTATGGGTCAGGGGGAAGGCCAACAAGGACAAAATCCTGGTGGGGGTGTGTTAAAGACTGCCCAACCAAGATGAAGAGGTAGATGGTATATTCTTCAGGCAGCTTGGAACAGCATCACAATTGCTGGCCCTTGTTCTTGTGGGTGACCTTCAACTTCAGAAGATTTTAATAGCCTTTTGTCAGTTTGCGGTGTATTGTGAAATCGTCTAATACATTCTCAACTTGTTTAGGAGTCTTTCCCTTATCCAAGGATTGGTCAAAAATGTCTTCTGTAATCCTTTTGGGAAGAACAACATGTGCTATTCAGTAAGAAGCATTTTTAGTATCAAGGGAACAGGAGTGATGTTTTCAAAATGACTAGTAAGGAAATCTTGTATGTAAATCAGTAGGAGCATCTGCAATTGTGTTTCTCTATCTGTGTGAATCCCCAGTGCATATGATAGGAGAGAGAAGGAAAGAAGAATGGTGAGAAGATTAGAATATCTAAAAGGGCATGAGTCAACATCTTTTGAATGCTGAACATGGAAATAATGAATTCTGGAAATTGTTTCTTTAAGCTGTGCTATCTGGAAGAATGCTGGTCTAGTTTTATCTGTGACACTGTATGCTAATTTAAGAATCTGCAATGGTATTTTACTTGTGTCTTAATGGATATCTGAGTTTTACAGTTCCCATTAAGAGTTTATGATATACAGAAATAGCCTGGAAAAAGAAAGTCCTGTTAATGTACTAGCTTGATTCGAGAAGAGTTACAAACATCACAAATCCCACTAAACTGATTTATCTCCTTTCAGTTGAATTTAGAAAACATTGTCTAGCCATGTCAAGGATTGTGTTTCTGGCTGGTAAGTGGGTTTTACTCCAGCTCTTGAAGTACCAGGATATTCCTCCTTCCTGTTTGTCTCCATTACAGCAATCATATCAGATGTGGATTTGCCATTATTTGTAAATCACGAAGGAGCTTTAGCTTAGGGCAGAAGTCTGGTTTGCTGAAATTTTAGACAGGCTTAAAGCATGTGTGTTAGTGTAATAAAACATTTTTCATGAACTTATGAACCTGTAGCTCTTACAGATTTGCTTCTCATGGTTTACTGTATAAATGGTATGTATACTTTCTTTACTAAGTATCTGTCAAAATGATGCATAGCTTTTGCATAAAATATATCTCTGGATGCATCCAAATATGTGATACGTAATATGTGATACATCTAAGAAGGCAAATAACATGCAAAAAGAAGAACATTTCTCTACATGCTTTAAATAGCTTTTCTGAATACCATTTATTCATCTTTTTAATGAAACAAAACAGCGCTTAGTCCAAGGCCTCTGTCATCGGTGAAAAGCATATAAATTCACTAGCTTTTGAACAGCAAGTTTTTCCAGTTGCTCCAAGTAGGTTGCAGTAAAGTCTTTGTGACATACCACCATGGAGCTGTCAGTGTGATACATTTTGACAGAAAAGCAATTTCAGAAACATCAAAGAAATTCAAGTAAATTATGACCTTTCTTTAATGCAGCTTCCAAACTTTAATGTTATGTTCCCAAATGACATGAACACAATAATGCAGAACTCAGAGAAAAAAATATTTAGTGAATACTTAAAATATTTTTTTTGAGGAGGCCTCAGCTCAGTAACATGCTGGAACAGTTACTAAGCATCATTAGACAGGATTTAAACATGAGGTTAAGTGGCTTGCTACAGGGGAAGCTTCTCATCTGGGCCATTAATACAGGTTTAGTTCTTTAAATGACAATAATGTGAATTTAAAATTCATTATCCTGAACAGAAAACATAAACTTTTTGGTGGAAGAAGGAACTTTTTCTGTTAAGGAAAGAGAATTTTCCACAGGGTTGATAATATGATGATGGATTATAACATTCTAAGCGATTGGGAAAAAAAAAATCCCCAAACAACAATAAACCATACCAAATGTAGAAATTCCTTGCAGAGATTTTAAGAAAATAGTAAATTTTCTGTAGGTCTAAACCTTTGAATATAGTAGTCTTGGTACAAAGATAGGCATATAGGAAGGACACCAGAACAGTGGTCATATGTTTCAAAGACATTTGAAAATGCCCTGAAGACATTTTGAAATGCCTTAAACACATTGTATAAACAACATACTTGCTGGAAAAATATTTCTATTCTCATTTTTGTACAGTCTATCTCATTCTTGAGTGATGTGACCATCTGAAACTCATTTTGTCTTTTGCTTCAATGATTTCTCTTTCAAATCCTTTAGGTCCCTATTTCTGACCTTTCTCCTTCCTGTCTTCACCTTCAGAAGACAAATGTCACAATCAGAACAGCAGTTCTTGTGACATATTCTTATCTCAGTGTTTTCAGCCTAAGCATTATAAAACTAATGTGTCTTTGAGGGGTTAAAATTCCACAGGACCCACGTGCCCAGTATGTGATGAGTTATTCCAGGTGTTAAGTATCTTGCTCCATGTTGCTATTCCTGTTGGACTGACAAAAATCTGGAAATGTGGGGAAAAAAAAAGACTCAATTCTACTGGCAGAAAACTTTTGCTTGGAGAAGGAAAACGTGTCCTGGTACAAGCTGATATAGGATAGTATCTGCTGGTGTGAGGGAGAAAGCAGAATGGGCTAGAGCTTCCTACCCTAACTTTGCTTCCAATCTCACATTTTGATAAATATGATTTCATGCCAATAGGACAATGTATTCTTTAAGTAAAAAAAGAATGGTGATGAGGAAGAACCAAAAATATCTTGGTTTTAGATATGCTAATGTTTTGTTTGTTTTAGTCAAGAGAATGTATCCCTGGCACTAAGACATGGTTATCATATGCTCCTTTATTATCCAGAAACTTGAAAAAAATATTTGCAAAGTAAAACATCTTGCTTTCTGGGCAAGACATGAAGCAAGGCCAGATCTGTCAAAATCAAGTGAAAAATTGCAAGTGGCACAATTGTCTCCACAACAGCAATGACTTTTCTTCTTTGACTGTGCAAATTTACTCTTTTTTTGCCAGGTAGCCAAGATGTGTTAATCTGGAAGGACACGTAAGTTTAATAACAGCTGTTGTTACTCAATTTTAACTGTATAGTCAAATTCTAGTTGAAATACACTGTGTTGAGATGCATTTAAAACAAAGCATGGGGGAATTACTAGGTCATACTTTTTGTGGCACAACTTAATGGTCAAATTAAATGAGCTGCATATTGTGTTCTCTCTCTAAAATCTACAAAACAATTTAACATAGTATTTCTCTGGATTATATAGAAGAGTGATAAGTCATACTCTGGTTTGAAGACACTATTTCTTTGATCACATCTTGTTTTATACAGTTACTATTTTGGAAAAAAAAAGAGAAAGGTGAAGGGGAAAGGGCAGTGAAAGGCAAAGGGAAAGAGAAGGGGGGTGGGTGGGAGGGGAAGAGGAAAAGGGAAAGAAAAAGGGAAAGAAAAGAGAAAGAAAAAAGAAAAACTAAGAGAAAGAGAGTTTCTCCTCTCTAACAGTGCACTAAGTGCTTTAAAGATAAGAATGATGGTCTTGCAAGACCGATTTAAGTAGCAGCTGAGCCAGAGCCACTGTGGTTATTCCCTTGTTCTTGAGTTTCTGTTGGTTTATCCAGTCTTTTACTGGGTGATGGAAGAATCGGATGGCACCTGCCATAGGTACTTTCACTGTTGTTATCTCTGTAGTCAGAGACTCTTGTATTTACACATGCTTAAGGGTGTCCCCCTTCAAAGCTGTCTAATCTGCTTCTACAGATTATGGCTGAATTTCTTCCTAACCATATCTGCAGAGTTTAAAATTACAGGATGGGTTTAGAGTAGGTGTAACTACCTATACAGCATTTTAGGCACCTCTTATCTTTTAAATGACTATTGATAAAATCCCTAACTAATTAAGTGCCATGTCAGGTTTTTGCAACTCTACCCAAGATGAGTGGGAAGGAACCAGTGATACTTTCTAGCTCTTGAACGAGAAATATCAAGACACTCAGCACACTGTTCGCTGCCGAGATAACAGTCTCAACTATCACTTTTTTCTCAAGTCTGTTATGTGTCAAGTAAATATTAACTTTCTGCTACCAAAACGCAGGGCCATGACAGAAAGTTAAGTGGCAAGACTGCCACTGCAATTCTTCAGGCAGCAGCAGGTGGAAGGACAAGATGAGAGGCATCATCTTGCAGTATCCACTTGTACTCTTTACTCCTGCTGATACAATCATTTTCGGTTCAACAGATCAGGTGTCCTGCAGCACAAAACCTGCATCAGTGACTGCAGAACTACATCACAGAATCACAGACTGTTAGGAGTTGGAAGGGACCTCGAAAGATCATCTAGTCCAGTGCCCCTGCCCAAGCAGGATCACCTAGATTAAATAACACAGGATCACATTCAGGTTGGTCTTGAATGTCTCCAGAGAAAGAGACTCCACAACCTCTCTGGGCTGCCTGTTCCAGTGATCTGTCACTCTCATGGTGAAAAAGTTGTTCCTTATATTCAGTTGGAACGTCCTATGTTCCAGCTTGGACCCATTGCCCCATCACCGGTATTTCTTAGCTACTAAGAGCAATGGGAATCCTGGGAGAATTTTTTTCTTTAGTATTTAAGAGCATGTAACTAACTTTTTCATGGCGAATACTTAAAGAGAGTATCTAGTTGGTGCTGCAGTAGCTTTCACAAACGGCAGCAGCTGTTTATCTCGGAGGTAACATAATAGATAGCAAAGAAAAATGCTTGGGCTGGGATTCAGCTGGAGGTGGTAGTCAGATAATTGTATTTAGATGTTGATGAATGACATGCCCAAATTCAGTTAGAATCAGTGGAGACCTGAAAGTCTGTCAGTGGAGTGTCAAGTGCCATACAGCTGATCAGTACAATGTGATTATTCTGACTTGAATCAACTCCTTTGCAGGTACCAGCCAGGGATATAAGATGGTTGTCCACCACATGCAAAGTGACTTTTGAGAAATCATAGGTTATGGGAGATGTCTTTGTGAGACTGATAGATGAGAGATCTGATGCATGAGCATTTGCTCCATAAAGCTTGATGTTTGATATGAAAAGTGAATGTCATGACTAGCCTTACAGACTGACATTTCTACTAATCCATGTTTTCAACACAGCAGGCTGAGGGAGAATACTGGCTGAGAGGTGGTCACCCGAGCCAGCAGAAGGTCCAGGGTTGACAGCAGAAAAGAGGTCTTTGTGCTATAACCAGTGGCAGAACTGAGCCTGTGGTTGCTTGGCATAGTCTCTTCTGGGAAAAAGATACTGTCATCGGACCTTCTTAGGAAGAGGGTCCTTGTTTTTGCCTAAGGTTCTGGTGTTCATATCTTACTAACACATTAACCAGATCTTAATGATAAAAGATTATCTGCTACAAATATATGCAGTGATAACCATAATCTATTTGATGGTAAAATCCTGGTAGCTGGAAGGCACTGCTTTGTTTCTGAACAGAAAAAGTGTCTGTGGTGCTTGTAGTGTCTGTAATGTATGTGTCACTGTGGCTGGGATGATCTAAGCATACTGTCAAGGCAGAGTTTGGAGGTATGGCAATGTCTTTTGTTAAACTAATCTTGCCTTGATAAAATAGATAATAATCTTTCCAAGGTTAGAGGTTGCTACAGAAAAATAACAATTTCCATATATAAAATCCTGAACTTTTAGGATCACACAAAAAGCAAGGGCTCAGAGATGACCTTCCCACCTAGGATCTCTCTTCTAAGGAACACCCAGAGCCATTCCCATTATTCACAGGGCAAGTGAACATAGTCTGGAGCTCTGTCTTTCTCCTTTTAGTGAACCAGATTCAGAAGGCTGGTTGGCTGAAACCAAAGTCCTCCATGCTGAGTGTGATCTGTGCTGCAGTACACATGGAAAGTTGTCTTTTTTCCTTTTTTTTTCTTTTACTGTTAGTGCTTGTACTGAATGACTGTGAGGATTGTCTCATGTTCTCTCAAAAGAAAGTCATTCATTAGGATGCTTTACCTTTACTAAAAGACATGTTTTCAACTTTGGCATGGCCACTGGCCAGAAAAGCAATTTCTTTTTTTTTTTTTTTCTCTCTACAGAAAAAAAGAGGTTGGAAACTGTCAGCCTGTATCAAGAAGAAGGATTTCGGTTTTAAAGGTGAAATAACATTTGCTCCTTTTACATGATAAATGGGAGAAATAGGATACACTAATGAAAGGGAGAGGACATAGCAATTAAAAATACCAGGAGAGGGTGGTATACAAGTCTATCCTCATGTTATCTTAAAGTAAATTAGCATGAGAGGTTAAAGAAGCCAGACTTCTTTTACTTCATAAATTACTCAGCTTTCAGTACAGGTTTTACAAGAGCACATATTACTTACCTGAACAACTGATAGTGTGGTATTTATCACATGCTGCTTCCATTTGTAAGGTCATAAATTCCCTTGCTGTGGTTGTCTGTAACTTGTTTTAGTGCTAAGTGTAGCAGTAAAATGCTGGAAGAATATCTATAGATTCAGCTTATAATACCTGACTCTTGTAGTTTATCCTATCTCGAAGGAAGTGAGAGATAAGGCTGAGGTTGCCTAAAATGAGCAGATATAGGAATAATTGTTACTTAGTGTCTTAACTGTCATTTATACATTGATTCCTGGCATTTTAATGGATGAGACAAGAAAGCTTTTACTTCCTATATTAAACCAGGGTACTTTAGCATGGTATCTCCCTTGAAACTGTCATCTCATGAAACTTAAACATATAAATCAACATATATATATATAATTTCAAACTATACAGTGCACATGCATCAAGATGTATTATATTTATAGCATATATTATATATTTCTGTAAGTTACAAAAATAAGCTACTATCCTGTTCTCTCATGTGCCCCATTGAAAGCAAACTGCTGTTTTCATATTGCTTTCATTCCAAACAAGAGCCAGGTTTTAAAATTGCAAATGTTTTAGGGCGGAAACTTAGCTTTTGATTTGTTAGCTGGGTCTCTTTAGCTTGGAGGAGAGGAGGTTGTTAAGGGTGAGTGTCGAGAGGATGGAACCAGGCTCTTCTCAGTGGTGGCCAGTGATAGGACAAGGGGCAATGGGTCCAAGCTGGAGCATAGGAAGTTCCATGTGAATGTAATGAAAACTATTTCACTGTGAGGGTGAGGGAGTACTGGAACAGGCTGCCCAGAGAGGTTGTGGAGTCTCCTTCTCAGAAGACATTCAAGACCAAACTGGACACATTCTTGTGTGATTTAATCTAGGTAAACCTGCTTGGGCAGGGAGGTTGGACTAGATGATCTTTTGATGTCCCTTCCAACTCCTAACAGTCTGTGGTTCTGTGATTCTGTGATTCTTCATGAAACTAGCCACAGTGTCTGATTCACTGCTTATATCTCGACACATAATAAGTGTTCATACCCACTTCTATACGAGCTATTGAAGAGACATGCCTGCATAAGGGATTCTTTACCCAGTACCCACTTCACCCAAATGTGTAATAATGCAAGAAAAGATTTTAGATTCAAAACCTGACTTTTAGTGTTTGTTAGACTCCCCACTGTCAGCCTGAGCAGATGAAAGCTCTGCATGTGACCTTCCTTCTGTGTGCCCTTCCTACATTCACCCACCAGCAGTAGGAGGGAACGAGTTTTCTGTTTCTTTCAAAGATTCGAGGTGATTCTAGAATGTGCATATTTCTCATTTGTCCATCCTATTGGATAGGATAAATGATTTTTAAACAGACAGCCAAAAAATGTCAATTTGAGAGGAAACAAGTCAAACACATCCTGGTCGTTAAACAACTCTATCAGAAAGGAGTGATAGTCTATTTGTATTAAGCCATGGACACATCACCAATTAAGTTCAGCTTGAAAATCAGTGGCACAGAGACCCAGAATTTCTATCTCCTTGGTCTCAAGGAGGCAGCCATCTCTAGGTGAAAAGGGTGATTTTCTCATACTTCCCTGGTTTTGAATTAACAACCTGCTCGCTCCACTCTTTCTGATGGGTTCAGACCATGGGTGCACACAATGATGCAGTTTGCTCTAGGTTAACACTTAGAGTTTTCCCTTTTGTGACTTGTTTCAGCATTCTTGACCTGAGGTGAGAACATCCAGAAAGCTCATCTGAAGCAAGTGTGGTTAAACTATGAATGCCTCAGTAGATGTATATTTTACAGAATGTGTGCAGGCCCAAAGGGAAATACCAGGGGGCAGTGGAGGATGTAGCACTGTCATACTACATTTTTCTCTTGCTCCTTGATGCAAGTTCACTTTATCTCATAAGTCTCATGTGTTATATGAACTTATATAGAAAGAAAATGCCACAACAGATTTGCTCATCTACAGACCTCTGATACTGGTTTGCCACTGTCATACCATGTGACTTGATTGGAAGGAGTGGGGATACCAGCTCCAATCATCTGCATCAAAGCTGCATCTGCAGCTGATGTTAAGTTTACTTCAAGAAGAATCTGTCCTAAAAACCCTAAAACCTATAAACCAGATTCACTTATGTCAAATGGGGTAAATGAAATATTCTGCAAAGAGGTATCAAAGCATTTTATTGTCTTTTGTGTCCTAGAGTTCCGAAGGGGACATTTGTCGTGATTATTGCCAGTAGAACTTAGTCTGTTTTTTTTCCTTGTGGTGGGTTTTTCTGTTTGTTTGTTCCACAACTTGTAAGATATCAGTTCCTATTACTTTATGGTGACTGGCTTTTTATACTGGTTTCCGTTCATAGAATAATTATGCTATCTTGAAAAGAGGCAGGAACATCCTGCTTACTGCAGACCAGGTGAGTACTTTAGACTGTAAAGTCTTTGTGTCCAATAAAATTACACTTTCCTCACAGATGTGTGTAAAGGTTGCTCTTCCGAGGCATCATGAGATGTCTGGAAGCAGTTTTGCCATTGATACCTTAATAATTTTCTGAAATGCAGAACTAAATTGCAACATTATTGGAACTCAAGCTGTACGTTTTTGTGATTTGCATTTCCCTAATAGGTACGGCATCTGCTTGAAGACTCCTGGAGTATGGTTAATAAAGCTGCTGGCAGGTTTTGCTCTTTTCTGCATTTTGCAGATGTTACATCCAGTGGTATTTAGTTTTACATCTCTCCCGAGGCTCTCATGGAAATTCTGTGGTGTTGTGTGCATGTTGTGTATTATGTGCTAGAGGACCGAGACGAAGAGGACTTTCTCAGATCTTTCTCAGTGCTACCATGTCTGTCCTTTGTGGCCATAACCATCTTACTTAGTAGGTTTTCAAACCTACATGCTTCCTGTTACATTCTTCTTCTGATAGCTATGTACAGTTGTTAAACTTTATTCAAATTTAATGGAAGGTTCATGCATTATGATGCATACTTACCAAACAAACAAAACACTGATCCTAATAAGAATTGAGCAGCTTTTATATTAATTTGACTGTCACTGTAACCATCCTTTTCTGTTCTCATGAGTGGAAGAGAGAAGAACTAATCCTATATGTCAGATAGGGAAGCTAAGGAAGGAAAATAAATTATTCCTTCAGGGTTACAGAGATGTGTGTCAAAATCAAGATTCAAAACCAGAACTTGTTTTGAGTAAGATTCATGGAATTTTAGCCATCTATTTAACCTACATCTTATTTACTTATGGCTTAATTCAGAGACCTAAATTGAGGCTTCTAGTGACATTTGAGGTAACTTAGGGTATTTGGACATGCTCCCACACCTGAGGGATATGATACAGGAACTGGGGATACTCAAGACCTTCTGATATAGCACCTAAAGGGAAGCAAGATATTATAAGGTGTCTCAAAAGACATTTTATACCTATGATTAGGAAGCTAAATCAATCACTGATCACACTTTATTTCTGTTCTGTGCTGTTAATGACATTTGGGTAGTAGATTACCCAGTTTATTTGCTGGAAGAAGAGAGAAGTACCTCACAACAACTCCAAAACCATCAGCAATTGCCAAGGTCACAGTAATCCTGAAATTTTGGATTTATTTTGTATCCTGAGAAAAAAAAAATAAAATCCAAGGACCTATTACCTTTGTAATTTGCATCTGCGCACATCTGCCTGAGCACAGATGAGCCCTGGATCAGCCCTGATTCCCTGATTGTGTATATTGCACTGCTCTCCCTCATGAAATACATGCTTCTATTTCTTTTCACAGTGAGACAGGAACAAGTAAGGAGTGCTTGATGTCCACTTGACTATTGTACCAGTAAGAAGCTGGAATTTGGTTGCCGTAAGCATCTCAGGCTAGCATCAGAAAACCTTGCTTGGATGCTATGACACCGATAAAGCCATTATTGGTTGAAGAATTCAGCCTTTACAATGCTTGTAGTGATCTTTGAACTAAACTGATGCAATTTATGCATACTGTATTTTCAGGAATATCTTCAAAACCAGAAGGCACTAGGGACTTACTTTAGAAAAGAGAAAAAGGGTAAAAATGCTAAATTTTCTAGGAAATGGAAATGATAACTTTGTAATCTCCACAGTTTGAGTCTGCTGTGAAGAAGGCAGCTGTTTTTAGCTTAGCAACTTCAAGTAAAAACATAATAACACAGGACAATCCACACTGGGTCAAGCTGAGGCTTCATCCTGCTGCTAGTTGTGAGAGACATCAGACATCTGGAAGACAACAGGACAAGCAAATAAATACATCCCGCAACATATTCCCTGTCTAAAGCAATCCAAGGTTTTGCAGATAGATTTCTTTTATAATATGGAATAAATACTTCAAAAGGAAAACCACACAGAAGTAAACAGTGGCATTGTCTGTTGTATCTCTTAATGTACTTCTCCCTCCCTGTGTTTCTTCTAGTTGCTTTCTGAATCACGTGGGAAGGAGATCAACAAAAATACTTTTTTTTAAGAACCACTTCTTTTTTGTTTGCTCTGAAATGAGTTCTGCAGTTCTCATGTCAGTGGGAAGTGCTCTTCAGGATACTTAAAGAATTATTAATGAAAGAAATTTCAGGTAATTATTAACAATTGGTTAGCCTCAACTCATTTTAGATAGGGGACTGAGAATTCTCTATTGAACCAGTGGTTGGTATCTACCAAGACTGAGGTTCTGAGAGGAACAGAGAGGTAAAGATCATTTTTCTGTTCATGCTACCAGTGTCCTGCATGGCACAGTCCTCCAGGATGCATGATTTAAATATTCAGCAAAATGATTTTGACTAATAAGACAAATCTCATAGGGAAAGCCCAGCTGGAGAGTTGCACTTTTTCTAAGAGTCTAACACTGCGTTATTACTATCACCCTGAAAGCAATCTGTTACAATAAGGAAAGAAATAGGAGCTATTAATCAGACAATCAGTTCATCTTTCAACCAGAATACATCCAAACAACATACTACAAACCTAGCTGTGCCACTTTAAGAAACCTTTTCATGCTGATTTGGAGCCTCAGGAAGAAGAACACTTGATGGATGCTGGTATTGCTTGTTATTTAGTTCAGTGTAAATTCATAAAATAATTTACCCAGATAACTGGCTGTATCCTCAGTCCATGTGTATCCAGGCTGTATTTTTTCTATAGATGTAAAACAGATTTAGAGCTTTGAACGTGTGTGCAGTGATAAGAGAATATAAATAGTAATAGGCTTGTGCCAAGTTTTATGACCAACTACAATAAAAAAATTCAGCCACTTTGAATAATGAGATCTGTCAGATCTTACCGTTTCCTAGATCTGTGTGGAAAACTCAAGATCTACACAAAGACAGTGCTTTGGATTCTTTCATTCAAAAGAGAATACATGCAGTGGTATTACAATTTCAAAAAGAATAGAGTTAAACCCTATTAAAAAAAAAAACAAATCCAAAACAAAACAAAACAAACAAGTAAAAATAGCCAAACTTTACTTTGCATCCTTTGAGTCAGTGTTTTCAGCTGAATCTTAGATCTTCTTTTTTTGGAACTGCAACCTATTCAGTCTGAACTGTCAAGCTGTAAACTATATGGTCAGTGTAGCTCACCTTTTAACAATTCAGCATACAGTGCTGTAGAGAAGTGAATATAATAAAGATGTTATAATATTGAAATATTATAAATGCTATTGGAGTATTAAAAAATCATATCTGGGATACAAATCAAACTAGCAGAGAAACAAGTATGCTAAAAGTGTAGTATCAGTAGCATGAATGAATGCTTTGGTCTAAGCATAGGAGGGGAGAATCATCTGATAGTAACATTTTTTTAAATATAAAAAAAGGTAGCTGTAAAACAAAGCAAGTTTCAAAGTATGTTTTTCAAATGACGTCAGTTGAACCAATCAGTGTAAAAAATAGCTAACAGTTACAGTATTTTCTGAAGCATGGACTCCTTTGTATGAAAGAAACAAGGCATAATTCTTTAATTAAACTAACATCCCCCTGAAAGATTTTCTTGTTTTCAGACTATATCCATTGACATGGACCTCTTTCTGCAGATGTTATTGTGCTTGCACTATTTATTTTTTCTACCTATTACAAAAGAAAACACAATCATACAGTAACATATGTTTGGGTTTTTTTTTTTCCTTTTTAAAAAATCTGTTCATTTTATCAGTTTGTAAAATGCAGTGAATGCAGGCAGCCAAACAAACTTATTGCTAGGTAGAGATGTCTTGGTAGCTCCTGAGGGAAACCTCTGCTCCTGGGATGACAAAATGCCTCCCAGTGTCCTCCCAACCAGCCCAGGTTGTGCCCTGCGTCAGAGGACCTGCAAGGCAGAGTGTGCACTGGATTTTCTGGCTTTAGTTCAAACAGGTCCCGTTGGACCTCCAACACTTCTCACCCTGTGAATCTGCATCATTTCAAAGGACAATTTAAATAATGCTCCAGCTATTGAAAGCTTCTCCCTCCCCACCTCAGGAAGGATGCATTTCCAAAGGGATTTTGTGTCACTAGTGGTCCGACTTTCAAAGGAGTGTACTACCTGGCATTTTACACTCTGAATCATCTGCTTTCCTACTTTAGTGCCAAATAGGTTAGGTCTCTCACAAATCTGAATATGAAATCAGGATATCTCCACAACATTTGGATTAAGGCATCCAAGATTGTGTGGGGTTTTTTTTTTTTTTTATTTAAACCCATTAAAATATTTAAAAACTACTTTAAATTCTTCAAAGACCATTAGAAACATGCATGATGTTTTCAAAGCTCTTTGTAAGGCATTGCAGGGGATAGAAGCCTTCAGCATTTCCATCTTCAACCTACATTGTACTGCAAGTTTGTTTTTTTTTTCTTGGCCATACTGAGAACCTTCCTTTCTTCTGTATTGTGTCTCAGGATTATTCACATCACATTACAATCCTGCTTTCTACATTTATTTTACCAATTTGGCTAGAGTATGACAGATCTTATCGTGTTTGGCAGGATTTGTTTTGATGATGAATGGCTCTGCAAGTCTTTGCTTGCAAAGTATGACAGTCCACATGCATAATCTTAGCTCTCACTCCATTTATTAGTTTAGTTTTACATGCTTTTATATCATTCTGATGAATTTTTTGTGTATTTTAATTAAGGTGCAGATACCTAAAAGCACTTATTGGAGTTCAATAAGAGCAAACAATGCTCTGAAACCCCATTGCATTTTGAAGACATAGTGCACATAAGCTTTTAAAAACTACTCTTTTTGCAAGAAGTATCTTATTTGTGAAAATAGAAACTGTACTGTCGTAGAGACAAGGCTTAAATGACTGTAATTTTTAATTCAATTGTTTTGATTTGGTCTCTTTCATGATCTTCTATTATCAATTTATGAGTAGTCCAGTGGAAATATTGTGTATGTTAGAATACCTGGAAAATATTTATTCTTTTATATGTATACCTAGGCAACTGAAATAGTTTTACTTAAACAAAATAATTCACTATTTGTTGATTTTATGTTTTAGAAATCTGTCACCTTCTCAGGGAACAGATATCATACTACATGATGTAGGCAGATAAAAAGAAAAAGCCAAATGTTGTTTAAATGCATTATTTAAAATTTATAAATAATGGATTTAATGGAATTTCTTACAGATCTGAGTACTTGCAATATAAACTGTCAATACCAAGCAGTCCAAGAGTAGGCACAATTTTCCCCTCTTCAATAAAGGGACTGATTTTTGTTTGGTTGAATCAGCATTTTATTTGTGTGGTAGATAAGCTGTTTTGATCTGGGTTTTTGAGAAAAATAGAGACTTAAGTGGAAAACACTTAAGTATTTGAAAGAAGTGATATATTTCCTTTACACTCTCTTCTGGTCTCTTAGCTTAGTGCATGGACCATTCTGAAATGAAGATAGGCTCTGCATCACATTCCTACAATAATCTTTTAAAGGAACAACCTCACTGACAGAATTTAAAGTATATAATTTTATTCTAACAATCTAATTTTCAAAACAGGTTAGGCAAAATCTGAGACAAGTGAATCAATATCAAGCAAATTTTGTTCCGTGCTTGTGAGTCAAAGTATTCACTGACAATTCATAAAACTAAATACTGATTTGGAATAGCTATCTACGTCATCAGCTTAGATACGTCATCAGCTTAGATAACAATGTTAGCAGCCAAAGGGCTTCCAACAATGTGTCAAAAGGATAATTACATTGGCATATGGGATTCAAGTGGTCTGGAGAGGGAGCCTTGAGATCTCGTGAAGACACCACTGCATTGCTCCAGGAATACCTCCAAGTTACAAAAGGACACTAAGAGCAGAACTGACTGCAGTTACTTCATGTTAAATCTCATTAGGACGTAAAATGGTGAATTAATCACTCAACTAGAAACTAGTATCTTCTTAACACAATAAGAATCTGGTTCATATTTTACATGTAGCCAACAAATGACAGGGCAGTGATGAAAATATCTGCCTCTCTTGAAAGCTAATTTCCCAAAGTTAAAAGCAACTGCTGACAACATCGAAGGAAGCCACCCTACTATTAATGAGTTGTTTGTTACATCTCATGACTTCACAGACAAATTTTCTAATCATGAATGATAACTTATTTATTTAAAGCTAGATTAAAAAATGGAGAGTAAACATAAAAAGTTAAAATATGTGAGGGACCAACAGATAAAATAAAAGCAAAATATTATGGATTGCAACTAAGAATACAGCCAGTGGATAAAGGAAGATAAAACTATTTTTTTTTAAATTACACACCCTGTTTATATAAGGAAATGAGAGAAATTACATAAGCTATTAGAAATAATCCTAGCTATGATATAGTCCCTGTATGAGACAAAAAATATCTTAGCCATCCAGAAAAGTAAAGGATATTTAATAAAAAGCTGTTTGCAGTCAGATAAAAGTCAGATGTATTTAGAAAAATTTCTGTTCTGTATTTGAAGTAAGAGAATTTGTTCATATCTTGCAGTGCTGATGATGCACATTATATTTTCTCAGTAGCAGAAGCAGACATTAAATGACAAAATTAAGACTGAAATATTTCTGGATCCAGTAGGTTGTATAACTTATAGACAAGAGTGTTAAAGGAATTAGCAGACAAGATCTTTGAGACACTTACGTTGATTTTAAACAAGGCTTACAAATGGGGGACTTTCCAGGATGCTGAAAAAAGCTAATGTTGTACTAAGATTTTAAAAGAGAAGATTTACGACCCACATAAATATATCTTGATACTGATTCTGAGCAAGAAGCTCAGGGGTGAAGCAGTCACTAAAGAATTAAAGGATATTTGCATAATTAATTCCAGTCAACATACTTGAGGAACATAGATCATTTTTCTATAAGCATATAGGCCTTTTTTTTCAGGCTGACTAGTCTGACAGAAATTTATGCTTGTACTGTATTTGACTTTCCTTCATATGGCATCTGAAAAATTGCAATATAGGAAAATCAGGAGAGATAATATTAGCCATACTGAAATCTGGTCAACAGATTAAAAAATGTCTCTGTAAGTAGGAAAGTAGGAGTGTTTCCTAAAACACCATCACAGAGATCTGAGTTCATTGTCACTTGATGATGGCAAATTAAGATTAAGATTTAAGACTTGTTTTGGATATTCGAAAGAATTTTTTTCACTATGAGGGTGGTGAGTCCCTGGGACATGTTGCCCAGGGAAGTGGTGGCTGCCCCCTCGCTGGCAGTGTTCAAGGCCAGGTTGGACAGGGCCTTGAGCAGCCTGGTCTAGTGAGAGGTGCCCCTGCCCTGCCCTGCAGGGGGGTTTGAATTTATGATCTTTGAGGTCACTTCCAGCCTGAACCATTCTGTGATTCTATGATTTTAAACAAAATACAGATTAATTTTGGCAAATATTGTAGATGGCAGAAAAAAACAAAAGCTGTTGGGAAGGCAAATAACTTCAGTGACAGATTGCTAATTAAGAACAAACTGGGATGCTTTGTAACAAAGAGTCTGTTAAACAATGTAGTTTAAGATGACAGAGAGCATGTGTCTATGAACTAAGACTTGTAGGGAAGTCAACAGAAAAATCGCGTGTGTCTGTAGTATGTGTGTGCACATGCCCATATGACACAATGGAAGCTGGAGAGAATAATATGCAAAACAGGAACAATATAAATATTAATAAGAAAATACTAAAAAAGATAAGAATTCTTAATATTATATATCAGAAAACAGAAAAATTGTTCATTGCCTTGCAGGGGACCTTGTAATATTTTCCTTTACAGCCTTGCCACAGGCTTCTCACTTGTGAGTTTAAGGAGAGCTGGCAAGTTACCCCCTGAAAGCCATGACTGCAGGTGATCTCTGTAATGTTTTTATTAAACTTGCTTTTGAACATTATTCAAGTTTGTTATGCAAATGAGAGATGAAGCAAAGTTAAACAGTCAAATGCAACTACTCTGATAGAAATGAAATCAAAGGATAGGCAGTATGTTGGTGTCCTCTGTATCTCCTATGTATCACTTCTGTGTTTAGCCCATGTTCCCACAGATCAGTTTCTGCAAGGCTGGGAATTCTCGCTGGGAGCTACCACAGACATGCAGTGCAGTTTCTATTCTGTTGTACGGTCATGTTCTGTTTTGTTGTGGTGATGGGTTTGTTGCTAGCACTTGTGCCAAATGAGCTGGGCCCAAGAGGTAAAAGATATGAAAATATCCCACCTACTCACCCAAGCCAAACATAAAAAATTCCCCAGAGAGATTTCATCAAAGATTGTATGGTTCTGGAGGGGATGGACCTTGGTGTCCTTGGGTTAAGAGGTTTCTCTGCTTCAGCATCATGATAGATATCAACTGAACACTGATGCTCCATGTTGTGTTATAGCTAACAAGGCAAATACACATATATTCTGCAGAACATTGCTTGGTATTTCTTCTCTGTAGTTCAGTAATTTAACTGGAAGAAACCACAGTGTTTCTTGTATCCTCTTGTATCCTTGCTTCAAGTAGGACGATGGTAAATCTGGGAGAAATTTGGTAAGTCTGTGATTGCACAATGGACCTTCAAACCTCTTTTCACAGATGTTGTGCAAATACATTTTCTATTTTCACAAAATAAAACTATTTTCTTTATAAAAATTTATGAGGTTTTTCTTATACATGCTCTGGGCCAATGCAGTCTCACCGTAGCTGAGCTGTATGTGGCTGCAAGCCCCCAATGTTGCTTTTCTTTTGTGCAAGAAGAAGAAGGGAAGGAGATTTTTCAGAATTGCTTGGCAAATATTTGTTAGAATCCACAGAAGAAGAGGATGACCTTCAAAGTAGCTCATGAAGAGCTCATGAATACTGAATGAGATAATTTATTTTTAAATTGATTCATGCCCACATGTTAGGCTGGGGACAATCTTGGAAGTCTGGGGACTAAAGATTTTTTTTGATTGCAGCTTCCTTGTCATCCACCCTGCCCACACACTGGTCTCAAACTCTAGTCTGGAAAAAGTCATCTGGCCCTCCAGTCAAAGAATTTCAGGCTTCATGGGGTGGGAGACAGGAAAGGGGAAGCAAGGTTCACCCTTGGCCTTTGCCCCAAGCAGGCACAATGGATGCAGCTGACCCAAACCCCATGGTGTGCAAACTTGACCTTGAAATTGAGTACAGCTACCAAAGCTGTTTCTTTGCCCTAATTAGAAGTGGGTAAATATTAAATACTTCACATTAAATCTTAACTATACCACATCCCATGTTCTTCTTTTCCTGTGACTGAACCAAGAAGTTGAAATTCCTCCTAAGTAACAGCTGCTCTGCATAGCCCAGCTGGTGCTCTTATAATATGGATGTTTGGAGAAAACTTGTAAGTCTGTGGGGCTGACAGCCTTGTGCTGATGTATACTGGATGTGCAAAAATGAAATCCATTTTCCATACAGAGCTGAGCATTTCTCTCAATCCACATCTCTCTCCTCTCTCTCTCTCTCTGGGGTAAATCCTTTGATTTGGAAAAGAGTAAGTGAAGGCAACTCCATGAAGTAAAGCAGGTGGGACTCCAGCAGCCTATATCTCCTCCCTGGGATTCTCATGGGGAAATATAATTGAACAGACAATAGAGAGCAAAAGATGCTATTTCAAATATGTCAAGAAATGATGACAATTACACAATAGAAAAGCCTATGGGAGGCCAGGGGAAAACCTGCATTTAGTCATGTCAACACAACGGGTTGGATGGTCACACAACGTATGCTCCAAAATTTGGCTGGCCTCTCTTTGCACCTTCGGTTTCAGCCTCCTCTCCAACCCCCCTCTCACTCTTCTGTTATCCAGCAGTATCTGGAAAGAAATCATTAAACCATAGAGCTGTTCCAATAGCAGCTGCTTTGTGAGGCGGCCCTGGGAGTTCACGGCGATCCTCGTGCTGCACAGGGCTCTTATGTGCGTCCCTGGCAGCAACCCATTTCTACTGCTCCAACACAAAGTTGTGTGCAGCCTCTGCAAAAAGGTGAAGAGAAGTGAGAGCGGAAAGAAAGGAAAAGAATGGCTTGTTTATGAATTATCTGCATGCAGGAGAGCTACTGCTTTTGAGATAGATGATGAAGTTTCTCCCTCTTTGCCTTTCTGTCTGATATTTTGCTGTTGGTTCATTTTTCTCTTTTTCTTTATACCTTTCCTTCTCATTTCCCCTCTCTTCCACCGTGCCAGTATGCTTCTATTGCACTTTTTATCTTCTCCTTTTCACTCTTTTCCTCTTGTCCTCCTACCTTTGTTAGATTATCAAAGTTCCTCTCACTTTTAGAAACATCTCTTTCTCTTACCTGCTTTCTCTCTCTTTTTCCTGCAGTTCTTCCTAAACTGTTTCTCTTTCTTCAGTCTCTGTTTTTCTCTCTCCAAATCCCTCTCCATTATTCCCTACCCCCAGCTGCAGGTGCTGCAGCTGCAGGAATCTGAGACACTCCCCGAGTGGGGGGGGAAGCAGCACAATTATCGCTCCCACCCTGCAAGCGTGGGCAGGAGGGTGCTGCTTGTGAAGGTCTTGGGACAATGGTTCTTGTCAACAGGATGTGGGAGTTTTATTTAAATGTGGGAATATCCGATGAAAATTGGGACATCTGGCACCCTTACATTCCATGTCTGACTTTGGCTTCATCTACTGCAGTTATGAGTGTCATAAACATGGGTAATTTCACAAGCCATAGGAGTCAGAGTACATAATAGATTGCATTGCAGACAGTATGCCTGCCCTTAAAAGGAGTGGGTCTCACAGGGTTACAGAGGTTGCAGCTTGGCATATGCTGGAAAGAGAAACATGGACTCAGGAGTGACAGATTCCACCAGTGTCATGTAGAAGCATGGAAAGTTTCAAATATTTCAGTCACACTTTATATCCCAATTAAAAATCAGAAAGGAAAGACCTCAAACTGGGTAAATTAAAAAATTAGCATTAGCATTGACCCACCTTCTAGTACTGGACTTCAGAGCACTTCATACACTAAATTTATGTGCCTAAACTAGGAAATTCCCAATTGTCCTCCTAGAAGCAGAGAGGAGAGTTAGACATCTTGAGGAGACCATTCAGGACACCTAGGCTAGTCTGTTCTTGGCAGGACCTTGAAGAGGTCTGACTCTTCTCTTTTGGGGTGGCTTTGCTTCTAATTCAGAGAAACCCCTGCCTTGTATGATTCAAGTTAGTCTCCTTCTTTCCCATCATTTTAATGTCTTATATTCTGTATAGACATTCTCCCCACACCCTCTCCCTCCCGAAAAATAGGCAAATAAATATATCTCCCTACACGTTCGCAGTTCTGGTCCTGTCCTTGGTTTTGCAAGCATCGTGGTGGTTCCAACTGTGTGCACATGGTGTGTGTTGTAGAGGTGGGTGGGCTTGCAGGTAATAATAGTTATTCTGTGATTTCGTAGCCATGCCACCGATCAGATAGCCAGCAGAGGGAGTGCAAGTTAGCTGCCTTGGTGCCCATGGCTGCTGGTGCCCGTGTAAGGAAATGTCTCTAACGTAAATAGCAGAACATGTTCATTTGAACAGGACTGATAACATGATAGAAACGAGTTGCCAGATGGATGAGACTAGTTGACAAGAGGAATGTTTTCTCTGAGCATTAAGAGGATCATATGCACAATGTCAGATGAAAAATAAACTGGCAAGAATTTAATTAATGTCATCTGCTTAATCCAGAAATCCTTTTGGGTTGTTGATTTAAATCAGATCCTTTTGCAGAAGTTCTTGGAAAAAAGCCTTTGTTTCTTTCAAGACTGTGTACTCTGCAGTCTGCCTCTGAAGTTATGGGTTAAGGGTGAAGGGGGAGAGGTGACAGAGGCTGCAAAGGAAAATAATTTTCTTTGGGAACTGCATTCCTTTCCACTATAAATTCCCATCTCCTGTATGGGATAGAGTTAGATACTACCCTGGAAGCTCTCTACTTTTGCTTAAGCAAGTAGAGTATTTGCCAAAGATAAGATGACTAAATAAAACCCCAAATTGTGGACATCTTACATGAGCCCTAACAATAGATTTTGTTGAATATATGGGGCTTTAAAGCCATTCAAGATGGCTTTAACAGCCTCAGCAACACTTTGGGGGATGAGAGTTGGATCCCTGTCAACCAACTGGACTTATGGCAAGAATGCACTGCATTAGGTACCAGGTGTTAAACTTTGCCTTATGGTTGGTATTACCTGATTCTTCATCCACATTAGTGGACAATTTACTAAACCCCAAACTTGTCTCATTTTATATCTGGTTTCTCCTTTGGAAGAGCACTGTAGATCCAGTAACACACTAGAATGGGCATCAGCACACTGAGGGATGAAAAGGAAAAATCTGAAGAAAATGGAGTTCTAATAAATCTACTGAAATTTTGAAGGAGAAACCATGTATTTTGGATCCCACAGGTGTAGAAAGTAAGTCACCAGAGACATAAGGTGGTTGTCCAAAGCCCTAGAAGCACAGGTCTGTTGGAAACACTTTTGCCCAGAGACTGGACTGGAGAGATGGTTCGTTTTAGAAGTATGGAGATCTTCTGCAGACATGGGCCCACATTTCTTATCAGAATTCCATGGAACTCAGGGTCGCCATGACATGTGCAGACAAAATCTGTTATTCATTTCAAAGGAAGGGAGTTGTGACAAGTTTTTCCTTTGGTTTGTCTTGCTCTTGTTAGTCTTAACAGTCTTTCAGCAGAATGCTCGGGGAAGAAATCGGGGTGGGGGGCTTGGGTTGTTTTTTTTAAAATGTCATTACTATGCAGTGTTTTTCTGTTCTGACAAATTCAGTGGTACTATAGTTTCTCATTTCAGCAAGATGTATGCAATGAAGTAGTGCACTGAAGGAGCCAATCAAACTGCTCACAAAAGGCAATGCTCCATCTGTCCCACACAGAGAACCAGTGCAAACATATAACTCATACTGTGAAATATTATTCTAAGGTAGTGCTTGTCCAACTGCAGCATGCAGAGAGCTGGCTGGGTACACTGTGATGGCTTTCCTTCTTGCTTTCAGCTTCTAAGTTGCATTAGTGATACTTTCCTAATACTTATTTTCCACATAAGCAATTGCTCTAGTGACTACAGGGGTTTTCTGTGGATTATGCACAGAATGGTAAATGTCTACAGTATGATGCATATCCTTACTGTAAAGATTTTGAAAACTTGTTTCATAGAACAAATAAATTACATTATTACTCCCTTCTACCTTTCAATAACATGTTAATTTTAAAGACACAGTCATATGAGCACTCTCTCCACCTTTCTCTGACATCTCTGTGCAAATTAATGTTTTTTTTAATAAAAGTGTAACATTGTAGAAACATAGACCTGCTCATACTAATGACCTAAGTACACAAGGAAACTGAGATTATTGGCAATATTTTAGAAAATTCTAATCTGAATTTATACCCTTGAAAAAAGTATTACTGTTTTGAACAGAGATGTAGAGACCAAATATCCACTCGCCCATCCCAGATACCATAAAATTTATTCAACTACACATCATCTCTATTTCATGTGCTACTCTTGCCCTTGATATTAATGAATTTTATTGTGATTACACAACATCTACATTTAAAAAAGAAAGGAAGAAAGGAACTTTTTTTTTTTGCTTGTGCTATGCTGTAATTGAAAAAAATAATAGTGGAAGAAATTGCTAAATATTAATTTCTGCCAATGAAGCAAACACACTCATTAATTTTAATTCTAAAAACATTAAAATGGAAACAACTTCTGTGAATGCACAATCAGATGTTTCAACCTCATATACTTTTTTTTTTCTCTCCTGCAGAGGAAGAAAATCTTCTATAGTGTGACTATTCAGAATTCCTGTTTCCTTTTTTAATTGAAATCCCTCTTAAAAAATCAGTTGCTTGAATATGACATGTGTGAATAGAAAATAGAGATAAAAGCCAGCGATCCTAAATTAACAAAGCAAGTAAAATTTACACTTGCCTTACTGGGTTATAACACAGTTTATTTTTCTTTTTACCTCATATTCCATGTTTTAAAAAAAACTGACAGTAACAGTTGCTTTTATGCTCACAGGATTTATTCTTTGATAAAGAACTGTCCTTAGTTGTTTTTGAGAAATGGATCGTGTACTTTTGGATCTGAAAAACATTACAAATTAGACGCCATCCTTATTTTGTCATTTGTCTGTTGACATTTTGTGGTCAGTTGAAAACAACATTTCCAATGAAAGCAAATGATTGCTTTCTCCTGAATATGGAATCTGAGAAGTGCAGGGGGAGGGAAAAGTCAATGAAAGGGGAAAGAAAGATTAACATGGACATAATGGACAAAGGATCTGTCCTGTCTTGCTGAGGCTTGAAAGCCCAAGTTTTTCTTGCCAGTCTTGAAATGTACTATTAGTCAAACTCCACAGAAACTTTTGCAAAGATATTTTTCAAACTATATAGAGTAAAAACTCTAATCCAGGTCATCTTTGTTGTTTCAGATACTTTATTTAATCAATTAGTAAAATGAGCTTACTCAGAGAGATGTGGATGTGGTATTACTGAGTCTGCCATGAAAACTTCATTCAAAATATAAAAAGTTTAAAGGTGAATGTCTTTCATTTGGGTTAGACATTTAATGTGTTCACTTCAGACACTATGCTGAAAAGCCTGTGCTACTTAATACTTTAAAAATACTTAGTTACCTGACTGCATATTTAAAATTTATGTTGAAGTACACAGAGAAAGAACTTCATGCATATCCTTTTACCAAGCAGGTGAAATGTGTGTGGGGTTTGTATCTGTTTGCTTTTTTAAAAAATAGACTTAAATACACAGAGGTACTAGGCTACTGATACTATTGAGTGATGTCGATTTCCTGTAGGCAGTCTCTTCTGATACAGTAATTTCGACAAGGCATCGGTCTTAATTTAGGCTAGGACGGCAATTTTAAAAAAGGAGGACTATTTCTTTTGAATGAATATCACTAAAAGCATTTAACATTTTACCCAAATGCAAACAAAGAAACAGGGTGCTTTTGTCTCTCTTTCTTCTGTTTCTCTTACAGTTAGGAAAATACAAGCTTAGGCTGTTGAGTGAGGTAGCAGGTGCATAATACAAAGTTCAATAGAGTTTTCTGTATTTTGCTTTGCTTTTAGCAATCAGTTGTAGGACAGTGGTCTAGTCAATAAGTTACAGAGTCGGACTGCTCTTGCCTACTCGTCCCCTTACTGGGTGTTCTCTTCGTTGCTGTCTGCAGACATAGACAGCTTCAGATGAACAGGTGGATCTCATCTCCTCCCTTGACTCCTACGTGGCTTTGTGGATGGTAGGTTGCCTAGCAAATCACGTTCCTGCAGGCTGAGAAGAGATTTGAAGCCAGACCTCCTGCTTCCTGGGCAACTGGTTTCACCGTAGTTATTACAGAAACAGTTGAAACCACATCTTTTCCTGCTTATGCTTTCAAATCAGTACAATTCCTTGGTTAAGTGCTGGCTATGGTCAGCACAAGGAGAGAACTGTATCCTTTTAGTGGTAAAGACCTGCCTAGTTTGTACATTCAAAGAGTTGAGTAGGCACTCAATGGGCTGAATCAGCAAGGAACGTATCCTCTTTAGGTATGTGCAATAACAGGATACTTAGGCTTTGGAGTAAGTGCTTCGTGGGCTCCTAGCCAAAGATTTTTGGAGGGC
The DNA here is from genome assembly GCA_013399135.1 of Heliornis fulica. Classification (NCBI taxonomy): domain Eukaryota; kingdom Metazoa; phylum Chordata; class Aves; order Gruiformes; family Heliornithidae; genus Heliornis; species Heliornis fulica. The sequence goes on from VXBZ01007198.1 coordinate 91,353, forward strand.
GCTCTGGGACTTAGATGCCTGAATCCCATTGAAGTTGTACTGTGTGGGATACTATGAAGTACTGGATCGTACCTTTAACCACTTAGGATGTGGAAGGAAAATTTTACACATTTGAAAAGCCAAAGATTGTGTCTTTACTTCAGGAATAACTTGAAGACTAGAGAGCTTCAAGAACCTCTCAGTTGATTTCCATTGAGGTTGCATTGAAAAGCCTGAACTCAGGCCAGCTATGCATCCCCTGTACCCCTATGGAATGTGAAGGTACATAAAAGGCAGCAATTGTCAGTCATGGGTGATATTGCCACCAAAGCACATAAAAAAACCACAGAGGGAACTGTAATAGGGACCCTTCTATATGTTTAAAGTTTGATTTGGGATTTTTTTTCTTTGAATGAATCACAGAGTTCTAATTATGCTCCATCTTCCCCTCACACCTCACTCTCTGTAGACATCAGTAGTTAACATACAATTGTATGCTTTTTGCTCCATAAGGGTTCGAGCAGGTAATCCATATGCAAAAGTGACCACTACTTCACTACGGTGTAAACACAGCAATGGTACTATCTGTAGCCATTGTTTGTCAGGACATGTTCTTGGGCCAGATACTCTGCATTTTAAGTAGGAGCGAGGTGGAATTTCAATACCCAACCCCAAAATTACGATCCTGAGGATCTTTACAATTCCGGAGTTACTGACTTCTAGACATCTTTCTGTTTAGTATTTATTTCTGAAGCACCCTAGAAGCCTCACCATGACATTTCCACATATTTCTCCTGCCCGCACACCCCCTGGCCCCCTTTCCCCTCTGTATGTAATATACTGAAAGAGGGAAATCTGCAGCAGAAAAAATATCAGTTCTGTGGAAGTTTATGAGGGGCGGAGCGGGGTAGCATGATAAAAACCCCCAGAAAAGTGTTTTCTGCATAGGATCTATATGGAATTTTCTTGTGCCTACTGTAAAACCACAATGATTTATGAGAAGAAGCATTTTAACTCCACAACAATAAGCTAAATGTTTCCCTGTGTGGGACAACACAGCACTTTCTCAGCTGGCTGAGTCTGCAGAGCCATCTACATTTATCACTCTCATAAAGTCCCCTGAATAAGTAAAAGCTCCCCTCACCCGCTCTCGCTTGCGGCTTTCAAACAGGAAGGAAGTATCATTTTCTTCTCCCCCAGCACAAAGAGAGCTCTGAGCATCTAATTACAGTTTCTGTGAGCAAATGGAACGAGAAAAGCATTTCCCTGTAGCTAAAATGCCCAAGCAGAGCTTATACTCTCTCAGTTTTCCCAGACTAAGGTTGAAAATCTGCTCTCTAAATTATTCCATTGCCTTACAGAGGAAGTATTAATTACACGACTGCAAATGTAGATCAGGGTGGGATGTAATTACAGGGCTGGCTTTGTGTCTGTTGTCCAACAGAATTAGGCAGGAAGTGTTCGCGATGCCAGCAGTTTCAGGTGTTTTGCAGCCTATTATATTTGCCGGTTCTCACCAGGTCTTGCAGATGGATCAGGTGACTTTCTGCTGCCCGATTGTCTGGAAAATCCACAAAGCTGCTATTACTGCAGGCCTGTAGTTTGTACAAGGTTGTCAAGGTTTTAGATTTTTAGAGGAGGAAAAGAAAGAAGAAAAACCTATTCTGGGTTTTCATCCCATGCCAGATTTCGATCTCTTTCTTAATTTGTTCAAAGATGTATTTTTTGTTTTGTTTTCAAGTTTCCTAATTCTAACTCTCTATTTGCCGTGCATCTCTCTTGCCTTTCTGGCAATGTCTTTCCTGCTGGGGAAAGAAAATATCTGTGTGTGCACAGAAAAGGTCCATCAGGCACTCCAGCAGGGCCTGAGTTCTTACTGGGGTGCCATGCATGGGGATCATGCTGGGATCATGCACTGGACTTCTAGTTTGGGCACAATCTGGACTTTATTTCTGGTTCTTGTGCCTTTGAGGGAAACACCTTCTGCCTGTGCTCTGCAGGTGGTGGGAAGGAAATAAAATTTCAGCATTTTTCAATTTTCAGTCGCCAGACATTAGTTGGGCCTGATCTGAATGAAGATGCCCCAAAAAAGTTCCTGATTGTGAGTTTGTGCTCAGTTTCCAACTGCGAGTTAGCTCAGGAATTAGCATAGGCAGAGGCCATTCGCTGCAGGCACCTTGGATGCAGATTCCCTGTGTGGAAGGGTGAGAATTGTTGTATGGAGACAGGCTGTTCTCTCCCAGGTAGGCTGGGTGCAAAAAGATGGTCCTGAGCACAGTTACCTTATCCACATAGACATTATCAGTGAATTTGGATATTTAACTTGAGGTCTGTGGAGTGTTGAACACAAACAATGGAAACAACTTCTGTTTTGCCAAGCAAGTCTCTGTGTTTAAAAATGTTTTTACCAAGTCTTTGAAATGAGAGTTCATCAAGGAGACATATTTTATGAGGCAGTTCTGTCCTCTTTGAACGGTATTTGTTGCTTAATAAAACCTATTGGTACTGATGGCTATGCATGAACACTGTGATCTGGAAGACCAAATGGAAACAACCTTAGCCACTGAAAGCAGAGAAGACTGTAAGATCTCTTCACGTCTTCTTTTAGGTCAAACTGGCTAAACATAATGTAATTTCCCTCATCCCTGAGCTTCTGTTCTCGCACCTTCTCCAATTTGCCCCTTCAGTTGATCGTGTAACCTCATCTGACCATGAACACCCAAAGAGAGCGCGGCTGCCTACTGAGGGAGGGCAGGACAGGGAGGGAATGGTGAGAAGCAGTGTCTGGGACTTGTAACCAGGCCAACCAACACAGTTACAGATGAAAAAGGAAATAGTAATCACAGCAATGACACTGCAGCTGTATGCCTTCCTGGCACTATCACTGGTTCTTTTATTTAGAGAAACAAGTACTGAAAAGAAAACAATTCTGGTATTGTGGTTTTGTCCAGTTCTATAAAACCCTAAGGTCAAGATCAAGCCTTGTAAAACATTAATTAGCTTGATTCCTAATGCAAATATAAGAACGCTGTGGAATGCTCCAGGCCCACCCACTTCTCCTGTGGCATTTATCTTGAATAATGTAAACATTCAGAATATACCAACATTGATTTGTCATTCTGGTTACTAGAGTTTGTGCATACAGTTTTCAGTTTAAGGACTGTGCCAGCAAACATGGAAGACATACTAAGTTCCTTTTAGTCCTTAAACTTACATAAATATGAAAAGTAATTAGATGCCAAAGCAACATGTGCCTTCAAAATTCCTAAAATAGATAGGATAGCTATTACATATGCACTGACCGCATGAATGGCAGCATTTAAGATGTATATTCATGCATACACTGTATCTGGTGTGGTGAAATGTGGAAAATATTTATATTAATTCTTGAAGACATGACCTTAATAATTCATTTTGGGCTCCACCTCTCCTGAACTACAGTTGCCTCACTTGTGGAACATTTTCCATATCTGAAAAGACCCTAATAAATTCTAATATTTTCTTAAGTGTGTAAATAATTAGTAGTTTATGATGTCACAGATTTGTAAACTTTTTTCATAACTGTGGTTGCAAGACACAGATATTTCCTCTCTGTTCCCTGATGATTAGCTATACTTTCAATTGCTCTCAGTGATGATTAAGACTTTTTAAAAGAGATGCAACACTTGCTTCAAATATTACGTATTTAACTAGAAAACTTGTAAAAATATATCAATGAGGTAACAGTTATTAGAGGCAGAAATACTTTGAATTTAAGGGACATTATATTGTATTTTATGGTTTTATTGTAAAGATGACTTCTCTAATTTATCTGGCAAGGCTCATTTTTTTATATGAACTAGTGGTACCAATTGCTGATCAGAATGTTATGGTTTTCCAGACCTAGTGAAAATATGGTTTTACTCCAACATAGCTTTGCATGTTATTGGAGAACAAGTCAAAGAGTTAATTTTTCTAGTGGTTATGAAAAGGTAGTGACTCTCTAGAGTGAGGCTTGCAACTGAATTTAAGACTAGTCAATGCTGAACTTCAGTTTGAATAAAATGCAGTGGCACAGTATGGAATAAAGCAGTTCTGGATACATTTGACTCAAGTGTCGGTTGGACCTGGGGTATTATGTTTCTCTCTTGAAGCAATTCTGGTCTGAGACCATGCCGGTGCAAATGAAGTCTTACTAAGAAAGCTGAGGGCAGAGTGTGAGGAAGATTAGGAAAAAGTGTCATGGACATAAGGAGTTCACCAAAAGAGTAAAGACTGTTCTGAATTGGTCTATAGACATGGTGTTAAGTGAAAAAAAGGGGGGGTCTATGTTCAATTCCAGTGAGAGTCTCATCTTGTTCATGGCTGGAGATTACTGAAAGACATCTGCTGGTGAGAGGGTTCCCGTCCACAGTGGATCACCGCTTTAGTATGCAAAAAACTGATTATTTTGCAAAAGAAGTTGCTGGCTGCTTTGTACACTCCTTTTGCACACAAATTAGTGTTGCAAATGCTTACACGCTTGCTAAAATTTAAGTAGCAGTAGTCTTACTGAGCAGTTTCAGGAATGTCAGCAGTTATATACACAGCTGCAGTTTTAATATTCTGTGGATTTATTTTGTCTTTGATACAGTCTTCTGTTCCATCGATTTGTACATTTGTATTTTTCTTTCTCTTTCACAAATTCAGTCTTGTTCCCTCCCCAGAACCCTTCCTGATTTGTCTCTTTCTCTCTTTCCTTGTGTTTCCTTCTCTCTTTCTTCTTTTTATATTCAAAGATGCTGAAATGCAGACTTTTTAGATGGGGGCCAGTGAGTGAGCTAGCAGCCATTCTAAAAATACATAGCCCAATAATGGAACAGCATCACATTAAAAATAAAATACATTATTAAATAGGAACATTAGGGAAACGTGAAAGGATACATGTAACATGCAGGCTACTAAACAAAGACCATCTTGTGTAGAGTGTAAAGGAAACATAATGACTACAACCTGCCCTAGGGTTTGAAAACAATTTACTGAGAAGTCTTTTACAGTGGCCAGCTTTGGAGCCATTTCTAATTAGCTAGCAGGTAATTCAAAGTCTATTTAAGTATGTTCGATAAATTTCCTTCAGAGTTTCTGTGTTGTAAATCTGTCATGATGATTTTTTTGTATCTTCAGGAATTAGCTGATCCTAATCGCAGGATTGAAACTTGGTTATATTTCATGCCAGCATGTTTCAGAGACTAATATATTTCCATAAGAAAACTCCACAGTTAAACTGTACCTGAGAGATATGCACATAGCAACATATTTTGGGAGTGATTAACCCTTTATGATTGGAATGCTGACTTTGTGTCTTGATAGGAACCTATGAAAATTGCCAGAAAACTTTGATTTTAAATGTGCCTCTATTTCACAAGATAAGAATGTTAAATTCTCTCAAAGAAACTAACATTTTTCCCCCTTTTCAGCTATAGGCTTCAGTCTGCTGAAATGGAAAATACCTACAAGATTATTTGGTCTGTTTCCATATCAGTGCAAATTTAGGGAAACATGCACCATGTGTATATCTGAATGCCCTTCTCCACAAATAAGATATGGGTAGATACACCACACCATCATACTCATTATCCGGAGTACTGGAGTTGGGGGGATGAGAGACCTTGGATCACATAAGTAGTGCAGTGTGTGCTCGAGAGCATGCTACAGATGAGCGAGAATGACTCTGTGGGGAGCCAGCTCAATCCTGGCAGGGCTCAGTGTCCAAAACCAGGCAAACATGTACTGAGCTAACCTTGGGAGCAATGCATCCTTGTTCATGTAGTGCTCTGCACGGAGCCAGCCTTGGAGACTCTGCCACCAGAGCAAACCCTTTCTGCAGGAATGGATGCACTGCCCACAGGTAACGAACAAAGCATTTCATGCATGGAACACGTGTCCAATGGAGGCAGTTGAGTAAGGAATGAAAGTTGTTTGATGTGTAAAGACAACAGGGAAACTTGTGAATAGGGCATGCAGGCTGAAAGTAAGATTATGTAAAGATAAAAGGAGGAGAAGTAAACAGAAAATCACTCAACTAGAAAGTATTTCCAGTGCAGGAGAGAAGGGAGTTTTATGTCCCGGAAAAATCAAAAAAGATTTGAAAATGATACGTAGACAGAGTTGTTTAGAGCTTTAAAAACCAAGGTAATTAAATGTGGTATGTAGTTTGAATGTAGAATAGAGAGCAAAATACTGTCTTCTAAGTCCTGTAATGCTGACTGGTTGGTAATGCTTGAACTTCTAATATTTTTGCTTTTAAAGACAATGAAAAAAGGAATGTTATTAATAGGACAGGGCTATCTCGTCTAAGGTGTAATCCCATCTGTAATGCATCAATCCTCCGATGAGTGGGATGTGAATTGCCATGTGCCCCCAGGGATGAAATGTTTTGTTCCATCCTTCATTGGTGAGTAATATTTGCCACTTATTCCCACTAATTATGAGGAAAAAACCCCAAAGAATTGTACTTACTATTGAATTAAGATAACTTTATAAAAAAAAAAAAAGAAAAAAGAAAAAAGATTTATTTTTAAAAACAGTGTCTAGAGAACTGTGTTTTGGGAAATAGATTGCATGTACTGACAAATAGCAGCATGTGTTTAGGATGGTCTTTTTAGTGTTTTTTTTTGGTCTCTGATCCCAAGTTGGGTGTACAGTCTGTATGTTTCATCTACTGGTAAAATTTAAACAAATTCTTCCTACAGCTGCTTCTAGATCCTCAGGCAGCATTCCTCCTGCCTCTAGAAAAGACCTAAGTGTCTATACTGATGTGGACATAAATGCTGTACATTACAAGTTGGACACAAAATCATCCTGAAAATTACCCCAAATATTATGAGATTAAGAAGACATGAAGAAAGAACAAGTGACAAAGTAGATGATAGCTCTTTCACTGGTACCTTCCAGTGCCATGCTGCCAGTTGGAGCAGCTGTGCTGCTGCTATCAACATCAGATCTGATGCTGTCTGTCCTTTTGAATTTATGTCATGATTTTGGCCTCCTGCAAGAAAAAAGTATCCCCTTTCTGGATATTGTTAATCTGTGCAATAGACAAGTCTGCTTCCCCTCTTTCAATCTCCCCCTATCTGTCAACTCTCGAAGCCTAGCAGATTGTTTTGATTCCCACTTCTCCATGCCACTCTGACTCTGGTCTCTTCTTGAGCAGTCTCAGTGGAAGCATTGGTACACATGTCAACTTGCTCATCTCAAGATTGGGTGCTGTCATTGTTGTTTTGGAAGGCTAGGAAATTTCCCAAAATTTGAGATGCAGGGATTGTTTCATTTGCCTTCTCACGCATTGTTGGTGCCATTTTAAAAATCCTATGATATTCCACCTTGTCTCCAGTCGCTCTTCAGAGGATCTGGGTCTTTCATCTGTCCTCCTCCATGTCTAGCAGTTCCACTTCAAAGTCTAAGGTATGTGACAATAATTCAAAAGGGACTAGGAACCAGTGTGTGCCTGAGTCACATCCTAGGCAAATGAATTATGTGCCAGGCTATTTACACTTTTTTAGCAGATTTTTTTCCCTTTTTTTTTCTCTTTGACCTAATGCCTATTATAGCTTAAAAGAAAGTTTTGATTAGTTCACTCATCTGGTGAAGGATACGTTAGTGCTTCCTCCATAACTTTTTACACATTTTTATACTAAGAAAAATAAGTTTTACGAGCAGCTGTAATCTTAGGATTCCTTACTTGTTTTAGAGTTCTTGGTACTGCACAGCTCATCTAAACCTTTTCTGGCCTTATGAATTCTGCTGGTTTTCCTGTACATTGGCTGGAACCAGCAAGGTAGTAAAGAGTGCTACTCCTCATTTCCACAAAGCCTCACTCTTTTCTCCTTTCTTTTTTTGCTGCATAAACATCTCCAGTAAGTTTTTTTTTTTTTGTGCAGTGTCATGGTTTAGCCCTGACCAGCAATTAAGCGTCAGGCAGCTGCTCACTCACTCCCCAATGGGATGGCGAGCAGAACCAGAAGAGGAATTTTCGAAGACTCATGGGTTGAAATAGAAAATATTTAATAGGATACATACAAAAAGAAAAAGATGATGATAAATAAATAAAAATGTGATAAACAACACAGTTTCTTGAAATTGATGTAGCATGAGACCCCCCAGGTGAAGTGCAAGACCCCCCAAGCTGTCCAGCCTCTCATCCCACATGTACAAGTGAAGAGAAACAAGGAATTCATTCAACACTTCCTATCAGCAGGCAGGTATTCAGCCATCACCCTGAACCTAACATTTTGCAAAACCCCCAGCTGCCACACCAGCCTCTCAGCCACCCCCAGTTATAAATTGAACATGACATTATATGGTGTGGAATATCTATTTGGACAGTTTGGTCAACTGTCCTGGTTGTGTCCTCTCCCAGATTCTTGGTTGCCCCCCCCCCCAACAGTGAATTCTCATTAGCAGGGCAGCATGAGAAGCTGAACAGTCCTCGACTGGTTGACAATAACTAAAACGACAAGTGTGTTACCAGCTCTGCTCACACCCCGACTCTGAAACACGGTGCTGCACCAGCTGCTAGAAAGAAAAAGTCACTCTGTCCTTGCTGAAAGCAGAATGGACAGTCATCAGGAAAGGAGGAATCATAGGTTGATATTCTTCAACAAGAGGAAGAAACTAAATGTCACTTTTTGATCAGGAGGCTTCTTCGCTCGAGTTTAATGATTCTTATTGGCATCTTTTACTGAAAGAACAAGGGTCTAGTAGCTCTTTCAAGACTGCTTTCAGATGGATACATTCAGGAATGAATTTTGGGTGCTGGACTCTAAGTGATGTACTTTAAGTTACACCCAGTATAACTTAAAACTTTGGTAGTTTAGGTTTAGTTTAGGTTTTGGAAAGTACACATGATTTTCAATAACTTTCTGGGTTTCACGTTCCCTATTGGCTGATTTCATACAACTCCTCTGTTGAAGCATGGAGTTTTTCAGTTAACCTTCCATAATGCTTGAATCTCTCAAATTAAACTTTAATAGGCTTCAGTATTTTGCCTAACTTCTGAATTCTATTCCAAAAATGGCTCACCAGAATGTCAAATGCGGTACCTAACCTGAGAAGCACATTTAGAGGATATATTTGTCTGTGAACCTCCAGAATTATCCTTGTCAGGAATCACTAGCAGAATTCCAGTAACTGTAACTGAGTGAAAATGTGAGAAAAAATACAGAAAACAATCTATTGGAACTTACTGATTGAGATAATTGTTTTAGACATTTGGGGAAAGACATATCTATTACAAAATTATGTTAAAGCCACAATTATAAATGAACTGTCTTTGGAAACCCTTTAAAATATATTTGAAGATGAAAATGCTAAACTGTAAAGTTGAAAAATTTTATTGATGGTAGCTCAGCCTGAAAATAATTCAATTAACTTTTACTAAGGATTGCATTATAAGCTTGAATCTACACCTCTTTATCACTGTCTGAATGAGGATAATTGTCCTTTGCCAAAGCATAGTTGTAATAACATGATAATGAATGACATCACATCATGGAATAGGGTCTGTTTGCAAAATTAAGCTCTTTCAGTGTCCCATTTCAGTCCTGTGCAAACCTCTGATTTTGAAGAGGGATTCCAGCTTCTGTTCTTGAAATATTTTATTTATTTAGTGATGAACAGCTTACAATAGCGGCTATGTCATGACAAAAATGTTAGTGGGGAGGGAGTCAAGAGATGCTCCACTAGGTTTTTCACTCTGGTTAACTAGGAGATTAGCTTCATAGAGACAGCACAGCATGCTTGTGCCTTGCTGTAGACCTCATCACATGACAATAAGCAAATATCGAGACAATAATGAGGTAATTAAACACTCTCCTAAAATGTAAGAGAATGACAAAATAGCAGCTCGAACCAGCATTCCAACAAATTTTAAGAAAATATTCTGAAGGTCTTGTCTGTCTGGTTACTGTGAGCTACATTTGGAGCTGGGAAGTCTGTCACAATGAAAATTAAGTGGAAATTGACGTGTTTTCATAAGACCATTGTCAAGAAAGAATATTCTATCTCAGAGAGGCTGGTCTCAGTAGGTACTGAATCCTAAAAAAACCCACAAAATAATGTATACTAGAAGGATCCTCTATTCATTATCAATGTCAAGCTCTAGCAGCAATGCCATCTTGAAAAGTATATCTATTTAATAAGTCATTTTCATTACATTCAATCAAGGTATGAAATTTATTCCAGGACCAAACTGAACCAAAACTGATCCTGGATCTCTCTTCTGGTTAAAGTTCAGAGATCTTCTCCTCAGGGATGGTTAGAGATCTAATTTCAAAATAATTTATGACCGTATTTACTTCCAGAGAGCCAGAGTTCTCATTTATTTCTTTGCCATCTCCGTGTTACCCTTACAATCATACAATGTCCCAGCTTTTGTTTTGGTAGACTAAACAAAACTTGCTTATATTAACCTCCTCTCATACGATAAACTCTACCTTCCTTGACCTTTCTTTTCTGCATCTCCAGCCTTCTCTGCCTCTGATCTTGCTTAAACTCCTCTCTGTGTGACACAGTTTTCGTAATTGTTTTTACTGGGTTCTCCATCAGTGCCCTCCATATCTCAGTTCACAAAGTGGAAATTTCATCACAAAATCCTAAGAGCAAGTGTAGTTTTTTTGCTGTTGTTTGGACAAATCAAGGTTTTAATCTGAAAATTTCCAGACAGCTCTTAGTTCTGGACCTTTCTGTATTGAATTGAATGAGATGTTGCTGGAAAAAATCAATCAATCAAACAAAAAAACCAAGTCCACATACTTTCTGCTCTAATTCATTAAGGACTATCATAATAGTATTGAGTGGAAAAATAAACCTCTCATTGTACTTATTACATGAGAAAAATAAATGTTTTCCTCAAAATGTTTTGAAAATCAAAGTGGGTAGGGGTGAATAAGAGTGTTATGATTCCACTGGAGCAATGGTAAACCTGGAAGATATAAGTGGAAAATCAGCCTTAGTCATCCCTAATTAAATTGCAAATTCTTGCAATTTAAAAATGAAAAATTGAAAAAACAAAGAAAATTACTTAATCTAGGTTTGATTATATCTCTGTGTAATAGAGGATTTAATCTTATGTTCTTTATTAGGGACTAGCTAGAATCTAAGGACAAGCTATAATTATTAAATAGATGATAATAATTAAGAGCTATGGAGTCACAGATGAGAGAAAAGATACATGCTTTGGAAAGGTTAATGCTTCCCTTTTAAAATATTGGCAAAACTTTGTTAATTTTAAAGGCATGGTTCATCTTTGTTATATCATTTACTCATAACTTGTGATACAGTATTTTCTCATATTTAAATGCTGTTGAGACCCCTCTCAATTATACTACATTCCCATGAACAGCAGTTTATGGATCGAAGGTTTTTACAATTTCAAGGTCAACTCTTCTACACATCTCCAACGTGTTGGAGAGTTCTGTATAAATACATATGAGAACCCATATGATGCTATTGTTTGTGACATTACGTGACTGAGGTGGATGAGCTAGGCTTCTCCCTTCAGTTCCATAGTGAAAGATAATATGAAATGGTGGCATAAATTAATGTGATTTTACTTGGTTGTGTCCTTTAAGCTAGATGTTAATTTTGCTCTATGTGTTTATTGGCTAGCATGATTCTCTACCTCCCTTACTGCAAACTTCCATGTTCTCTCCTTTACACTCTCAACCACCTTTAAAGGCCAAATCCTTACAAATCCTTCATTCACAGCCCAGCAGGAGTCTTGATTTATGATAGAATAAATCAATGTGCTCTCATCGGGAGGGCAGAAACTTATGATAAAATGATTCTTCCAACCCCAGTGACACAGAGCCAAATACTGTATTTTTAAAATTTTAAGTGGCACGTAGTTCTTGTTAAAATTGACCCTCTCATTTGTCAGTTGTTACATAACTGTTTTTTCAGTTTTCTGTGGTAATAATTATCCACCAAGATTATTTAATAATCTCAACTTTGGAAGAATTTCTTCACTGGAATTGGTAGATTTTTTTAAGGTTGTAAAAACTATTTTATATTAAAAAAATGCATAGAAATCCTGTTTCCTTACTGCAAAAAAACAGTTCAAAAATGCAGATCAATGTAAATATCCAGTTAGAGTAACATAGACAAATCACGATGAAGAAGCCAAGATGAATTTTCTCCCTCTTCCAGAAAAGACACTGACCATGTTCACCTTCTGCCTCAAGTCAGAAGTTGCCTCTGACTTCAGGTGAGAGTTTGTGGTGGTGTAAAGATCAGAAACTAGGTGAACTAACTGAATGTGTGATTTACTACTGAGATTCTTAGTTTAGAGTATCACACAATATTATTGATATTAGTCTACCTTTCTAAGGACATAGAAGGAGACTGTGACTTTGTAATGTAGGGGATCTCTGTCATTATGGGCTGTCCATAATCAATCCCCAAGCATATTACTGTGGCTCCACTGACCTTGCACTCAATGAGAGTAAAATATTCTCATTGGGGAAGTTACTTAGTTACTGCTGAAAATATCATCTTTGGGGGATGGAATTTTAAATTGTTTTCACAGAATCACAGAACATTAGGAGTTGGAAGGAACATTGGAAGATCTTCTAGTCAAACTCCCTGTCAGAGCAGGATCACCTAGATTAAATCACACAGGAACAAGCCCAGATTAGTCTTGAATGTCTCCAGAGAGGAGACTCCACAACCTCTCTGGGCAGCCTGTTCCAGTGCTCTGTTTTCTCATCCTGCTGTGTGTGTGTCTGTGTGTGAGGGAGAATGAGAAATATTATTGGAGCTCTGGAACATGTGGGCTTGAACTATTAGAACAGCTGGATTCAGGTTCCTATAGGAGACTGCAAAGTGTGTTTCTGCAGGAAGGTATTCCAGAGGTCAGTTGCCAGTGTTGCAGTATGCTCTCAGAAAAAAGAGGTTAAAATGTCTTTTCTCAATGTGGTGGAACCCAAATACATCTGAATGTCCCACCTGGAGAAACCCTACCAGGGCTGTGTAGCAGACATCAAATCACAGATTTGCTTCTTTACTACACAGGTTTTATTCTACTTTATCCCGTTTGACACCAAGGCCATAAGAGCAGCTTTTAACAAATTGTTTGGAAAATACTTTATGTTTTGCGTTATACTAAAGTATTTGATCAAATGCAACCGCTCTTTACAATTAATAAGAAGAGAGTGGCCCCTTCAGACAGTTGTTTATCCTAAGCATTATAGGTGCCTATCTCAGGTTGGTAAGAGCCTCTCTCCTCAGAGTCTCCTCTCCTGGTAATACCTGTTTCTAAGCAGTGATCAGAGCTCAGAATTACCTTCAACAAGAAGCTGGAGAGAAGGATACTTTCCCTACATTCCCCTAGATGTAAGCAGAGACCAGTCCTTTTGCAAAACCCAAACATCATGGATTGATCCATACTGCTGAGGGTTGGAAAGCTCTTTTGCAGTCTTGGATATTGCCTTATGGAGTGATTAAAAAAAAAAGTTTGTGTGCTAACTAAAAACTCTGCGAGCAATTAGGTGTCCATCTCTCAAATTTGATTTTTGGTTGTTTTTATTCATCAGCCTGGAGAAGCTCACTCATCCCTGCGTGAAAAAGTATCTCTAATACATTAAAGAAGAAGCCATAGTAGGGTTGAGATGAATTGTCTAGGTGTACAGGAGGGAAAGATTCACAGGAGAAGGGAATGCCACAGGGACTGATTTATACCACTGTACCAGTCTCTTTTAAGCTTGTATTGTCGCATGAGCTACCATGGAAAGATTAGGCTAATTGCTCAGCATTTGTTTTGAGAAAGTTACCTTCTTCAGAAGGACACCAGTCACATCTTTCATGTGTCAAGGATATAAATGGTGGTTCCATCTCAGAAATCAAAACCAGTATAAAGTTTTAATTAGAAATCATAGATTGCAGTATAAGGAACCGCCAATTTTTAAGCCCTTTTCCCTGGAGCTTTAAGGATTGAATGTAACGATCCATATCTGAACAACATACTTGAGGCTGACAAGGTCAGAACTAATTTTACATCTGGTACAGAGATTTGAAATTACTATCCTGAACCATGAAATGAATGATCTATTCAATTTTCCTCAGTCACAAGGTTCAATGAGTAGTAGCAGATTTTCCTGCTGTTTCAGGTATAATTGCAGAATCACACAGGTGGTGCTCAGTCTTTCTCTAATTTAATAAAACAAAATCCCTTCACAATGCTACAAATTTGATTGTTTCATTAATAATTCTTGCTGGAAACAAACCAAAACAAACTCAGAGCAAAAAACAATATTTATCCTTGTTTGTAGATGAAGTATATTTTGTATTATTTTGCCAAAAGTAGATTTTTTTAATGCAAAAAAATTGTTAATACTTTACCAAGATGAACTTCTTGTGCTTATGGTAAGGTGTGGACATACATATGAACATTTTCTGCTTTCAAAATGTGGGTAAAAAGTGTATATACCAAAAGTCTGGAAGCTTTTAGCTTACCAGACAAAAAGTTTAATTGTTCTGGGCTGATTCAGTGCTTAAGACTAAGTTTCTAGGCAACTGATGATGAACTGTCATACATCCTGGGTTCTGCAGAATGTCATGTGAGGAAGTAAACTCAGCTCCTGCAGGATATCTAACAGTGTTGATGCAGTTTTATGGTTGAATTTATAATTGTATCTCTCAACATCATTAACTCATGCAGACTCAATATCATGCTGATGCAGCTTTATAGTCTTCCAGTACCCAAATTAGATGAGTGGGTGTTAATCTGTGGATTTATGAACTGCATTCCATTGTTTTTAGTCACATTCTAATAAATTTTAATATATTATCATCTTACAACAGAAAGGCAGAACTGAAGCTATAGAAATAACTTCAGATTTTTAGACTTTACTAGTTCTAAGATTTTGGGCAAGTCAACCTGCAACCTGTAACCTAGTGTTATAATCCTGAACTAGTCATGGGCCACAGAAGAACTAGGTAGACAGAAGTGGATACTTCCATAATTAACTATTTTCTTAAACTACATTTTATGAAGTTTGTCCAAGAAACAGCACTGAAGATAAAGCTTAAAAAATATGAAAGGTTGGAATAAAACCTGAAGATACGGTGTAGGGTATTTTTCAAAACTGATCTGAAGAGCAAATGTAAGGAGTTGCTGTAGAGAGATGCAACCAACAAATTCTTTTTTAAAAGGTCTGACAAGAGTTTGCAAAGCACAACCGAGGAAAAGAAACAACAAACTTAATTCCATGTTGCTTTCTGCTGTGTCATTTATAGAGATAATTAAGGATTTCTCTGTAATACAGAGCAGGGCGAAGGCTGTTCAAACTTACACTGGCTGGTTAGTATTCCTCAGAGGCTAATTTACCATCTAGTAATTTCCTGAGTAGACTGTGACGGTCACCTCTCCGATGCCTCTTGTGACCAGGGATGTGGATAGCAATGCAGTGTGTTATTACAAAATATCTGTTAAATTCTCTTTGAGGAAAGAAGCAGCTGCTTGCGAAACACAGCTTTTGGACAAAAGGTTTAAAGTTAAGCTGGCCTGTGAAACTCTTCCCTTTAAGAAGGAATGCTTAGCTGCCTATTTAAGGCAATTTTGATGAATATTGTGCTGCTAGAGTAGTGCAAACAGGGCCTTAGCCTAGGGTATGTAAATGTAGTAACCACACATAACTGAAAGGATAGCTCTTCCTTCCTCTGTGTAATGAAAAGTTGAAGATCTGCCAAAAAAGTTAAAGTGCCAGAAATTCTGTCAGTGTGAAAGCATCTCTCTGTCTGTAAATCAACTACACATTTAAATTACTTCCTTTCATAATCTATTAAAATGGTTTTGGCACAGTTCTCTGTGTAGTGTTTATTGCATAATTTCATTTCATTTCTGGTCAGCAGTTGTTATTATTAAGTCTCAAATGCCATTGAAGGAGAGTATGCGACTGATTCTGTGAATGGCAAAAATGATCTAAAGTAACTGTAAGTATGTTTTAAAAGTTAAATTGAGAGGATTATCCTGGTTATTTAATCCACTTGATTTGCCAGCCGTTCGGATGTAGCTGGAACAAGACTGTTTTCACACAAAATTAACTACTTTCTTAATGATCTGTTGATAGTAAGGCTGTGCATGGAATTCACTCATCATTATTTCAAATTATATGGACCTGTTGTTCATCAGAAACTTCTGGCTTTTAGTCCAAAAACACTGAAACATTACTTCTGAATTCATAGAAGGTGCTATAAGCAGTCAAACTCATTAAGACTTCTCTGTTTCTAGGCTAAAGACAAGCTACGTGAAGAGAGTGGAAGTTATAAAGCATTGTACTACTATTAAATTCTGCATTTGGAAGGAAGAAACTGTTTTAAAAACCCATAAAATGTTTTTGGCAAAGTATCTATTGCATATTACTAATGAACCATCTAATGAATCAGCCAAAACCCACCAAAACATTAAGAAGCCAGTTTGCTTTTCTGTACGTTTTATGGGCATTGTAAACATGAGTTGCCCCTTTCTCCACACCTTTCTCCACACCTTTACCATTACAGAGGTTAAAGAATGCTATTTAAAAGAAAAACAGCTTGGTACACTTTTAGTAATGCCTACAATACACTGCACAGAATGATCTCTGAAAAAAAGGGTATTCTCAAAGTGGAAAGAAATGCTGGGTGGTATCTCAGGTCCTGCCAGCTTGTTAAGTCCAGCTGTATTCAAACTAGAACAGATGAGGAAAGAAAAAAAATCAACTTACCCTTCTGAAAATGAAGAAAACCTACTGGCTACCATTGCAATTATTTATTTACCATGTTTTGTGAAAGTTACCGATGGCCATTGTGCATGGTACAGGAAGTCACCAAGTTATGGAATTCTTGTAGTTGGAAGGGACCTCTGGGGAACACGTACTTCAGTGCCACTGCTCATAGCAGGGTCATCTATAGCAGGTTGCTCAGGGCTGTGTCCAGCTGGGCTTTACATACCTCCAAGACAATGGCTCCATAATCTCATGGGACAACCTGTGCCAGCATTCAACATCACCAAAATAATTTTTTTTTCTTATACTTCCATGGAATCACTTATATTTCTGTTTGTGCCATGTGTCTTGACAAGTCAGTGAGTATCACTAAAATGAGTGCAGCTCTGTCACCTTTACTCACCTCCACCAGGTGTTTGCACACATTGATGAGCTTTCCCCAAAATCTTCTCTTTCTTGGATTGAATGGTCCCAGTTCTCTCAGTCTCTTTCATAAATCAGATGTTCTAGGTCTTTCATAATTTCTGTGGCCCTTCTTTGGACTTCCTGCAATGTTCATGTATCTCAGACTGGGGAGACCAGAAATGGACACAGTGCTTCAGATATGGCCTTACCAGCACTGAGCAGAGGGGAAGGATCACCTCTCTTGACTTGTTGGCATCACTCCTCCTAACACTGCCAATGCTGCTGCAGGCTTTCCATGTCACAAGGTTAGACTTCAGGGTCACATCACCTTGGTGTCCTGATGGACCCCCAGGACATTTTCTACATAACTGCTTTCCAACCTGTTGACCTCCAGCATCTACTGGTACATGGGGTGGCTCCTTCCCAGCTGCAGTATTTTACTCTACCCCTTGTTGAAATGTGCCAAAATAAACAGTTATAAAAACGATGCAAATATTTGAGCTACACTCACTGGTTTAAATACAGATGTACTGAGTGTTGGTGGAGGAACTGGAGTAAGTTAAGAGATTTTTATTGTTAAGGAACGTGGTAAGTGTCCACTGCCTCCTGCAGCTCTGATCCAGAGCTCCCTCCTCTCTGGCTGCTGAAGCCCACTTTGGAGGGTCTTCTGCCCAGGCTGAGGAATGCCGCTTCTGCTTTCCAAATTTGCAGTATCCCAGAGACACACAGAGACTCAACAGTCACTATCTGGAGACTTTTGGTCTTTGCCATTGTTGCCCTAATCTCTTCTTTACCAGGTTGTGCATCTCTTATGTATCCCTTATCCCTTTACTTATTACTCTGCTTGCAGTGGGAAGTCCTTGATTGGATTACCTTAGCGAAGCAGATGTTTTCACCTTCCACATAACATTACAGTCACCATAGTATTAGAGGAGGTGTCTATAGCCTTCAAAAGATCAAGTCTCTCTTGCTTAGTTCTGAAGCCATTGAGCTGTATCAAAGATGATACTACAAGGTAACTACTGGTCATCCCATTTCAGGTTATCTGCTGATAATAAGATAATAATGAAATGATGACTCATCACCCCTTACAGGTTTGGAGTAGTTATACTAAATAGTGTACAGGTACTGAAGTTTCGCTTTTGCAGAGAGTAGCTGCTAAACTAAATTCTTCCAGCCCTGTGGTCTCTTCCCTTAAGGGTGCTAGCCTATGTTGAGTGACTGGTATGTTAATTTTGCGTATTTCAGTTGAGTTTTTCTTGGGTTTGCATACTGACGTTTCTGTATTCACAGCACAGTTCCTTTACTGCATATCCTGTAGCCATGATTATTGCAACTATACTAAATAGATGTAACTTTCACCATTGTTCCTCCCTGCCACTTTTCTGTATGCCATGGTAATCTAGCAGTGGGAATTTGGAATGTTACATTACACCTCCTACTACACAGCTCTACAAACCTGTCAGTTGCATCAAGCCGAAGACTTTTCTAAACTCGTGTTTCTTGCTCATCCTGATTGTTCATCTCCTGTTTCCAACTCAAACTCCCACTTTCATACTGTTTCGCTGCTTCCTAAATCAAGCCACCTTCTTTCTGAATATGTACAGCCTTAAAATTTTGAGTGCTGATGTAAAAGGAGGGCAGTAGTGCAACTAGCAATAGGACATGAAGAGGAAGAAGAGATGCAAATTCCTCACTTTCAAATGCACTTTTCAAAGTAAGCATGTGTGAAGTGAAAGGACCCAACTTTCTGAAGCATAAGATATTCAGAAAGATATGAAACAGTTAATTTTCTCAGTCAACATGTTCTCAGACATTAAAACATGAATATGCTTAAAAGAATTACAGTTTGTTCAGGTATTAAAGGTATTTTTCAGAAGCAACAATTAATATTTATTAAAATTTGAGGTGTAGTGTTTCTCAGAGAAGTCCCCACCTGTGGGTTGTTCACATCACAAAGAGATTCTAAACCGTGTAAACTGTG
Organism: Heliornis fulica; assembly: GCA_013399135.1. Classification (NCBI taxonomy): domain Eukaryota; kingdom Metazoa; phylum Chordata; class Aves; order Gruiformes; family Heliornithidae; genus Heliornis; species Heliornis fulica. Next base: position 110,439 of record VXBZ01007198.1, read on the forward strand.
ATTACGAGATGATAATGTACAGCATTTTTACAACCATTTAGAATACATCTTTAATTGGAGGTGGTTAAACAGCAAGTAAATGGTTAAAAAAAAACAAGCACACAGGTCTTTTCATATGTCAGTTGATCAACACATAGCACCATTTATAATTCTTCATCTTAAAATGTAATGCAATATTTTGAATTTAATGTGTCATATAGACAGAACATTGTCTCTGGAACTTAAGCTGTGCCAGTATCCCAGTTTCTCCCAGTACATACTACCTCAGGGTGGCTTTCATTTGCAGAAGACCATGACCTGATTCGCTTTGTATATGCATATATATATATATATAAATATAAATTGTGTGTGTGTCATCATGATTTCCTAGAGCACACAGCCAAACAAAATCTTTTCTACAGGGTCTCCATGACGGAAGACACACAGGAGCATAATGGGGCGTGACTATGAGGTCAAGGCGCAGTGTCTGCCTGTTTATACAGGTACTTCCATCTGGTCGCCTTGAAGTCTGTGGCTTCTGCATGTATCCCTCTGTTCAAATCATAAAAAAAAAAAAAGACTTGAGCAGGGAAGAAGCTTCTCATTCACACAGATTAAGGACATGTACCCACCCATGAAAAGAAAGAATAACAAGCATTTTTTATATTGGAAAGGCAATTATTTCCTTTTAAGGCAAATATTTTCTGTTTGAGGACAACACACAGAGTACCATTTCATACAAGATCTTTTCTTAATTTGATTAAAGTTAATTTGAATCACTCTTAAGAGCATAAAATCCCTAAAGGCAACAAGCCCCTCATCTTTGTTTTAGAGGCAGCCCTGAGCTGCTGATGCCTGGGTTCCAAGCTCTGATATTTGGGGATTACGTGATGTTAGCCAAAGGACATGTTATAGTGCAAAAACTGATGGTAATTTACTTACAGTCAAACAGGAAGTATACTTAAGGCTTATTATTTTCAGATATGCAGTTTCCCTTGTCTTCAAGCTCAGCTTGTCCCTGCTGTGAGTGACTTCAAAAGCAAAAACCTGTGCCTATGGCTGAGCCTACAAGCCAAGTTGCCACTTTTGGCTCACACAGGGATATTTAGCATCCTTGGAGTCTCATTCTAAATTAACTAACATTAATAAAGGAATAAAAAGATACTATGAGTGGAAATAATAATGACTTTTATAACTGTGGGTAGATTTCTCCCTGGAGTCTGATTTGACTCACATGTGCTGACTGAAAATGGGTCTGAATTACAGCAGTATTAGAAAGCAGTCTTTGAATTCAACCTGCTGATTTCAGGAGTGACCAAATCCAAAGACTTGAGTTATTCAACTAGAGATATGCAAATACTATAATTCTTTCCTAGAAGACCATTTTCCAACCAGTTTCTTCTTTGTCCTGGCCTATGGAACCGTGCCTGGTACCACATCATTTATCTGTGGCTGCCATCAGAAATTTGATGATGAAAATAAGTGTAAGTGAAATTTTCCACACAGACATGAGAATTCATCTAGTCCCTAAAGTGTTATATGTTAAGGAATATATATTTATCTACTTACTTTTTTATAGGTGGCCAAATAGTTCTTATTAGAAAACTTACTGCAAGAGAAATTTATGTAGACACATTTCAGAATCTACTAATGAAGCATAACCACAGAATTCAAGTCAGTTCAAAGCTTGAATGGCTGTTAGGAGCTGTTCTCATAATTTATGGGCTCCAAATTTGTTTATAGAAAGAATATGTTGAATTATTTCAAACAACAAAGCCAATGAATTAAATTATATCAGAATTGTGACAAAAAAACCCAAACCCCAACCAGAAGAATAGAAGTAGTATTTGTTAATAAAGTTATTAAATGTGATTTATTTGCTGAAATCTGCTGTGAGAGATGCCTGAATCAAATTCAAAGGCACATGTTACAACTTCTTTCATGATTTAACTAATTCACAGTGATGGTTTTAAACTAATTTTATTTCAATCAAACACAATACATCAATCTATTACAATGGTTATTAGTCTATTGAAAACTATTCTACTGGGGCTTTCAAAAATATTTGCACTTGAGGATATCTGATGCATTAATGCTTTAGAAAAGGTGAGGTATCTGTCCCATAAATTATCTCTAAGTGAAAGTTGAAACTCCCGGTACATTCAGCAAGACATCAGTAATTTATGTTAGGATTTAACACACTTGCATCCTGCCTTGATACAATTATGATAGAAAAAGCTTCCCTGCTGACATTAACAGATGTTGCTGTAGATAATTTTCTTAAAGACCGACCAGATGCAATCAGCAAGAAGTAAAGATCTGTCTGCCACAGGCAGAGATTTACTCTGCTAATCAAAGATTGAAGAAGGGACATTGCTGTAAACAAGTTTCATTTAAAAAGCCTCCATTTTTCTCCATTTGCTGAAATGTTTATTCACACTATGTCTTAGGAATTTAAAAACTTGGTTTTATATTCTTCCTTTAGAACACTGGCTCAGAAATTGAATGATGTAATCTCCCAGATTTCTGTGTATTCAAATGTACATCACAATTTTCATCGTGAAGTCTCTCTAATTAGATGCATTGGAAAAGATCTTGTTAGCACCTTGGAAACTCTTAGTTAATACATTTACAATCCGAATCTATTTTAGCTATTCTTTTTTATTTACCACTAATGTTGCTTTCAGGTACAAAACAAACACAACCTCCTCATGAAAACAAGCCATCAGCCTATTTGACAGTAGTAGCTGGGATGGACTGTTCATAAAACTGCACACACAGGAAAATAAGAAATGAGGCTACAATAACTCATTTGAGAGATTCTTTGACCGATGACTGGAACTAATGGGCTCAGTATTGGAGTTACTCAGCAAGGGTTCTCTCCTATAAGGTTTCAAGGTATAGCAAAGGAACAGTGACCTTGCCTTGAAATTAATTGTAGACACCAGAGAAGAAATGTGTAAGTAAACATATCTTTTACGCAGGGAACTGGACACCAATGTGGGGTCTGAAAACGTTGCAAGCAACATTCTTGCAGTTTGTGAAGGAGGCCTCCAAAATTTGTTTTGATTGTGTATGTGAACGAGGTATTTTTTAAGTTGTCAAACTGAAATTCTTTCACAAAGACCAGGTTTAGAGTTGTACAAGAACATACTTGCTTTATCCTTAGGTTTAAAAGAGGCTGGCTGATTACTGGCAAAATTAGATGTTTTGGAAAAGGTTTCTGTAACAGTTTAAACCAAGGTGCTGTTTAGTCAGACTATATGACTGAAACATGGATGTCTTGTAATGTGCATTAGAACAAAAAAAGACTATATAGTTTGAACAAACTCATTTTCCCAGGGGCAGGAAATGTTTTCAGAGAATGAGTTCTGTGTTCTTTCTTCATTAGATACTGGGCAAGGACTGAATTTGTAGGAGTAATTGACAAGGAGTATGATTTGTCAATCATTGTTCTAGGGCATTAAAAAAGACTTACCATAGAGTTTGGGGGTTTCAGAGTTGTTTGTGTGCTTTGTTTTTTTTTGTTTGGTTGGTTGGTTTGTTTTTGGGTTTTTTTTTTTAGATTTTATAGTGTGGTGTTTGGTTGTTTTGGGGTTTTGTTTTGATTTGGTTGTTGTTGTTTTTCGGTTTTGTTTTAATTTATTTATAATCTTTCTGATATTCAATGTGCATACCCAACCTTTCTTTCTGATTGTTCATAATCAAATTTTAAAGACCCTTTTCCTCATAGAGAAGGGTCTCCTAGAGGCCAGAGACGTTGTAGAAGTCAGTTGTATTAGTAGCAAGCCCAGAAGGGATTGATGAAGCCAAATGTAAGCATCTCAATCTAATATGTGGGAAGATGTAGAAAAATATATTAGGAAGTTCTTGATCTCATCCTGAAATACACAGCTATTGGTGAGATGAATCATGCAACAAAGTATATATTTTTCTCCACTCTTTGTTAGTAGAACATAGAGTGAAGAGCTCAGGTGTATGTTTTTAGAATGAAGAGATCTAAGCTAGATAAATGTCCCAGTCTTCATATTTTGTTCGTTAGTTTATAAATGTACAAGTATGGTTAAATAAATGCTGTACGATGGATTATAATGCAGTTAAAATACATTGTTCTGGTATTGATATTATTGATATACACTATTATTCAAATTTATAAATTATTTAAAACATGAATAGTTAATTACCAAAGAATGCAGACATATTAAAATTAACTAAGGACTTAGCAAAACATAAAAGCCTAGATGTCTTGGAATAAAAATTAGCAATAGACTTTTAGATTCCCTCCCAACTAAATTTATGCAAATGAATTTCACTCTGCATGCTTATCTTTAGACAACTGGATCCTTCTTTACAGGTGCAATTCACCTTGCAAAAGGAGACATCTATATTTCAGTTATATCAAAACTCTCATTATAGTCAATGGAGATCTAGTCAACAAAGCATTAAATAAGAAAGACAGTGGAGCCTAGAAAACAGTATATCTTTATAAAATGGAAACTTAAATTCAGCAAGATAAAGAGCTCTCTAGACTTCATTGAATTTACTTACTAGGTCTACTGGATATAATTATCCTGATTGAGAAGTTTGACATTTCCTGTGTCAAATGAGTCTGCCTCATTTGAATGTCTTGGATAGCATGCATCATCTCATCTGTCTTTAAACTCCTTTTTTTTTACATTTTTGTTAAGGAACTCCAGAGGGAAATTGTTCTTCATATGCCATTAAGGTCCCATCCTGAATGTATTTAGTAATCAGTAGACATATTTTTAAAGAATGAACTAAAAAGATGTTAAAAGAAAGAAATCTGCTTTGTTTTTCACCTGCATTTTTTTCATGTTTCTAGTTAACATTAAAAAGGGTTTTTTTCTCTTTAAATCCAACAAGAAAAAGTTGCTGATATCAGTGATAGTTTGATTTTGTACCTGAATATTATGCATATCATATATATTTACAGAAGAAGAGTAATGAGTAGTAAAAAAAATATATTGACAGCTAGAGTATCGTATTTAAAATGATATAAGGGATTTATTAAGCTGATATATGTAGAAATTAAATAAAACTTGATATCTACAATACAACAGTACATGGATATGAAGACAATAGCTTAACTGGAAAGTAAGTTAAGGTATATGAATAGTTACTAAGCTTAACAAAGAGGTATGGGTTTTTTATATACTTTACATATTATTTTATGGATTTGTACATATATATTTTAATAAAGGTATACACTACATATGTATTCTTCTGGTTTGATGGCTACAGTAAAGCCATAGGCAGTTCACAACGTTCACACAAAATGAAACATCATTGCTCACATGACTTATTTTTCCCTTTAAATGTTAAGCTTTAATTTTTTACTGTACATGTGTTGCATGTTTGAAAGAGTTGTGAGTTTGAAAGTTACAGTACAGAAGTAACATAACTATTTTATTTGAAGGAAAATAACTGTTACTTGGTCTTGAGAAAATAATTATGTCCCTTTAGGATAATGTCCATTAAAATAGGCAGGTCTTTTATTCATGATGTTACTTTTTTTTTTTTTTTCTAAAATGCTTGTCTCCTCAAGATCCAAAGAAATTGGCTTCATGACAAAAGCTAGCTCCAAAAGTGTAGAGCTCTTATTTAGATTCAATTTCTGAATTGCTGAAGAAAAACAAGATGCTGGATAATGAAGACAATCCTTTTATATTCTTCAGCTTGACTGCATTACCATTCATTCTGAACATCTCGATTTCAATGTGAGGCATGGAAAACGTGTACAGTACTGGCATTGGAGTCTGTGTTGGGAAGAAAGGAAAAAGCTCAAAATGGAAATGTAGAATATACAGCCTTATTGATAGAGACTTTCAAATGACTTTGAAAGAATAGGGCTCCTGCACTGACTGAAAAGTAGACAGAAGTCTGTAGTAATTTAATATGGGGCTAGTTCAGAGTAGTAAGACACAATGCTTAGTATTTGTGCAGTTACTTAGAAACCTCTAATAACACATACAGTTAGACTTTTTAAATCTTAAGGGACTTCTATCTGACCGTTGTTCCTTAGTGGTTTTGGGTCGCTAATTGCACTGCCTCTTTGGACTTGGTCCTACATGCATTCTGATACTGTGATTGTAGTTTTTGGTTTAAATTTTTCAGTATCTCTGTACCTCATCTAATGTTGCATCTAGTTTTTAAAGCATATAATCAGAGCTTTATAATCCAAATATTAATTAAATTTATAAATATTAAACCCAAAAATCTTTACTAAGAGACTTTTAATGTCTGGTTTAATCATTGGTGAACTTTTATAAGCACATTTTTATTTCTTAGCCTTTGCTACTCAACTTCCCCAGTAACAGACTTTGACAGATCTCTAAATCACAGGTTTTATTCAGCTTACATTGGAAATAGTGGATAAACACTGATATGCTGTGGGGAGGACATTAACATGAAGAGATGTGAAACATAATAAGCGGAAACTTTTCCAAAAAGACCATAAAGTTGCCGACAAGCAGAATATGAAATGTGGATTAAATGGGCTAGCCTCCTTGTTCTCTAATGATCTGTGAAATAAACATGCGGCAAAATCAGGAATTATAAAGATCTTTGCCCTTGTCTGCTGTCCAAATGGACACTCTTATTGATTCTGCTTAGATCTTTTTGTTTAATGTTCCAATTATCTCCCTTTGCGGCTGCATAAGACAGACATAAGCTTTTCCTACACTGCTGAAAGTATCCACCCCAGGGAATGATCCCTGGCTCCAAAGAGGTGCCGAGTGCATATACCAACTCTGTTTAAGGCTAAATCTTTACAGAACAGACCCACCGAGGCTCACAATGCGGCACTCGCTGCAGCAGCCCCTTTGGGCTATCCCAGGGTACTATAACATGATCCTTTTTATATTTTGAGGGTGGGGTGAAGACAAAGGGGTGTTGATGTTAATTAAACTATCTGTTACAATGTGAGGGGTTTGTGGGAACTCAAAACTTATGTTATAGGACGAAATCGTTGCATGCTCAGGGATATTTAATTTTAATATACGAGTCTGAGGGCAGAACTCACTCAAGAGAGCCTTTCAGGACAGAGCAATGGGAATAGACCAACCTGTTTTAATCTTGTTCATATCGCCTTTCATGTATAAACCCCTGAAGTGGGACATTGTAAGAGCATATGAAAAGAGCTTCACTTTTGCAGTCACACACCTGGAATTTAGTACACAAGGAAATCAACTGGTTAGTTAATTATCATTTATGATTTCAGGTGTCTCAGGCCCTGTGTTGGGACAGGGATGAGTGTGCTGGGTAATTGCTTTATGTCATTCCATTACCATTTCCTTGAAAACTTCTGACTTGCATTTCTTCCAGGTTAGTTATCTGGTCTTTAGCTGCATCTCCCATTTGTTTTGTCAGCACATTTAGGTTTTGATAAGAAATTACTTCCTTTAATTCAGTGGTTTAGTCTGTTCATAGGGACTTAATCTATCCCAATTTTAGGCTTCTAAAAGTTTGATGAAGATGTTAAAATCTGTTAGTCAAGGCTCACATTATAGACTGAAATAATTGTGTTCAAAGGGCAGATCATCTGACCTAGTGAGATACATCAGGAATTTTGTCTAGAGGTGCTTTTTTAATCATATTAATTATAAAATATGCCTAAATTGCGATTCGACATTTTAGATGCCTAAAGAGGGCACTGCAAAGCATGCCAAAACTTATTTATTTATTTATTGTGCTCTATATTAAAAAACAAGTTGCATTTATTCTGCAGGACAGATATATCAATAATATAGCTTTCTAAAAGTAAATACCACAAGTTATTTCTATAAGGATTACATTTTCTTTTCTGCTTTTGCTCATTTTGGATGGTGTCTGTGGCCTGTTGCTCCTTAGGGACCCTTCTTTTTCTCCTTCTTTGATGCTTAAACTAC